>OX465295.1:293799046-294365297 GCA_949987735.1 Leucophora obtusa | reverse complement strand
CAATTACACTATGGAACATTTTTGGGATTATTGTCTGGGGGGTGAGAAATTCCAAGTCAGCGTGATGGTACTAGGTCAGTATAGTAAAACCCTCAAAGGGTTTGGCGTTCGTATGTGTCATTTTTTTTTATGACCTTTTAAATTTTTTCCTTATCTTGATGTTTTTTCGCTTAGTTGTAACTCGAGAACCACTTGTCCGATTTTGATGAAACAAATTTAGAAAAATTTAGAATTACAATTTCTATAATCCGTTCATATAACATTTTTCTTTATAATCAACAGTTTTGCCGGTAAAAATAAATTTGTGGAGAAAAAAAAATATTTTTTTGCCTAAAAATTAAAATTTTTTATGAATTTAAAAATAAAAATTTTTAATTTTTAGGCATGAACGGATTAAAGAAATTGTAATTCTAAATTTTTCTAAATTTGTTTCATCAAAATCGGACAAGTGGTTCTCGAGTTACAACAAAGCGAAAAAACATCAAGATAAGGAAAAAATTTAAAAGGTCATAAAAAAAATGACACATACGAACGCCAAACCCTTTGAGGGTTTTACTATACTGACCTAGTACCATCACCCTGACTTGGAATTTCTCACCCCCCAGATTGGCTGTTGTACTGTGTTATTGAACTCTAACTCTCTGGATCTGACTACGTTTCTGTAAGTCTCGTTAAACCAATATTTATCTTTTGGTTTAGCAAAAATTTGCTTCTGAAGCACCGTAAGTTGTTTTTCACGTGAAAAAAATTCACTCGAATTTAAAAGGCCTCAAAAGTTAATTTAAATTCTGAAAATTTATTTTATTAGTAAGACTCAATCATAATAAACACAAATTGTCATCTTTTCACAGGAAAAATAATAGTATTATATATTAAATTTGCGTGAAATTTTCACGTGAAACTCATTGTCGTGAGTATAACATACTCACGTGACACTCAAACAACTTACGCTGGTTAAGGAATGAAAGATTGCATTCCAAGCAATATAACATATTCAACCATTTTTGCCGCGGCGTCGATGTTGTCGTCGAGGAAACAGAGTTTCCAATTTAAATGCTGGAAAAAATCGTTGAGCCCAATGTGCTTGTATACGGATATGGCACAATAATCCAAATTGCCGAGAAGTTCAAGTGTTCTTACTCCATATATCATTACTCCGGATGTGAAGTAAGGAAAAGGCAAAGAGTAGGGATGTGCCATTAACCGATTAATCAAACAGTATCATTAATCAGAACATTGACTAATTGAAATTTTGATTAATCAGGATTATGATTAATCGATTAATTTCAATTTCGATTAATCAAAACTTGAATAATTTTAATTAATATTTAAAAAATGCTTCAAAATAAAAAATAACAGCACTTTTGTCTTTGTTTTGTGGCGATGTCTTATACAGCTCCAAATAAAGAAAATCAGACAGACTATTCGCTCACTGGTCACACTTGACCAATGTCCATTCTTAAGTTTCATGTATCTGTATTGAACTGGAGTTAAAAGGCGTCTTCAACAGAGAAAATCAAGATATTATTCAATTATTCATAAATTTGATTAATCAGAATCATGGTTAATCAATTAATCATTATTTTGTATAATCGAAATAACTGATTAATCGATTAATCATATTTTTTTATTAATCAAAATTGTTGAAAAATCTATTAATTGATTAATCAGAATTTTTATTAAGGAGGAAGTTTGATTAACCGATTAATCGCACATCCCTAGTCAAGAGTATTCAGGTGTTCACCTTCAATGCACGGAATGTGCGTTGGTTCATTCACTAATTGCCCCAGGTGGTTGTTCACGGCAAAAAGTTCAACATAAAGGCCTTCGGGAGTTGTATGGCTCGAATGGCGAAGATTTCACTGCTCGGGCAACTCTCCAGAATTCTAGAAATGGAATTAGAAAGGATGTCGAAGCCATTAGGGATATTCGTCTCTCCATGTTTGGGCTTCTGTATAAAAAAGGTGCAATATGTGCACCTTTAAAATTCCGTATCATTAGAGTTTAAATGTTGCTGATACTGGTATACAATATCGTTGCGATTGTACATCATAAGGCCAACTATGAAAAATAAAAAGGGATAGGAGTTGATAGCCTGAGTCTGATATAAGGTAAAAACATCCGGCCGATGAAAACGAATGTGAGCATATACCAAGTTCCTAGGAATTGGACAATAGCATACTCCATAAACACATATTTTAAATTTTAAGATTCTAGCCAAAGGGGTTTGGGTATTTTGCAAAATGTTTCCACATTTTGCCTCTCTTGTTAAAATTATCAAACCTAGGAATAAGGAATCTACATGCTAAATTTCAAGTTCCTAGCTATAGTGGTTTGAGCTCGGTGGTTGAGAGCAAAACAAAATTCCAAAAAGTAACCAATCAGTGAACTAGGCCATATTCCAGGGAATTCTTATTTTAATTTTCTGGTTTATCGCCATAAGGGTTTCGGCAGGCCGTTATGGGGGAGACTAATCCTCTTTTAGACATCCATTTCCGTAATGAAAATACCAAAACTACATTATCAGTGAATTAGTTAATACAGGGGTATGGTATCACCAAAAAAATAAGTTATAAAAAATCGTTATCAGTAGATGGCACTTTATAAAAAAAAATTGACAATTTTCTTTTTTTTTTTATTTAAATTTAAATTATAACAAACAACAAAGCAAAAAAAACAAACTGATATCTCAAAATTTATTATTTGAATATATTCCGCGCTTGTTTTTACCTTATTTTGAGCAGTTTTTGAGTTTTTAAATATAGGCTCAGCTGATACTAAACTGATACTAAATAGTTGCTCAGGTAATACTAAATTTCAGCGCCCTCTCCCGGTGAGTAGTGTAAGTTTTGATTTCCTATCTCTATAATTAATAGTCTCTGAATTAATACTCCAAACAAATATTTCGAATTTCAGGTTTATATCCAAAAGGGCTACTCAGGCCATCAAAGGGGCGACTTTTCTAATTTTACCCTTTCCCGTAGGAATTCCAAAAAGTCCCGCCTTATCGGATATTTCACGATCCTAGCTATAGCGGTTTGGGCTTGGTGATGTTGAGCTTTTGAGCTACTTGCTTACCCAGTAGGGCCCAACCAAAACCCATTACAGAGAAAATTCGTTCATCCGTATAACTAGCCGTATGTAGAATAAACTCTATTGCAGAGGTCTTTCCTGACACTCGTGGCATTGAGAAATTCAAATTAAATAAACACTACTCTCTCTCTCTCTCTCTCTGCCTTATATATATTGCCTCTCATAAAAAAACTTATTTTTTTGTATGTGATTTTAGAGGTGATTAAAAAAGATTTTATGAGAAGGTATCAATTTTCTGAGATATGTACTACTAAACTCTAATTACCAATTACAGCTTTGTATGGGCTTAAATATGCTTAGTATTTAACGGTGATTATTTTTTAGATAAGTTACCCGCCCTTAGTGAACTTATTTAGATTTACTTATTATATCAAACCAAAATATTGCTTGAAAACTATATGCACTTATGGGTTAACAAATCTTACTGACTAATAATTTCCACTGGATTAGATTTTAATATTGAAATAAATTGTAATAATTTGGAATTTTCTTTTATATCTCTTTGCAGGTTAAAATGCATTTTCGAAACTTTAAACGTTTTTTATATATAAAAACCTGCAACAACATTAACAAGTGAAATAATACAACATCAAATAATAAAAAAAAGCAACTAAATAAAGTAAAGCAAATACACCCCTATTCCTATTATACCTCCCCCCAAAATAATTTTCCCTCACCCCTTTTAAAGGAAACGGAAAAACGGCAGAGCGACGGCAAGAAATTACAATAAATAAAACTTCAATAATACCATGAAGTTTTGCAGTATGAACGGACCAACAGAATCAGAAGTTGAAAGTTTATTAATGAGTCCATGTTGGGGCCCAACTCAAAATGGTAGTCAAGATCAATATTTACTAGATGGCCATAAATTATTGCTAGAACATGATCTTGATTCACTGCCCAGTGATACGGAACAAAAGAATTCTCTCGATGTTTTGGATAATCTGCTAATGCACTCCCCATCGCTAAATGCGTTTAATGCGGATTTGAAACCTCTGCCACCATTTACCGGTTATACGGGCCATTTATCGATAAATGGCATATCGGGACATCATTATCATGCAATCGCACAGAGGCTACCAGATGAAAGTAATAATAATTATATGCAATCAGCCTACCATACGGGTGGAGTTGGCGGCGGTGGTGGCGGGACCACAACAAATCCCACATCAACGGGTTTAATGGAAGGCACAGCAATACAATTGGCCACCGCTTCCTCGGGGTCATCGCCCAATAATGGGGTGTTAGGTTTATCGAATAGTTTAACGAGTAGTCATAATTCTTCTGCGGATCATAATATTGTTTCTTCCTCAACCTGCCTGCCTGAAAGTGTTTTAAGTTCAGATGCCGATGCCTGCCTAAATGATGTTAAACTCTTTGCCGATAGTCAATTAGATAGTAAGCTTAATTTTTTGGCCGACAGTTGTGTCATGTCCAATCCATCGACCAATAACAGTACAACATCTGCGGGATTAACCGGTGGCCAAGATCCGGACTCGGGTGGCGTAAGAATATATGCTGATGCTAAAGATTTAACAGAATATGTGGATATGAATTCCATCGATGATATAGCGGCAATAATTGGCAGTGCAATAGCTGATACTACGGTACCTAATCAATTGGATATGGATGATGGCAATGATACGCGAGATTCCTGGATAGATTTAGATGCTTGGATTAAAGGCAATTGTATACAGCAGGAGGGTAAATTGGTGGTGTCACAACAAGACTCTTTAAGTGAATTTATATTGCCACAATCACCGGTACATACAAGTAGTTCAACGTTGCAAAGTCTGCTAACGCATGGCTATATGCCACTACTGCAAAATCGTTTACAAAATGGTCCCCCCACGTCAAGTATAAAAGGTGAAGCGCCTAGTTCTACCTCATTTTGTAATGAACTATCGACGGCGACATCAACATCGGCCAGTCCCCCTGGATCGGTGGTATCCACTACCGATAATCTCATGATAAATCCCCGCTATCTTACCAATCCTGCACAATATCAAATTTCCATTAAATCCGAAAGTCTCTGTAGTCCAGATATGATGGGAAATTATCCACACACCACCACCATTACACCCACCGGTACACCAAAAACTAAAAGATCTAGATCACAGAAGAAAACCTCATCCTCATCAACAACATCGTCTTCCTCCCTCAACAACAATGGAACGCATCAGCAGCAGAATGGTTCACAACCTCAACAAATGAATTCGATAACATCACCATCATCGGTCAATTTTAATGCCAATGATTTGACGGGTCTCTTGGGTAAGGAGAAGCCCGTTCACCGATGCAGTATTTGTAATCGGGGGTTTTTGAATAAGAGTAATATTAAGGTTCACTTAAGGACGCATACAGGTGAGAAACCATTTCGTTGTGAAGTGTGTGCGAAAGCATTTCGACAAAAGGCTCATTTGCTCAAACATCAACAGATACATAAGAGAATTGGGCGTGACTGACATCAAACTCAAAACACGGCGAAAACTTCGACACAATATTATCAACAACATAATAATCATCATCAACACTCTCAGCCAAGAGTGGAAAATGAAGAATTTCGTTTTAAGCCGATAATACTACAAAAACAAAAAATGTTTTTACACTGAAAGAAATAACTAAAAAAAACAAATTTTGTAGTATTAACGGTTAAATGAAGGAAAAATAATTTGAATATTACTTTAATTAAAACAAAAATTTAATTTTTGTTTTTTTTTCTAATAAAAATATTCAATATTTTTCTAAAGTGTGTAATGTGGTTTTATCCAATTTCTCCTTCCTCCCCCCCAGTCCCTTCCACAAAGGCGGCTCAAAGTATACCAACACATTGGACGGATGCAGCCCTTCAAAAAAGTAGTTAAGTTCTTTTCTTAAGAATTTATTTAATAAATTCTTTTGTTAAACTTTCTACTTTTTTTATATTTTTGTTAAATATTTTACCTAGTTTATAGGTAAAATATTCCGAAGTGCTTTATACGATCAATTGGAAATTTTGGTTTAATCTTTGATAGCTACGTAATTTTGTTATAAAGCCTGAATAAAACCATATTACATGCTAAAAAAAAACTAAAAAATATCAATTGTTTATTCGTTGTTGTTGATTGCTTTTGATCTCTTAGCTATTCTTTAGTAAGTATATTAGGGAAATTTTTTAAAATATTAGGAGCTTTTTTACTATTCATTTGTTTTTTGTTATATTTATTAGGTAAATGTTTTGAAACAACTTGTAGATCAACTTGGCTTCAACATAAACATTAACCCTGGTTTTCACACTCAGGAATTTATTTTACCAAAACAGAACTGGCCAATATCTAACATAAGTTATGCAAAAAATTTTAACAAATTTACCAAGTTTTTAGTCCAAAAGAGTAAAAAAATTACGTATTGTATTTCTGAAATCGGACTAAATCCCGGGAGGGAGCTGATGTGAGGTGCAGCATTTACAGTGAAAAATTTTAATGAAATTGCCGAACAAGTTAATTTAAGCAAACACCGAGAAGGTGGCTTTATGGGGGACAAGGTCCAATTGTGGTCCGATTATATTTGGATTTCGAGGCAAGGTTAATTATTCTATACAATGGATGTGTTTGTACGGCTGTCTATCAGTGTTATCAAGAACAAATTTGACAGTTTTTCAACGTATTCGGGCTTCCCACTGTCAAAATTGTTCGAGATAACGTTTATAGGCATGCTGCATAAACACAGATAATAAAACAACTAGATTTCTATAGTTTTGCATATCTAGGTATCATTTAAGCACAATTCATAAATATGGATCGACTCTAACTAATTTACTTGGGCCAAGAGAAGCAACGTATTTATATTTGTGACCCGCAATGTGATCACAAGGTCTACATGGGCAGACGGTAGGGCGGACTTCTTCACTTAATCGACTCAAAAAGAGATTATGAGTCGATTGGTATACTATAAGCTCTAGGTCCAATATTTTTGATTGTTACAAACATCAGCACAAACAAACTTGGAGCTTTTTTACCATATTTTGTTGTAAACATTTTTTCTGTATATGTTATAGTGAAACTTTTACTAACAATAAGTATCAATTTTATTTTATAGTAAAGGACATACGACAATTTTACCTAAGTTTTTGTACAAAATACAACCGCCAACCGCTTAAACGGGGTAACATAACAGAAATCCCGAGATTTAGAAAATCAACACTGTAGAAAAACAATGATGAAAAGTCACTCAATTTTTAATATAGTATTTTTTTCTAATAAATATATTTTCTCAAAATTTAACGAATATAAATTTTTCTTCGTTGTTTTTCCACAAAACATTTTTGCGGTAGCGTCTTAACTAGTGTTTCCAATTCGGTTAATCGATTAACCGATTCCTCGATTAATCGCCTCTATTTCGGTTAATGTCGAAACAAATAATTTAAAACTCAAATAATTATTCGACCCGAATAATCGGTTAAAATAGGTCGATTAACCGGTTACATTTTTAATATGGAATTTTTCCTTTATTTTTCCCCAAAACGTCATCATTTTCTTAGCCCTGACTAAAAAATTTTAAGAAAAGCTTAGAAAAATAAATACTAACTAAACCACCATCAAATTCTTTAAAAATCGAGCGAAAGAGGTCCTTAAGCCTTAATATTAAACTCTTAAAAACACACGACGGGTTTGGCTGGAGCAGGCTTTAGGAAATACAATAGACAATGTTTTATTTCTGTTTTAATTCTATTAAAAATTAAAATTAATGTAAATTATATTTCCATGGCCTTTAAGACAAGTTTGCATTTGTTTTAAAACTGTATCACACAATTGAATTATTAATTCTGTAAGAACTCTAACTTTTCTAACTTCTCCCAGAAAAGTGTATATAATCCGTTCAAACCCACATCAATTCTACAACATGTTGTACTTAATACCATGGAACCCGAAGCGGTTTTACTGAATTTAAACAAATAACCTAAAAGCACAAAATGAAAGTTAAACAATTTAAATTTATATGGAATTTGACATCTGTAACTAGATTTTGCTAAAAACCGAAAAATTTAAAAACCGATTTTTCGGTTTTTAAAAATTGTGAAAACCGCGGTTTTGGTTATTTTTCGGTTGTCATATGACATTAACAGAATTGTTTTAGAATAATTAAATATGTATAAAAATTAAATACGCATTTTAACTCGTTCAAACCTTTGTGGGAGAAGCAAAAAAGGCGCGGAAGCTCGTTATAAATTAAATTTTTTTATTCTTTTATATCCATCTAAAGCTGTATTTTCAGGAGTTTAAATTTTAGCAATTTGGTTAAAACAACATAAAGGTAAATTTTTAAAAATTTCGCGGACTACGAAATATGACTTTTTGAAAAATACGCTGTGGAAATCTGAACTGAATATATTAAACTCAACATCTCTTAAACCACTTTACTTTTTGGTGTATTTTTTTATAAAATTTTAAGACTCAGTTTATGTTATCCGTAATAAAGAAAATTTTTTTAAAGTAATATTTAATGGAGAAAATGTTCATGACAATTAAATAAGAAATTTTGTAAAATAGGAGCTGAGCCATTTTCGAAATTCAATAATATCCCAGTTAACGTTTTTCTGAGAGCTCAGAAATTATGAATCGTAAAAGACTCTAAAATATGGTCAATTTGAGGGTGCTCAAACTTTAGATGTATTCAAAATTTTTGAAAAATGTTTTCATTTCTCATAAATGCCTCAAAAATGAATCATAAATGACACATAATGGCTCAGAAAATTCAAAATTTTCCAATAATGCTCATATTTTAGAGTTTTTTTTTTAATCATAAAAGTGCGCTAGGCTTCATCGGTGAAGAAATACACCGTCATGTAGCTATTATTTCATAAGGTCTTAGGGCTGTTATGAGTCTTTTCGGATTCTAATTGAACACTGGGATGCAATTCAATTAATTATTTTAAGTGGTTAAAGTATTTACTAAAAACCGACTTATTTTTGTCGGTTTCGGTTTTAGGGCTTGAAAAACCGCGGTTTCGGTTTCGAATAAAACCGAACAGCGAACTTTATCTGTAACTGCACACTGAAAGAATTGCGTACTTGCTTTCTATGTATTTTTACATTCATTCAATGAAGTTTCGCTGGAATTCATTAAATTGATGCCATTTTATATTATTTAATGCGTAAGTTCCCTCAAAGTTTAGGTTATTTTTTATTGTTAATGGCTCTTAGAAAACTAAAAAGAGACTGAGAAAATCAACAAGAAAGAATCTTAATAAAATCTTCCGAACTTTAGATATAACATTTTTTAAAAGCAATATCAAATTTTATTGTGACATATTGATTAAAAATTACATTTCAAGAAATTTTGTATCTAAAGTTTTTCAGATTTTTGAAATTTGTTTTTAAAGGCACATCTACACGGGATAGAAATTTGTCATCTCTAATATAGTTGGCACTAATTTTTATTGTAAAAGTATCTTCTCTAGTTACCAAGTATTAGTTTTTTAAAATTGTGGTATTATATTTTTTCCCCAAATACCAACAGGTGCATTTCATAAACTGAAATGTTCAATTATGTTACAAGACATCTTAAAATTTGTTACTAATTAAAGAAATTATTCAGTAGGTTTGGGGTTAAGAAGAAGAATAAACATTTTCTTCAAAAGTTATAAACACATTAAATTTGCAAATCGGACTAGATCCAGTTTCTGCCTTTTTTATGGACAGGCTTCATCAGTAATTTTCCATTAAATTGTATTGTTTATATTTTTATTGTCAGATTGTCTCTATATGAATACTTTCAGAAGTGATCAAACAGACATATACAAACATTCTACTTTAGATTTCCTGCTTATCTTCTTATTTCTTCCGTGTCACCTTTTCGCAAATGTTGCCAATGGCTTAACTTTTCAATCTTAGAATATAAAAACTTTTTTAAATATATCGAGTTTATATGTCACGTTTATATTTTGGCTGCTCTTTTTGTTTTTATTGATAAAAAATTAAGGAAATACATTAATATTGCATTAATTAATCGATTAATCGCCAATTTTCTCGATTAACCGACCCAAATAACCGGTTAAACAATTTTAGTGATTTTTCGAATAATGCATTAACCGGTTAACCGCCTACGTCGAATAATTGGAAACACTAGTCTTAACGTTCATTTTTGCCTGACTTTGTGAGGGTGTCTTGTTGAAAAGCGTCGTTATAACAAAACACAGAGTAGCACACAATTAGTAGTATGACTACAGAGTTGTTTCGAAAAGGTAACCTGATTAAGTATTGGATTAACTGTTAATCGACCAAAACAAAGTACAAAGTGATTTCAGCTACTTGTTTAGTACCCGATTAACTCTTTCACTACCCTTGTACACTACAGTGTACACATCTTTAAAAGAATATATAAAATTTAATAGTGCAAAAAAACGTTATACTTTTTACAAATAAGTTTATTAGGATCTTGGACTTAAAAAAAAATCATTATATGTATAAGCAGTTCAACATGACAATATGGTCGCGATATTTGTTAATGAAGTCTAATTTTTTGAAGAAATCTCCGCGAAAAGGGGGTTTTGGTGTTTCTCCTAAACTAATGAAGATAGATAATTTAAATTTGGCATATAGTTTCATTTTATTACGAGAAGAAAACCAAACAAAAGATTTTTGCCTACTCGAATATTTAAGAGGTAAAACGGGGCTCAGAAGTTTGAAAAAATCGTCATTATTGGTGGGTAGGAGGGGGAGGGGGCAAAATATGTTGCATATTTTTTTCTAATTTGAGGACCCTTAACTAGAATCTGAAGTCAAAATAACGAAACATCCGCAAACAAAAAGTCGGTAGTGAAAGGGCTAAGCATTAATTAAAAAAGCAATTAATTTCTATGAATTTCCGTTAAATCACATTAATATTAATCCATTAAAAATATAAAGTGTTTAAAAATCCGTTAGAGCGTGATCAATTTGGCATAAGAAAATCTAAAAAAGGGGTTTAAATTACACAAGGTTTTATTTAAAACCCAGCAGCTAAAAAATTTTCTATTTTAGTATATTTGCAAGGAAAAAGGCTAACTTTTTTACACATTTAGAAATAAAGTGGTAATTTTAGCGAAAATGTGCTATTTTTAATATATTTTCAAAGAAAGGATGATATTTCTAGTACCTTTACTTTTAGTGGACTTGTGAAGAAAATTCACGTTTTTAGTATCTAAAGTAAATATATATATTTTTTTTATATCGTAATATGTTACTTTAATTTCAAATTAAAGCACTAATCTCATAAATTTAGTATCTCAGAAAAAATTTAAAAACAGGAATAATGTACTAATATCTTCAATAAGGTATAGTGTGCTAATTCATAAAAAAAATTATATGGTCTTTAAACCTTGCTATAGTTAAAGTGCGCATTTCATTTAATAAAGAATTATTAGAAATCTTGATTCATAATCGTACTTTCACTGTATATTAATTTTTCGATTTTGATTTGATACTGGCAACACTATTGTTTATTTTCTCTCTTCTCCCAAAGAAGTCATAAGTGATGTACAAATTTAGTGAACAATTGACTCGGTAATAGGAAGTGAAAATTTATTTTCTTAAATTAGAGAACTAATGACGTGCTAAGATAAATTTAAAAGTGATTAGAAACATTTCTTTTTATTTATGAAGCAAATAAATAGAAATTTGTGTAAAAATAAAATTTTTTTAGAACATATTATTCGAAGCATACGAAAAGTAATCGAATAATGTTTTGATAGTCCATACATCACTATGTTTTGTTTTTTTTTTTTAATTTTATTTTTACATATTTTCTTTGAAATTTTTCGAAAAAGGTCATCAGGTACGGAAATGTTTTAGCTTTTTTCTGTTTGGTGGATGTAAGTTGTTGGAATCCACACATTCTAGGAATAGAATGGCTTCAATAAATCACTTTATGACTGAAAATTAAATAATTAATAAATAATTAACAAATAACAAATTAGCTTAAAATCCTGCAATAAGACTGTTGTAAAAGTTTATGAATTACGCTGTAAAAATCTATAAAAACAATTTCGGTTGACTTTTTAAAATCTATTTAAGGGTTGTTTAGAAAAACTTTTCAGAAATTCGAGGGATTTTTTAGAAGTAGAAAAGTCTTAAAATTGTAATGATAATATTAAAGTCGTTCACAATGGGTGTGCTTTTTGTTGTATCGTCGTATCGTCCTAACAAAAAACAGAGTTGTCAGAATTTAAATTGAAAAAATACAACATTTGAGAATAGCACGATACAACATTTTTACGTAGGTTTAGTGTCCTATGTTTGAGTGTGCCAACAGATAGAAAACCCAAAAGAAAATCGTTATTAAACCCAAATAAAAATTTTAACAACTCTGTTTTTTGTTAACAGCACACGCCTTGTGAATAACCTAATTATAAGGGATAAAGTATTGGAAAACTGCAAATGCTAAAATATTTAAATTTTTGGGATATTCATTGCAAGAATTCAACGTCATGCCTTACTACAATTTACTGCATTTACTACAGGTGCGAAATTGCAATACCAAAAGTAAAAAAATCTTTCCAATTATAGTAAAAAGAGTATGCGTGTTGAGAAAACGAATACACTGATTATTTAAATGTTTTCGAAACGGAAAAAATCAGCTAAATATATTGGAAATAATGAAATTATATTTTTTCAACATTATTTACACTCAAAAAAGTTTCTCAATAGAATCTACTGAAAATTACAGTTAAAACAAAGGTATATGCAGTTAAAAAAGCGACAGAAATACTTTTTTGTTAGTTGTTTATTATGATATTAAAAATAATTTCTTTAAACAACTGTTACGAAATTACAGTACCTACTTTTCGTTTTTTTTTTTATTTAATAAATAATAAAAAAAACTGTGATTACAGTAAAAAATAAACAACAACTGGGTATTACACAAACAACTGTTATATAGTAACTGAGAAACTTTTTGAGTGCATAATTTTTATTATAATCAATAACTTTTGAATGTAATTTGTGTCATCCCACTCAAATGAATAACAAGAATTTCAAAGAGAGCACAAGCAATGTAAGAACAACGGAGCGTCCAATTGTCTTTTTGCAACTGTTGTTCCGTTTTGATGCAACACTGTGATGAGTCTCTATCGAAACGATGAAAAAAAAACGCACACACTGGCAACTCCAACAAAAACTAATACACTGTAAAGAAAAACAAGCAATGGTTTCACACTCAAGTATGCCTAATACCTTATTCATACTGAACCCAAAACTAGTAGATTTAAAATTTATTTAGTTTTCGATTGTCAAATCCCGTACAAATTTCAAATCGAAAACTCGAAAAAAAACAAAACTTCTAATTTTGGGTTCAGTAGGAATAAGGTTTAAGTTAATTGTATAAAATATTTACAAAAAAAAATTAAATCAAATTTAAATGCGTAGAAAAGTACCTCAAATATTATAACGTTAATTATTTTCAAATTAAAAAATTACTTAAAATAAAAACTTTTACCATAATGTATATTTATTTTTAATAAGTTATTTCATAAACGCATTCACAATGTACAAACAAATATTTGAAAAAGGTTTTGGCAGCAGTTTTTCTTAACATTATTCCATAAGTTTAATTGTAAATTTATAAATATTTAAACAAAACTAATATAAAAAAAAATTGTTATTTAATTTTTTCTGTTTTAATTTATTTAAGTTTAATAATTTTTATTTTTGTTTAATGTTTTAATTATTTTTATGCATCAGATACACAGGAAATTCCTTAATAAAAAAATTGTTATTAATTTTTTTAACAAAAAATATTAAATATTATTCAAAATAAAATGTTTTGTTTTTTAACTAAGCAATAAAAAATTATCATTAAAATAATTTCAAAATTTTGTTTTCAATTTTCGATTAACTGGATTATATATAGTGACACTTTCTCTTATAATTATTAATATTTATTTGTTTAACATAAGTTATTGTAAATTTATTTTATAGTTGTTTTTTATTTTAAATTGTTTTAAATTTTTAATTTGTATAATTTCACTTATAATTTAATTATTGTGCAATTATTTATGTAACATTCTTTTACTTTCCCCACATTAAACATATTTTATGTAAATATTTATATATAAAATCAATCATTTTATAAGAAACCTTGTTCTTATATTTTTACAAAAAACTAAAATTTTAATAAAAAAAAATTGTTTATAATTTTATTTCTTAAAGAAAGTTGAAAAGTATGAAAGTGTTTATTTCTACTTTATGCTTTATACAGGATATACAAAGAAATCATTGGCTTAACTTATCTAAGTTAATTGCATACAATAGGCAAGATATGCAAATTTGATACAAAATATTGCACAAAAACTTGACAATATTTTTCCAGTCAAAAAAGGTAATTAAAACAAAGTTTTTTTTTAATTAAAAATGTATGTACTAAGGTATTCAATTAATCGACTTTTTATTTGAATGAATTAATCGCCCAAATAACTAATTGTTTTTTTTTCCTAACCGGTTAATCGCATATAAATTTTAAAATTAGTTGATTAATCGAATAAAAATTTGTCTAAAATAATATACAATTTTTTCTATTTTTTTTTTTTCCTTTTATTAAAAAGAACAACAAAAATAATTTCAGTAAAAAATAGCAAGAACAAACTGTTATATCTACAAATATTTGCTAAAACAAATAGTAAACTGCTGATTTCAGAAGGTAAAATTTTTATTTGCATTAAAAAAAAGGAAGAAAATTTGTAGCACGTTCAATAGACTAAAATATCACAACAAAATTTGAAATTTTCAAAGATTTTTTTAGATTTTTTTTAAAGCAAATAAAAAGCTGGCGTTCTGAAATCAGCCGTTTACTAATTTTTTAGTAAATATTTGTAGATACGAGTATAACAGTTTGTTCTTAGTAGTTTTAGTCTACTAAATTCAGCAGGAGGACAATATGATGAATAAATAATGATATATCTTAAGGAAGTCGTCACTGACATTTCCACCGTGAATTAATAAGTTGACATCGCCACCTAAATATTTAAAACCGCTAAAAAATACTTTTGTGCTTTTCTCCATCCTAATTTTAATTCTCAATTATTCTTTTTTTTCTTTTATGTCATCAAGACAAGTCAGCAGGACGTCAATATCGCGAATAAATGATAACATATCTTAAGAAAGTCGTCACTGACATCACGGGTTAGAAAGTTGTCATCGCCACCTCAATATTTGAAAACCGCAAAACAAATATTTTATCGTTTTTCCTTATACTCCCCTACACTCAGAGAATTATGTACATAGGTAAAATCAACTGGAAATGACAGTTAAAATAACTGCATTTTCAGTTAAAAAGGTATAGACTAGATTTGCATTTAAATCAACTGCAATGTGAAGTTATTTTTAACTGTTAAAAATTAACTGACGAATGTGATAAAAACAACTACAAATGCAATTAAAACAACATACATGCAAATTATTGTAAAACTATACAAACAACTGCAAATGTAGTTAAAATAAAATAAACAGCAATTATTTTAAAAATTATTAATTTTTTAAAAACAAATTTATGTAAATACTCTTAACTTAATTTTATTCTATAATAAATTTAAAATTGAGAAATCAAAATTTACAGTTAATATCACTTTTATTGTTCACTATTAAAATATTCCCCCTGATTATGTAATGTTGTATGTATGTATGTATACAAATCGAATTATTCAAAATCGAATTGTTCACCATTTTGATCAAATATTAGTCTTAATCGACTGTTAAATATTGCAAAAATATTTATTCTAACGACTTTGCTGTAAAAACGCATAAAAACGTCTTACATTGTTCTAGATATCCGTCTGTGAGGGATGAAATATTGTTTGGGTTCCTTTTTTTCTTCAAGTAGAAAGGAATGAAAATATAAAAGAACTAAAAGAAAATAAATACAATATTTTTTAATATTCCCATAAATAAATTCATATTTTATATTATAAAACTTACCTTATTATTTTAATAATTTAATAAAATATATATAACATTTTCCGTATTACGCGTCTTCACTCTTTAGCGTTGTTTTATGACTAAGACAAGAGAAAACATATTGTTCTCATATTCTTTCACTACAAATTTCTAAAGGTTAAATTAGACGTGCCATAACGCCATAGCCGTAACCATAACGCCATAGCAGACAACCAAAATTCAATTGGTTTCTATGGTTACGGTTATGGCGTTATGGCATGTCACCAATAATCGTATACATTGTAGCCCATAAGATTGGTTTGAACAGCTGTTTTATATGGTTATGGTTATGGCACGTCTAATTGAGCCTTAAACAAGCGCTTCGTACACACACTCTTGTTTGCTTCATACACACACACACTTGAAAATTGAAGTATTTGCAACAAAATTCAAAATAACTGCATAAAATAAATGTTACTACAATGTAGTAGTTTTTGTAGTTTGTTCGAAAATATAACTTCAAAAACCATGGGAAAAATTTTGCTCTAAGTAAATTAACTGTAATTGTAGTTAAAATAAATACAACCACATTACTACACAAATAACTGTCATGCACTAACTGCAGAACTTTTCCAAGTGTACTCAATACTCAATTATTCTTTCTTTCTTTTCCTTGTAAGTAATTTTCTTCTATTAAAAATTCAAAGTTTTTCATTTGGCATCACATTCACCAAGAGTCGAACCGGGAGCTTTGTGTTTGATAATTTACACAAGGCATCCTTACACATTCGCCTAGTCAGTACCAATTATGAATAAAGGTGTATTCACAATGCTGGAGTTTTCCAGTGTACTAAAATAGAGATGGCATTATACAGAAAATATGTAGGTGCAAAAAGGAAAATAACAAAATACACTATGCAGAGTAGAGTACTCCAGCATTAAGCATCCAGCTTAAATTCCTGTAATGATGAGAAGTGTACTCAAAAAAGTTTGACAGTTATTACATGGCATTTGTTTGTATAGTAATTAGTAGTTGTTGTGTTGAACTGTAATTGCATAAAAATACAAAATAACTGTTATTTCAGAAATCAACTAACGAAAAGTACTTTAATTTCTTAACATTTATTTTAAATATTATAATAAAAGCCTACCAAAACAGTAAATAGTTATTTTTTTGTTTTTTATATAAATAGAAAAATTTGTTGATTTTTTCTTAATTCTTGTTGTGTTTATATTTATTGTTACTGATATTTCCGAAAGAAAAAAATCATACATTTTTTTATATTTAAATAAAATGTTAATTTTACGACATTGTTAGTTATTTTTAATGCATTTGTTAGTTATTTTTCAACAGTAAAAATTAACTAGATTTTTAGTTGTTTCAAAGCTAAATACTTTTGTTGCCTTTTTAACTGCATAAACTTTGGTTTTACTATCATTTTCAGTAGATTCTACCAACTTTTTTTAAGCGTCATTGTAGAAAAAGGAAAATTGTGCAGGCATGCCTTTAACAGAAGAATTGATTGAAAAATAATTATTTTCAAAGATGATTCAAGAAAAGTGATTTATATATTGGCGAATCAAAAAAATATAAAGATAATTCGCTTGAATTATTTCCATATGTTCTGATTCGTAATCAAATTTTTTTGTTTTGATTCGCGAATTGATGTCAATTTCTTAATTTGTTTGAAAGACTCCATTACAATTTAAAATCTTGATTTACTAGGGGCAAATTTAATTTTGTATTTAAAATAATTGTTAGTTCAATATATTCAATGAAAGTTTATTTCTTGCAAACATATTAATGACTAAAATTGATTCCCGAATCATAAAAATATAATTTTAATTAGTGAATAGCGAATCAAAAACAAATTTTATTGATTATTTTTAGAAATAGAATATTACTGGTGACGGAATTTTTTTTTTAATGGTCTGGCCTTTAAGATCATCTTTGGTAAATGTCTGCACCAACTCACTTTCTTCTAAACGGCGTCTCTGACATCATCTTTAAGCCACAATTTTCATCTGGGAAGTATAATCTTGTGTCTACATATAATAAAACAATTTTGTTAAAGGAATTGCTAAAATCCCAAACGTATTTTACAAATTGTGAAAAATAATCTGTGTGAGGCATGTCCCTATCCGGATTTCATTCTTGTTTTTAGAACTTCTGGAAATATTTGTTAAGTTAAATTACAAACTCAATGAGAATTTCTTGTTCTCGTCTAGGAGCGTTATTAAACATTCAAAATATCAAAGAAAAAACAAAAACAACATTTTTATTTATTTTCAAAATTAAATGATAAAGAAACTACCGTTGTTGTTGTTTTTCTTTTAATTGCTGTTGTATTTAATTTTGGTGTTGTGTCTTTTAATAAAATAAAATTAAAAACACTTTTAGTTATTTTAATAGTTTTTTTTTTATTATTTTGACTGTATAAGTAGTATATTCCTTTTTCTAATTTTTACTACATATTCATTTGATTTTCCGGTACAAGTTATTATATTAGTTATTTTGACAGTTTTTGTGGTTGTTTTTACTATTATTTAGAATATAATCACAACTGGGTCGTTTGTCGACCGACGGTAGCAAAAGTCGTCGCGATTAATTTAAATTCAGCGACAGTCGATCGTCGGCATTTGTTGACGTTTAGAAAAAAAGGAAAGCAAAACAAGAATATGTTTGTATTTGTTTCGCCACAATTCTTCATCAATTAAATTGGTTTTGCATTAATTCTTATTGTTTTACATTTATTATATCTAATTTTGCTTTTTTGCGATAAATTATGTATTTTTATTATCAATTATATTTCTTCTGTCAAAAAAATAAATTTTTTATAAACAAAGTACGAATTTTTGCAACTCTAATACGAACTTCTATAACTCTGTTCTAAAGCGGGGAATACAGTAAGAAATATACGTGAAAAAATGGCCATTTTTTTACGAATGTTCGTGTTTACAAAATTTTCTGATATTTTTTTGCCCTACTCAATGTTCCTTAATTTATTCGCCGCTTAATGGCAACCATTAATTAGTTAAAAATGTGGCAACAATTTCACAAATATTTTGAGTGTGTCGTCATGAAAATAAAATAGATTCTATTACGGCGACAAATCGCCGGAAGACATGGCGACATTTTGCTTCCCATACAAAATATATGAAAAAGCAATTCTCGTTGCCGTTGTTGACCCAATTCTGATTAATCTCTTAGTTGTTTTTAATAGTTAGAAACGATTACAATATTATCCAGTTTTAGGAAAAATACATTTGTTGCTATTTTAATTACAATTTTTATTCATTGTAGTATCATAATTCCATGAGTGTAAGAAAGATAATAAAATAAAAGAGTGGTGTTTCTAGATGACATTTTTCGTCACACGAACAAAAATACAATAACAAACTACAAACACGAAATATATGTATTCATTAATTCGTCTAACGATGAACGTCTTGTAGAAACACCCCGCTAAAATCTTGATCCAGAATTTTAAAATCGGAATTTCCGCCATATTTTCTAAAGTTGGAAATTTTTTTAATTTTGTAACACAATTTTCTTTTGTAAGTTATGTGTTATCGTTGTACAATAGCATGATTGTTGAAGTTTAACTTCAAAAAAAGTTGTCAAATTTACCATAAATACTCATTTACTACACTGAAAATATTATTACAGTAGCTGACTGTAGTTTATTTAAAAAGTTATCCGTACATTTATCTTTAAATAATTATTCAGTTAAATTGAAAAGAAATATATTTTTCAAATAAATTTTGTTAAAGTTAATATTTTCATTTGAAATGTTTTGTTTAAAAAAGAAACCCTTTTAGATTTCTAGGTCAGTTAAAAAAACGAAATAAACCATGGTTGGCAAACACTACCTTTTCAATATAACGGTAGTTGCCGACGATGTCCACATCAATACCGATATTAAAATTTTAGGACTGCGAGTACAATAGTGGCATGTGTCTCCTAATATCACAAGTTTTATTTCATAATATTATCTGTTACTTTGTGTTGTATCTGCAAAATACCGTTATAAATCTGTGTTTCGGTATTTTAGCGGTATTTTAACGGTAGTTCAAGTTATTACAGAATTAGGCCGGTAAAACAGCGAAATGAAACCGGTGATACAAAAAGACATATGCCTTTATTGGAATCGACTTTTTATAATTTCCATATGGGTCTTGAAGTAGCCGCTGTAGCCAACCACCGTTATTATGAAAAGGTATTCAATGCCAACACTGAAATAAACTAAATATCGTTTATTCTTCGGATTTTGTAGTTAATTTTTTGAAAGTTATAAAAACGAAATAAATGAAAAATCATTTTTTTAAGGAATTTGTAGTTAATTTATTAAAATTTAAAAATAAATAAAAAGTTCTTTTGATTCAAATGAAAAGTTAGTAGACCGGTTTTCAAGTGATTTTTCATTTATTTTAAATTACATTTTCAGTTAATTTAAACTAGAAACTATTTTGAGTGTACTTAATATAGTAAGAATTGTTAATTCCATCATTATAATAAACTTATAATAATAAAAATTGTTATTCATTTTAATTTCATTTAAGACTTATGAACTGATGCTAGATACTTCATACTTATACGGCATTTAGACTGTGCAAAAACTACATAGCTTTTGTTAGTTTTTAATTGTCAAAACGCATATATAAAAAACAAACAAAAACTAGTTTTGTACAAAAACCAGGTAGTTTTTGCTCAGTCTAAATTCAGTATTACTTTTATTTATGTATGTAGAGGAGTGTGTTGTTTTTTTTTTGTCTTCTTACTTTGTAAAGTAACAACTGAACGACAACGAGAGATTTAAAACCAACCGCAAATTCTTGTATTTCATATAAAACATCACTCAAAAAGTTTGTGGGTTTGCCAGAAGAAAGCAGCAGAGAGGTGATTTATGTAGTATCTACTTTTTTTAAGCTATGAATTGTGTACTATTTTTCTTGCTGTTGTCATGGCTTACACCATTTCCAAATAACTTTTAACGTGTGCAAAAAGCATGTAGAAATTAAAGCTTATTTTTAATTAAAAAGCTTTGTAATTTTAAAAATCAAAAATTTTAAAAAATTTTTTTTAGTTCTTTGAAAGATTTTTTTAAAAAACAACTGGAATTGGTGTTGATCATTGTTTGCCATTGGCAGTGGCGGCTCCAGCTCAAGTCTCTGGGGGGGAAATTTTGGAAAAAAAATTTTTTTTTTTAAATTTTCACAAAAAAATTTTTTTAACTCCTTTTGATTTGGCCATACACTACTTGTTGGACGTTTTTGGACTCCGCAGCGCAAGGTTAACGATTTTATGAGCGACGCTTTAGGTATAAAAGACAATATAAAGTCCAACGGAAAATTCTAAGTTATATTTTTCATCAAAATTTTAATATTTGATACGTATTTGACATCCAACAAGGATGGGTTAGTAATGCCTAAAAAAGTTTATATTAAATAACATATAAAATCAACAATTGAAATTTCCGCACTCTATTTGAATTGTATAAAACTTGCTATAACTTGGAATACTTTGTATAGCTAAAATTGGTGTTAGACTTTCCGTACATATTTGGGTCTAACTTTTGTATTATTTTAGCTATGTGACTGGTTGATATAAAGCTTCTGAAAGCGTGCCTGAAGTTGGTCTGCAACTCATTCTTTAATTTGATAATTTCTGATTTATTAAAAAAAATTTTAATTTTTGAGAATTTTTCTACAATTAATTAATTGTTTCTATCCTTTTGTAATTGAAGCCATGATTGAGCCACGTGAATAGTTACTATTTTGAAATGAATTTTAACCATTTATCGTTAGCAAAGGTCTAAAGCCATTTTATCTTAATACGCGGTTCGGGATACTTTGTCGTAGCCTTTTAATATTTTTGTATTAGTTCTCAGTTTTTTATCAATGACACTGTCAAATATCAGTTTGGTACTCCTTTTGGTTCCTGAGTTATAGTATAGTATTAAATAAAAAAAAAAACAGTTCGATTTTTCAGAATTTGTATGAATGCCAGTACATATATAGATTTCGTAAAGGCAAAAATAAAGTAATGAGGAACAACATAAGCGTGTTCGTTTAATTACTACAAGTTACTACTTCTACTACATCTGCAAAATTTCAATATAAAAAGTAAACAAAACTTTCCAATTGTAGTAAAAGTAGTAAGAATTTCGACTAATCGAACACACCGCATATATTTTTTCAGAAATTTTAAAGAATCCATTTTTCGATATACATACAACGATTTAAATCGCGGGATTTCATTTATTTAAACTTTGACGCTCAGGGGTTCGTGATCAATATTTGGAAAACTTTGTATAATTAAATTTTCATATCGGTTTTGATATAGCTGTGGGAGTCAGATGTCGTTATTAACAAAAAGAATTACTGGCCAATTTTGCTTTGACGCTACACCAACATTCCGTATTTTAAAGTTAAAACACTTTGCAGGTTGGGAGGAAGTGCAGGATCTAACGCTAGTCAATTACTCGAAGGCAATCAAAAATTGAGTATTTCAAAAGAAATTATTTCAGGAACTTAACTATATACTCCACGATATCAACATGTATACTCAGGATTTCCGAAAGACAGACTGGAATAAGTTCAATACGATCCTTTGGAAAGACCTAAAAAAGAACTCCTCCATATCTTTCCGAATGAAATTTGTAGAATTTCAAGTGAAATTAATTGTGAATTCTATTTGGAATTTGTCAAATTTGATCTTAAATCTGAACAAAAATAACGGTAATTAATTGTTTTCTTACAATATTGAGAAAATTTTAAGAGAAATTTCGATTTTTTATTTCGAAGTGAGAAAATTCTAAAGTATAGTAGCATTTACCACTTCAAATTTAGAAAATTCCATTAGAAGTTCAGTTCTGTAATTTTAATGAGAAAAATTCAAAAGTAAATTTAGTCTTTTTCCCAAAAGCACCGTAAGTGGTTTTTCACGTGGGAAAATTTTACTCAAATTTTAATTTAAATTATAAAAATGAACAATTTTTCAATTTTATATTAAAGACACAATCACAATATACAAAAAATGTGATTTTTCCCCAAGAAAAATAATAGTCTTGTACATTAAATTTGCGTGAAAACAATCCCTACTCAGTTTGCACGTGAAATTCATTGTCGTGGAAAATTATCATTTTTTTTTTATATGGAGGAGTATAACAATTTTTTCACGTGAAATCCGAACAACTTACGGTGCTTTACAATCAAACAGTATTTTACTTTTAAAGTCGACTTTATATTTAAACGGCTTTGTTCATTTTGTGTATGAAAATCCTAAAGAAATATTTACATTTTCAAATATTTTAATTGGTTGAACATAAATTAACCAATCAGAATGCTTCAAAAATAAACTAGGTCAAAGCATGCTGCCACCCAAAATTTTAACTAAAATCAACAAAAATATACATTTGGAAAATTTAAATAGTAAGGGCGTTTATTTTTATTTAAAAAATTTTCAATTAAAATTGGAATTTTGTATTAAAAGATGCGAAATTTTAAAATGAAATTTCTTTTTGTCATTTGAAATTGGAAAAATTTCAAACGAAATTGATCTACATACAATTTTGAAAATCTAATTTGAAATTTAGATCTTTTAACTACATTTCTCCACAAACTTTAATTTTTTTATAATCAAAATTATCAGTTTTTTAATGAATTTGTTAAAATATCTATTGAGATTTTTTAAATGACGACTGGTTAAATGAAAATAAGGAAAAAATTTTATATTTCATATTATTATTCATAACAAATTTGTATTTCTTTCACTTTATCCTTTTTTCTCCACTTTTTTCTCTCCTTTTTCCCTCTTTTTCCTTTTCTTTTTCTCTCCTTTTTCCCTCTTTTTCCTTTTTTTTTCTTTTTCGATTTCGCTGAGGGGGGGAAATTTCCCTACTTCCCCCTCCTGGAGCCGCGCATGGCCATTGGTATTGTATGCATTTTTTTTATAGGTATGCTTTTGTATGAATAACTATCTGCAAAATATTCGTACAACTATTCCAAAAGCCATGACTTTGCCACAATATCAAACTGTAGGTATGATGGTGCGAATGTATTGTAAGTATGACTACTTTGAGCCGGAGTTTATCTGTTTGTGGAATTATAAACGACTTCGTACCAGAGAATGTAGGTCAGTGGGACATTACTAATGATTGTTAGTGTCTGTTTATGTTTTATTTTTTTTTCGATCGTTGGTTTGTTCGGTATGTATATTGTACACTTAAAATAATACGTCAGTAGAAAAATCTGTCAAACCGGTTTCAAATCGATTTGACGAATTTTTAAAAAATTTTTAGTTGAAGCACTGATTTAAGCAAAGATTTTAGTTATCTTCATTTAACACGATACTAAAAATCCTCAGTAATTGAACTAATTTTGATTGTTAATAATTTGATTGTTAAATTATTTAAGACTAAGAACCCATTCGTTAAATTTTATAAAATTTATTGTTAAAATATAATATTTTCATCTTACTTCGTAGATTTCTTACCCGGTAGATTTCGCCAACAATGTATCCGAAGTTTAAAATATAGCAATATTCCTTCCCCTCCCGATTTTTTAAAATGGCCGATATCTCGAAAACTAAGATAGATAGGGCAAAATTAGTGAAAATATCGACTACCCCTAACCGCACAATACCCCAGCGAAAGGGGTTATCTTTATCCAAAAATTAACCTTGGCGGGGCCTTGGACCCTCGGAAATTTTAAATAAAAATTTTCCACTTCATAAAATGGCCCATATCTCGAAAACTAAGCGAGATAGAGCAAAACGGACAAAATGTTTGTTCCATTGGAGTGCCCTTATATGCCCTCACATGATATGGACTAGGTCCGGGGACCCTAAATTTGTATAAATTCTACGATTCAGTATAATTACAGATAAAACTGTAGTTTTACAAAACTTTTTACTTAAATTTAAATTTGTTAAATTTAACAAAAGAATTTGTTAAAATCAACAAATTTTATTTTAAGCCAAAAAACAGGAATAAATTTTGTTAAAGTAACAAATTTTTCTGTCCAGCCAACAGACGTATTATTTTGAGTGTATCTATGGTATCTTTATTCTGTGTATGCTCTTACTCTGCTCTACTGTAGCTCTGCCGCTGCTGCTTTCTTTGTGGCAAACGTGGTCAATAATAATTCTTGTTTTCTTTTTATATGTACATATTTTTTATTTTTCAACTTATGAGGCTTTCCATACCTATTAAAAGTTTAAAAGTTAAAAACATCAACTAAAATTTAGATTTTTCATTTTCAATTCAGAAAATATCAATTGAAAAATTGAAAAACATCATAAATTGAAGTACATGATATGTTTTCTAAATTTTAATTGATATTTTCTAAATTTCAATTGATGGTTGCTACACTGATATAATTTTGTGCATAGTATTAATGAATTTGTTCATTAATACAATGATTTTTTTCATTGAAAAGTCCCCAAAGAACTCGTTCATTAAATCAATGAAACGTATTCATTAAATGAAAACTAATTGAAAAAAATATTTTTTTGCGTTTTTTATTTATTGTTTATTTTTATATTATAAATTTTTATTTGTACATATACATTAGAGTCGTCCAAAAAAAAAAAAAGTTGGAATTTTCACGCTCCACAACTCTACAAATATGCCACTTTGAAAAAAAATGTAGTCTGATCAAAAAAATCACCAAAAAAGTTTTGTTAAGAGGTAGCACATCGCAACTGAAGTTTCGAGGTAGTACTTGTTCTATTATTTTTAATTAATTAAAAATAATGGAAAAAATGAGAAAAATTAAATATAATTATTATGATTGCGACATATCAAATCTAATATATTTTTAGGTGTACATTACGAATATGAAATCAAAATTGAAATCGGAGTCGCGGATTTCGCGAAATTTTAAAATTTTATACAAAAAAGGATCAACTTCGATCAGGATGTTTTCTTATATTTACCAATATGAAAATTTCGTTTTTGCATTAATATATATCTGCTAAATGTCCTATTATGTGGGATAGGGTTTTTGGTAGCAATAAAATTATAGCAATCTAAATAATAGCGAAATATTAAAAAATGTCAAATTTTAACTTAATTTGCAAGGATATCTGTTATCCTTTTTAAAATTAAAATCAGGTTATATATATATAATGAAGGTCCTTGGTAAGTAAATTGCAAAAGTATAACAAATTGCATTTTTCGATAACACCGTTTACAGGTAATTGGGAAAATATCTCAAAAAACTTGAGTTTTTTTGAATTTTCAAAAACTGCGAATAATTCATAAACCAAATTTTTTAAGTTTCGATTGCTGATTCATAATCTGCGTTAAAATAAAGATCAGATTTGAGAAATTTGCGCATACAAGGCAAAAACAAGTTGAATTTTTAATTACATCTTTTCGGAAAATTTCGAAAATTTGACTAAAATATGTATTTTTTTGTATAAATTTAAAAACAACCGCGAATTACTTAAAAGTTACTTAATTTTTTTAAGTTTTGATTTCAAATTCCTTATATTCACATTAATTAAGACGAGATTTAAAAAAACTGTTAAATAATAGCGTACAGGTTAAGAAATAATTAAATTTAAAGTCAACCCTACTTTTTATATAAATTACTCTAGAGATAAATTACTAATTCTTAAAAGACAACTTTTTGTGCTACTTCTAAATAACAGCGGATTTAGCTGAAACTTGGCACAGAGAGTTTTTAGACATTAAGGAATAGGGGCAACATTGTGGAGATCGCGAATTCCAACTTTCATGTTTTTTTGGACGACTCTAATATACATATTTTTTTTTTGTTTTTATAACGTTTTTGACATCTCCCTGAACTTGACTTGAACCCGCAATCGCCAGAATGTAAACATTACCGCGTTGCCGATTGATCTAAATAACCAAAACAGAATGATGTCATTACTTGGACCTTTATATTTAAGGCTCCATTAGTCTTTGCGTTCCGTGACGGTTCTGTAATGTGCCGTGCCGGATGGCTCTTTTATGTAGTTAGTCTTTTCCGTAACAACGTATCAGCTGTTTAATGTTGTTTTTCTTAGCAGCGAACTGCGCCAACCAGATTAATCGGTTGTGGTGGCTAAATAAAAAAATTGCAGCGGCGGCTTAAAGCAGGCTTTGAGCCAAAAGCTGATCGGCTAGCCAACTTTAAGTTGACACATACAAAACATCGGCTTAACGGTAAAAAAATAAAATTAAAAAAAAAATATATACTATTTTTAGACTTTTATCGTGTAAAAAAATTTTTAGACGGCGGCGGTACCAAAAATTAGATGGCGGCTCGGCTTAGCCGGTTTAAGCCATTCGTCGCAGATCTCAAAACAGCAGCTGTCAACTCACTGTCACTTAACGGATAACAAAAATTCTGTTTTCAACAGGTTCATCCGGCACGGCACGTTACATTACAGAAAAACTAACGACTCAAATGCTTTTTCATAGAACAAAAACAAATCAGCTGATTCGTCACGGCTCGTTACGTACAAACTTATTATACCTTTAAATAATTTAATTTTGCAACCCTAGCGTTCATTACTGGAACATATATCTATTTTAGGAATTAGCAAATTCAAAACCCTTATAAAAATTATAGCATATCTTACGGGCTTAGTTGAAAATATATAGAGAAAAAATTCATTAAATTAATGAATTTTTCATTAATTCAATGAACATTTTTCACTAAATCAATGAATTCAGATTAATGAAATCGATTCATTAATAGTATGAACGAAAATTCTATCAGTGTAAGTTTCAAATGATATTTCGTAAATTACAATTGATGTTTTCTAAATATCAATTGATATTTTCTGAATCGTAATTGATATATTCTGAATTTCAAATAATATTTGCCAAACTCCAAATGATATTTTCTGAATTTTAAATAAAATATTTCAATCTCAATTGATGTTTTCCTAATTTGAAATGGAAATTCTGAATTTCAATTGGCGCTTTCTAAATTTCCAATAGAAACTCTGAATTTCTATTTATAATTGTGAATTCCAGTTCATATTTTCTCAATTACAATTGCGAAACGTGCAGTTCGGAATATTTCAAATTGACCATATAAAACCTTTTAATATAAAACTCATATAAAACTCTATTAAATTTCAAGTGGTAAGTTCTGAATTTCAATTGATATTTGCGAAATTTTTAATGGGAATTCTGAATTTCAGTTAACATATATGTAAGCTGTAGTTCTAAGGTTTTAGTGTAACATATACATAACTACATTTATTTAAAAATCGCTCAAATTTTTTTTTAATTTTTTATTTATAAAAAAACTTTATGGGCCAATTTTATAGTCGAAACTAAGAACGTTTTTTGTCTTAAATATTTTTTAAGATAGGAATTACACAGAAAAAATTATTAACCTTAAATATCTAATTAAATGTATATTACGGGTGGGTGCGAACTGGCTAAACTAATTCTAAACTAAATTCAGGTTTACAAGTTTCTATGAAATTATAAAATTTTTTAAATTAATTTTCAAAGAAATTTAGAACAAATTTAGCCACCTCGCACAGGGCCTAAAAATAAAAATTGTTTCTAAACAAGTATTTAATTGAATCAATTAATATTTTAATTGACTTTTAAATATTTTTGCAAATATTTGTTACATAATTATGTGTTGTATAATTCCCAAATTTTTTTTTTCTTAAACTGTATGCATATATAGAAAATTTTTAGTATAAGAACCAAAACCTTTGCATTTCACAAACAAAAGAAACAAATATGCACTACTCCAAATATATAAACATGACATACACACACTTTTTTACAATTTCATATTATTTTTTATTTTTTTATTTTCAATTAATGTTTTAATTGATATTGTTACTACTTTAATTGGAATTAATCGTATAAAATTTTTAGTAGTTAATAGCATCATTTGAGTGATAGGTGCAAAATCAATTAAAATTTTAATTGATATAATCAATTTCGTTGTTAAAATTCGTTTTTAGTTTTTTCTGTGTATATTTGAAAATTTCTGAGTTCATAAGATTTTCGAAAAAATTTTCTAGTTCTGACTATAGTTTAATTAAAAAAGGTTAGCTACATGGGCATTTCTTTTCACTTGCCGTAGACCACTTTGACAAATTTCGAAAAAAACAATATTTACGAAATTACAAAAGGTAATAAGGGAATAAGGAAATAAAATTCCGCAGAAATGACTCATGTTAACAATAAATTATTTTTGTTTGAAAAATATCTCAGAATTTTTTAATAGCTTGTTTTGTTATTTGGAGAACTTTAATTGTAATGCGTTCCATAGGATAATATCTAATTATTTATGAAATATTAATGGTATACAATGATCCTACACACATAATAATCCATGCATAAAAATACGAAATAAATGTCAAAACAACAAAAAATTTCGTAAAATAAACCATTTTTCGTATGTTTTACAAATTTTTTTGTTATTTTGACATTTTTTCATATTTTTATGCATGGATTATTATGTGTGTAAGTGCACCAAGTTGTGTACTGAACATTGGAGTCAACAATGGCAAAGTTTCTGGGTTTTCATTTTCTGATAAACGTCACAAATAATAGTTCCTTGCACTACATATTTTTCAATCGATTCAGAAAGATGTTGCGTATTTCTCGGCTTCATTTTGGAAAAAATATTGGTTGAATACTACATTTACACTTAAACAAAAACTAGTATTTCTGAAAACTACTTGTGTTTAGCTAAAAGATGGGTACGTGAGTGGATTTTGACTCACACTCACTCTCTCACTCACTCTCACGAGAAAAAAATTGCAATCACGCACAATCACTCACAAATTTTTTTTAGCCACACTCACTCACTCACGTTCAAGTGAGTAAATTTCGATTTCACTCACAATCACGCTTTATCACACGTGATTCACGAGAATCACGCAAAATCGCGAAATAAAAACTTACCGAAAAAAGTCAAATTCAAAAATTAAGAAAAATTATGAATGTTGAAACTGAAAATTGCTATATATATGGAATTTTGTCATTTATTTTGTATTTTAAAAATCCAAATATGTATGTATATAAAATCGGCAAAAAAAATTAAGGAAAAATTAAACAATTTTCACAAGTAAATTATAAAGAAAATTTGAAAGAATTTGATAAGGCCAGCAAGACAGAATACGTATTTTCCGCTTTCGCTACAAAGCCATCAACAGTGTCATTTGCCTCGATGGGTTAAACATTGATAATCGTCTACTTATGTGAAAGTTGAATGCAAATCGAATATGTTAACAACTCAACTGAGACTAACATCAACGAAATCTAACAATGCTATTTTTATCCTTTGTTGTTATTACCCTTTTTTGCTTTGAACCTTAATTCTTAAAGTATCTCAGATGGTTCTATTCAACTCTGTGTATAATAAATACAGATTTTTAAATTACAACGAACAGTTAAATTTAAATGTATATTATTTCAATTATATTTTGCACCGTATCATGTGTTTATAAGATGAATTAATATTTTCGTTTCCCATATATATAATTTACAACTAGACGTATGATAAATATGATTTTAGTTATACGTACTGTGGTTCTAGTTGATTATAGAACAAATTTTTAACGTTTTATTGACTATTGAAAATACACAATATTCAATGAATATTTTTCTTTTTTCAAAACGACGCTAATTAACAAGATACAACTTTCGGAATCGATAAAAATATCTTAACTTTTTTTATAGATAAAATAAACAAATGGAAATTTTTAGATAAATTGAGTTATCTTCGAGTATTACACTAAAAATTCAAAAATTCCAATGAATTAAATAAAAATACTTTTTTAATTGCGCATGAAAACTATATTGATTGAGTCAAATTTGTAGCATTTTTCGAAATCAATTAAATTGTTATACTAAAATATATAAATTGAGCGCTAAATATACTAAAATTTAGCGCTAAATTGGTCAATATTTAACCACTCCTACTTCATCCATTTTGTTAAATTAAAGAAAGTTATTTAAATTTCTCTTCGTATCAAATAGGATAATTCTGCAAGTTTGGCATTAGTACGATATACTTTTTTAAGCCGGAGAGTTGGTATGGAAAGCCTCTTATACCTTTTTCTGTATATTTTTCTAATGCCGCTGTTGTTGTTATTCAAGTTTAATGTTATTCTTGTAAATTTCCCTGAGTATTATTGTCAAAAAGACTATTGTTGATGCTTTTTGCATTTTGTTGTTGTTTTTTTTTTCTTCTTCTTATTCATTATTTTTTATATTTGAGGTTAAGTTTTTGTCAAAAATATTTTTAATACTAAAAGGAGTGGAAGTAAAATGATCAGTAGTGCAATTCTCTATCTTTTGTCGCTATATTGTCGGTATCGTTATCTAAAGACAAATATAGTTTGAATTACCGAAAAAGTTTACGATATTACTGGTTAGAAAAAGTTACCCACAAATTTCGGTGAAAATAATAACATGCCAAACTGATAAAAATAATTTAAAATATATAAAAATTGGGAAACTATATGAATTTCATTATCATTTGCTGAAGTTTTGTAAACTCCAATACTTATATTGGTTGACCCAACTATAGTTAATGGGTAATGTAAAATCGCCCTCAAAAAACCAATGAAACAAATGATAATTTTCAATCTAAACCATTGGTTTTTATTGTTCTAAAAATCGGCACGATTTTAAATTTTGTGCTGATTCCCTTTGAGAATACTTCCTGTCTTACCAAATTTCTTTTACTGCGTTTCAATAAACCCCTAGTTTCCTCCCTATCCGGACTTCCCCTAGTGTAATTCTAGTGGCCTCAACTTCTTCCGCAGTATTCCATATTGTCCTATGAGCAATAACGGGATTTAGTTTAGCCCTAAAATCCTGAAATGGTTTCGCGTTCCCCTGGTCAATTGGCCAACAATCTCGTTCACTACGATGTTACAGTACAAAGGAACCCATATAATCTCAATACTGTCCCAGGTTAAAAAGTTATTAATTTCCTTCTTGCACCCGAGGATAGTGTCTGATCTCGCAGAATTTGAAGTGCTTACCTGGAAAGCAGATATCCGTAAAGATCGTTATATTTCCTATGATTTCCTGTGATCCCTTCAACATTAGTAAACTTAATGCATTCCGTAATATTCTGACCCCACCTGAAAGATGGTATTATTATCCGGTTGGCAAAAGCATTTGGCAATAGAGAGGTCTCAGCTACAGAAGCCCAACCCAGTCATTCCATAAATTACAGAGCTATCCGTATATAAGTGAATGTCTGGATTGTCCCCCAAAAAGGTGCCTTTCAGCCAGGATTTCTTGTCTGGATTCGTGTATTGAACCTTGCAGTTTTAAATGTTGTGTGATGTTGTATGCCGGTAACTCGTTTAAAGCTTCTGGTAGTTGGTGTTCCGATTGCCACAAATCCACTCACCAGTTGTATTAAGCCGAAGCTTAACCAAGTCGGCCTCATATCAGCCAGATCTCCATAGGTTCTATCGACCAAGTTGCCTCCAATGCGCTAGTGGATGTGATTCTGATGGTACCGCAAATACCTAAGCAGCATAGGCGCTGTATTCTCTGAAGTGGCTTAATACTGCATATTCACCGCATTGATATCTAGCATGATTACTCTGACTACGCATGTGTAGAGCAAGTGTATTATTTTCGGGTTTAAACTGCATTTGGAGCCCACATCTCTTCTATATGAGGCGTATGTTCGATGGTTCTTATTGATTCTGTTCTCGATATATAACTTCTTGTCAAGAATTACCTCTAGATACTTTACCGTTTTGAAGACTTTAATTAGTTTTGGCTAGGAAACGAGGCTCATCCTAAATAATGACGCTCGTCTTTTAATTAAAAGCGCATATCCCAGTTTTGGCCAGGCTCACGTTACGCTACGTCACGTCACGTCGCCGAGGCCTAGCCCGATGCTATGACAATTCTAGTGCTTTTGAAGCCCTCCTACTCAAAAGCCTAGGATTTTTCAAACTTAAGTGTATCGACACATCGTCTGTATCGACACATCGTTGTGTATCGATACATGGTCGAAATAATTCAGCCATTTTTTATCGGCTGGGGGATTAAATTTCGCACGCCCATAGAAAACGTAATTTTAATCTAAAATTTTAACGGCTGATCCTCCAAATCAAGTCCAATAATCTTAAAAAAGTACGGTTACATTTGTAACTAAATGTTTTATTTCACTAAGAAAACTTCAATGCAATATCTTTTTTACGCTTAAAATGGCACGTCTTTAAACTATAAAATTTAAATAAATGTAAATTATGTAATTTTTTGGTCAAAAAGGTACCAAGATTTATTTGCCTCCAGATTAAAAGTTTGTTTAAGAACATATACAGTATTTATATTTTTCGAAAAATTTAATCGAAAAAATATTCTCCATTTATTAATTTTTCTTCCCCCAAACCATTCCGAATTCGAGAATTTTTTATTAAATTTTCAACTTTAACACTTTTTTCCTCTGAGTGCACCAACGGAATTTAAAATCTAAAAGCGGGCGAAGATATCCAGTATGGTTCTTATATGACTGTATTTGTCAATTTTTAACATCGCTCTAAGTATGGACTAGGAATGCCAAACGGGAAATCCCGAAATCCCGGGATTTTCGGGATTTGTAAAATCCCGAATCGACTTTTGAAACCTTATTTTGGCTGCGAATGTAAGTTTGAATTCTTCCATGAAAATATTTGATAACGATAACCAAATAACTCTGTTAACGATAACCAAATAACTCTGCTGAAATTACACGATTCAGTTGGCAAGGTTGTCGCAACGAATCTGTTTTAAAATCTGCTTACAAAACACTGGGCACAAGCCTGCATATAGTATGTGGGCGCAGGCCTGCATACCCGAATCAGAAAAATACAAATAGTACTCTAACAGGTGGTACAAGTACTGGCAAAAACTGCTTTCCGATTGCCAAAATGATAACATCATTAGACAAAAGGACCGTTTGTTCAAAAAGCGCCGGAAAAGTACTGGAGAAGTAAAATTTGTAACGTTAGCAAAACTAATAAATAAGGAAACTGGAAATATATTTCATAAAATAAAATTTTAAAAAAGTTCATATGTATTTTCTTTTGACCTGCCGTGATATGAATCCCGGCCGTCAGATTCGCAGACGACAGCTCTATCCACTGAGCTAACTAGACACATAATACTTTAATACAGTTTTGGCTCTACTAAAATGCCAAAACTGCCAAAAACTTTTTTGGGAAAATAAAAAAAAGTTGGTCTAAAGTAGGGCATACACGTTCAATATTATTGATCAATTTTTAAAAAATCAACCAATCAGAACATTTTATTTTTTTGTTCTGATTGGTTGATTTTAAAAACATTGATCAATAATATTGAATGTGTGTGTTTGCCTTAAAAGAAACTTTTCCCCAAACAAAAAATTTTATCTTATAAAACAAAAAAAATTTAAATTAAAAAAAAAATAAAAAAAATTGTTTGCTTGCAAACGGATTTGAACTCGAAACCTTGTCATTACACACCTTTTTTAACGAAGCGTCATTATTTTCACAATATCATTGATCTACCAGTGAATTGATTTTTGTACCGCTGCAATTTCTGACTAGGTAGCTCTGGATAATTACTGGTTGCTGGCGTTGGCACAGCACTCTAAGCCAATTCCTTGCCAGTGGTTTTTTTTATAAACCACCGAAATTTTTTTTAAATAAATACTGGTAAAATGCTTTTTGCAAACGCTGACAAATCGTAGAAAATGAGTGTTCTGCCAGTCATTTATTTTTAACACTGCCCAGTGGTATACCAGCCCAGACAGAAAAATACAAACGGGAAAACGGTTCTAAAGCACTTTAACAGGTGGTACAAGTACTGGTAAAAAGTGCTTTCCCATTCCCAAAATGATAACATCATTAGACAAAAGGACCGACTGTTCAATAAGCGCCGGAAAAGCTATGGAGGAACAAAATTTTTAAACGTTGGCAAAACGTTGGCAAAACCAATAAATAGGTGGTATGGAAATATATTTTCCAAAATAAAATTTAAAAAAAATTCATATGTATTTTTTTTGGTCCTGCCGTGATTTGAACCCAGGCCGTCAGATTGGCAGACGATTGCTCTACCCACTGAGCTAACGAAAAACAAATTTTGTAAATTTCATTCCGACGAGGGGTGACTTCTTTTGTAAATCCGGAAAATTCTATATTTTCACTTGAAAATTTAGCTTCAAAGTTCAAATGGTATTAAAGCTGTATTTTGTGTCATGCCTATCAACGTTAAGTCTTTAAAGCAAATCTACGTTAAACCGATTGTAGTATAAAAATTTTTTAAACAGGTTATGTTTATCATTTTTCCGTTATAATCGAACGTACGTCAGCAAAAGTTCCTAGGAAGTAACGCGAATAAGTTACGTTAGATGTGAAAATGTATAAACGTTGAGTTTTCAACGCTGATAATTATCCGTGTTGAAAGTTAACGTGCATACGAAAAGTAATGTGTTCGTTTTTGGCTTAAAAGCGTTTTTATGCATTTTGAGGTTTTTTATGAGTAAACGGATATAGTTAAGTCGAAAACACAGCTTAAGTAATGGAAGAATTGTTTAAATATTAAAAACCAAGAATTTATAAATTTTGGGAATTCATGGAAAAATCTTAAAAAAATTTTAAATATTTATCACGCTTATAATGAATTTCGCCTATAATGAAGTGAATTATCCGGTCCCTTTGAGTTGGTTACAACCTTACTCCACTATTATATTACAAAACGAGTAAAAAGTTCAAGTCGGACATGCCGGCTATATAATACCCTACACCAGTCTGGTTACAAGCCAAATAATGTTTGGATCAAAAATTGAAATGAGTTCAAATGGACTTGTGTCAAAATTTGTCTATAAAATCATAAAAAAAATAGAATAACGGTAAGAAATTTAAAGTTTACCTAACATTAGGTGTATTTAAGGGAAAATCGGAAATATGGCCCATATATGCGATAGGTCCAAATATGGATCGATCCTATCTAGAATCAGTAAGCTTTGTACTTGGGTACATGTGGGTCAACATACCAAATTTCATTAAAATATCGGTGTATTTGCGACCTGTAGCGTAGGAAAAACCCAATTTGAGGGAACCTTTTAATGGGCACTATGTCCAAACATGGAACGATTTAAACTAAAATCAACAGACTTCGTTACCACTAGACCGTACCTCAAAAAAAAAGTTCGCCGTACACCATCCAATCTAAATAATTTTTGCAAGGAGATTTAAAAAAAAAAATTTTTGTTTTTGCCCAACGTAGGGGTCGCCATTTTACATTTTTCGTTATATCTTTGGCATTTACAGTCAGATCTTAAAGTATGATACATCGATGTTTTTCTCTCGCGGGGACCAATATTTTGCTAGAAGGACCATTGACCTCAAGTATCCCGTGCTAGTATTTACCCACCAGATCTCAGTTGCTACCACCCTAATGTACGACCCTAAGTCAGAAAATTAAAGCTCGCAAAAAATTATTAAACTTTTGCTAAGGAAGTTTTTCGATAAATCCAGCGTAAATTTTTTTATTTATTTTTTTTTTTTTTTTGTTGCCGAACGTAGGTGTCACCTTTTTAAATTTTTATCATTGGATTTTCCCTTTATAGCAAAACACTGGTCTCCTCGAGGCAAAATTAATCGATATATCACACTTTAACATCCGACTGTAAATGCCGAAGCTATAACGAAATATTAAAAAAGGCGACCCCTACATTCGGCAAAAAAATTTTTTTTTTTAGAATTCCCTTGCAAAAATACTTTATATTTGAATGTATACTGCGCACTTTTTTTTTGTCTGTACTGTCTACTGTCCACTTAGTGGTGTGAGGTATTTAAATGTGACTGGTTCTGTGCCAGTTCCTTTTCGGTTAGTTGGGTAACGTGCCATAAAATGTATTAAATGTGACTGATTCTATGTTAGTCCCTTTCAGCCTAATTTGATGACATATTTCTTTATACCCCAGTTGGGTGATATGTTCTTTTGAACAAGTTCTGTGACTTTTAAAAAGGTGTCTAAACTGTGTAAATTGCACCACTCGATTGACAATGCCATGTTAAAGTGACAGTCGCTTTCAAATAAAAAGACCAATCAAGGAAAGGTCCTGCTACCTTGGGACCAATCTGCGTGTCACCTGTAGGTGGCTATTTTGCGGTGATGTCAACTCTAATCTCCTTATCATCTTATTTGATCTAAGGCAACCGGTTCCAATTTAGAGCTAAAGGGGTTATTTTTGGAACAATTTCAAACAAAAATCATCGGTGCTAGAATTGACAGTAGAAGGGGTTGTAAAGGAAAAGTATCTATTCTAAAACCGATTCTTTGGAACAGAAAATTTTCCTGGGTGGGTATATTTCTTTCGAATACTTACAAACACTTCACAATCAATTATGCTGTGATAAGGTACAAAAAGTCTAAATTAAAATATCTTACGCTTGTAGTTATTCAATTACAAATCCATGTATATATTTTTTAACAAATCATCTTGATGCTTTGTTTTAAATAACAACAACTTCCTAAGCTTTTAAATTGTAATTAAAAACAATTCCGGAACAGGTTAGTTTTTGTTTCATTCTTCGATAACAAAAGAAATCAACAAAAAGGAAATTATAATTGATAAAAATCCCAAATAAAATGTTTCGTACTCATACTCAAACAAAAGCTTAATACTTTAAAGTCACCTAAAAAGATCAACAGAAACAGCAACAAACCAACAACAATGAAAAGAGAATCACCCAAAATTATGTTAGAAAAACCGTTAATTTTAATGAGGGTCTTTAACTTCAAAAAATATAGAAGAATTTGAAATAAAAAATCCACTATTCTTCATATCACAGCAGCGGTGCGACTTGTCTAAAATGAAAATATACAAAAAAAAGAAAGAAATGAATAATTGTTAAATCGGAAACTGTAACTAATTAAGATAGAAGAAACTTAATGTAATTAAAATCGAAATATAATATGAAATTCATAAAATTACTTTAAAGTGGATCTTACAGAGACCCCCTACCCTGGCACGTAGATTTAGATAAAATTCGGATATGTAATGGAGAGTAAAAATCTGAGGTTGACTGTGCCAATTCCAATCCTTAGGCGGTATAAAAAAAGATTCTAAAAATTGTCACTTTTTTTAAGATTTATTGTATTCTAAAAAAAAACTATTTTATATTAAAAGTAGGATTAATGGAAATGCATTTTTAAAAGCCATTTCCTGGTACTTTAGTTTGGTACTATTTTGTTGGTTTGTTTCTTGTTGTAAAAAATTATATAATAGCTGTGTTTGTGCGACAAGCTATCAACGCTGACTTATGTCATTGCCATAGAAATTTGACATTAGCAAACGTTTAGTGTTAACTCTCAACTTTTCTTATGTCAAATTTTTATGGGAATGACATAAGCCAGCATTGATAGCTTGCCGCACAAACACAGCTAATATAATAATAATAATTTATGCGACCGCAGTGTAAAAAAATACAAAAAAGCCCAAGGACAAAGCATTTTGATTCTAGATATATTTGGACCTATTGCCAATGCGGAATATATTTCTGATTTTCACTTAAGTACACCTTACCTTACCCCTACTTTATTATCATATAGTCGGCATGCCCGACTTTAACTTTTTTATTCGTTGTTAAATATTTTTTACAATTTCAAATACAAAATTTAAAATTGTTCTCAAAACAGAGTTTTGTTTAAAATTTGTGTTGAAAGAAATCGACATTTTTCGAAAATCTTAAAATTTTTTACAGCAATAAACCCACTTTCACAATGCTGGTGTACTCCACCCTACAGAGTGGATTTTGTTCCTTTCCTTTTCGCACTTACATATTTTTTGTATCATGCCATCTCTGTTTTAGTACACTCCACTCTGCAGAGTGGAGTACTACACAAAGCTTCGAAGAATTAATTCCCTAGTTCCCTTTTTTTGAACTGAATTTATATTTTGGGAATGAATTCCCTGACCAAACTTAAGGAATTGAATGAATTCCTTTTTTTTCTATCGATTTATCTTAAAGGAATTCATTAATTTTTTTCTAATGCCTTCATAAAATTTAATGAATTCATTCAACAAGGAATTCAGTCAATTCTAGTTAATTTAATTTTTGGTCAAGGAATTCATTCAACTCCAGTTAATTCAACTTTTGGTCAAAAAATTCATTCAATTCTAGTTAATTCAACTTTTGGTCAAGGAATTCATTCAAGTTAATTCAACTTTTATTCAAGGAATTCATTCAATTCTAGTTAATTCAACTTTTAGTAAAGGAATTCATTCAATTCTAGTGAATTCAACTTTTAGTCAAGGAATTAAATTCATTTCGTTTAATTCCCTATGGAATTAAATTTTTTTCGTTTAATTCCCTAGGAATTAAATTTTTTTCGTTTAATTCCCTGAATTTAAGTTTTCAATTCCTAAGGAATTAAACAAAAAAATTTGATTCCTAGGGAATTAAACGAAAAAAAAATTAATTCCTTAGGGAATTAAACGAAATAAATTTAATTCCTTGAATAAAAGTTGAATTAACTAGAATTAAATGAATTCCTTGACCAGAAGTTGAATTAACTAGAAATGAATGAATTCCTCGACCAAAAGTTGAATTAACTAGAATTGAATGAATTCTTTGACCAAAATTTGAATTAACTTGAATGAATTTCTTGACCAAAAGTTGAATTAAATAGAATTGAATGAATTCCTTGACCAAAAGTTGAATTAACTAGAATTGAATGAATTCCTCGACCAAAAGTTGAATTAGCTAGAATAGAATGAATTCCTTGACTTAAAATTGAATTAACTCGTGTTGAATGAATTCGTTAGTGAATGAATTCTTTAATTCGAATGTTTAGTGCTTTGGTCAGAGAATTCATTCTATAAATTTGAATTCTTTGAATTCATTCACAGGAATTAATTCCTGCTTATGTTTTATTAATAAATTCGTTCCTTGAATTAAAGAATTGAATTAAATTTTTGGGAATTCATTCCAAAAAGAAATTAATTCTTTAAAGCTCTGGTACTCCATCATTGTGAAAATGGGTTTATTGCTGTAAAACAATTTTAAGATTTTCGAAAAATGTCGATTTGTTTCAGCACAAATTTTAAACAAAACTCAGTTTTGAGAACAATTTTAAATTTTGTACTTTCCTGCCTTAAAACTTTTTTTGTATATGGAACGGTTTTCAAGCGAGAAGCATGTAAAATAAAAATTTACAAAATTTGAAAAAAATAACTTTTTAAAACAGAAAAAAATATTTGAAAACTTGCCAAAAATACATTTACGATCTGGCGTACATTACCGATAATAACAAATCTAGTTTAAAGTCTCTAATTGTAAAATCAGTTAAAAATTTTTCTCCAGGACTCACAGGATAACGCCAGGATACGTTTTACAAATATCTCTCTAATTCCAAAACTAGCCAACAGATTTTTTTTTAAATTAAACACAGATTTTATACTTTGAGGTAGTAGTAAGCAGAACTAATTTCGTCAAAATTTATTAATGTTTAGTGCCAAATTCGCCTAATTTCGTAATTTTCAAAAAGCGAAAATCGCCATAACTTTTGAAATAACAACAATTGATCAACAATTTTCGGTACGTAATTTTATTTTATTGATAGTATTATTTACCACAAAAACCGAAATTATTTGACCACTGGATTTCAAGATACGTCTTCAACTTTTGTTGTGCTATATCGCCTAAATAAAGCGATAAATTAAAATTTTATTATTTGTTCCATGGTAGATTTTTAGCGCCAAATAAATATTATTTTAATCAGAAGAAAGAGCATTAGAGGGTTAAACTCAGAAATACATTTAAGCTCAGATTCAAATGTTTATATTCAGAAAAGACCTTTCTATGGCTATCGGATCAAAATGTGGACCGATTTTAACCATTCGCCCTTACATAAACACTTATTTACCAAATTTCTTATTATTATTTTCAGAATTGTAACCAATAGTAGGTACATAAGGATACATGAACAGACGAAAGAGGTGGCTCTAAGCCTATTATTTATGGCAGCTATACACATCAGGAGAAACTCAATATAGGCTGTTCCACATAAATAGTGAATGGTATAATGAGGTCCACCTTTGATTTGGATTCTACATTCTCTATCCCAGTTTTATACAATCCCCTGTTAGTTTACAGAATTAAAGTAAATTTTAAAATGTTGGTAAATTTGGTTATTCGCAAAAGAATGTATAGAACTAATAGGAAAAAGTGGAAAACTTAATGCAAATATATTAAAAACCCGTTGCCACATGCAAATTCAAGTTCAAAAAACTCAATGCACTCACTCTTGTGGCTCAACTTGCAATCAAATTTTGGTGGCAGTGAATTTTTGACACATACCAAAATAAAGAAAACAGTGTTGCCTAGTAATGTTTTCTATTAATTATTGGGTATTTGGTTTTAATTACAACTGATATTGTGTATATATTTAAAAAAAATATAAGAAAAACCACAAAGACATATCTTAGTGGTAATTTGAAATATCAATTTTATAAGTTTTTTAAATAAAAATTGTTAAGAACAAATATTTTCCTACACTGAAAGTATTTTCGTTCATACTATTAATGAATCGATTTCATTAATCTGAATTCATTGATTTAATAAAAAAAAGTCATTGAATTAATGAAAAATTCATTAATTTAATGAATTTTTTCATTAAATATTTTCAACTAACCCGTAAGATATGCTATAGTTTTTATAAGGGTTTTTAATTTGCTAATTACGGAAATAGATATATGTTCCAGTAATGAACGCTAGGGTTGCAAACTGAAATTATTTAAATATAAAAGTCCAAATAATGACATCATTTTGTTTTGGCTATTCAGATCAATCGGTAACGCGGTAATGGTTACATTCTGGTGATTGCGGGTTCAAATCGTGTTCAGGGAGATGTGAAAAACGTTATAAATACAAAAAAGAAACATATGTACAAATAAAAATAAATAAAATAAAAATAAATAATAAATAAAAAAAGCAACGCAAAAAAATATATTTTTTCAATTAGTTTTCATTTAATGAATACGTTTCATTGATTTAATGAACGCGTTCTTTGGGGACTTTTCAATGAAAAAATGATTGGATTAATGAACAAATTCATTAATCTAGTGATTAATGAATCAGATACCGAAATAAATGAAATATCGATACCCTTCAAATACCGTTATCGAGATAACTAAAATACCGTTTACCTTAAAATACCACTACCAAAATAACCGAAATGCCATTATCCTTAAAATATCGTTAGCGAAATAATTGAAATTCCATTGTCCTTAAAATACTGATACCGAAATAATTGAAATAGGGTTACCCTTAAAATAACGGCAATGTTGCCGATAAATGCATCATTTCGGTTACAAACGATGTATGTTACATAATTTTGTATTGCTTTAAGGATGAAGCCTTATGAAAATGATTATAATTGGTTAATTTGATCTAGTCGCCATAGAAAAATCCTAAATATCTTAGCTTGAATGTATTGAGACTACTAAACCAAAGCGATTTTAAGTCACTTCTTCTTTGTAATTGTTTCATGAATAAAATAGTGATATTTACGCAATGTACCGATTCGGAAACTACACCATCTGACCGAATAGACTGCATATAGCCCGGATCAACGATCCGCTACAGTGTCGAAGAATTTGAAATGCATTTTTATAGAAGTATATCATACCCCTACGGGAAATTTTAACAAACTGTCACCGAACTGGCCCCTTTACATGAAATAGACTGGTCACTTTTACATGGCGTTGTCATAGGAGGGGGAAATTGACCCCTTGTGACATGTCACAAGACAAATCCTAGGACAGGTTACTGAACTCTCATAAAAAAGAAAGTTCAGGGACCTGTCCTGGGATTTGTCTTGTGACATGTCACAAGGGGTCAATTTCCCCCTCCTATGACAACGCCATGTAAAAGTGACCAGTCTATTTCATGTAAAGGGGCCAGTTTCGGTGACAGTTTGTTAAAATTTCCCGTAGGGACACTCTGTGTGATGTATGCATCTACCAAAATATATTTCGTTGCATTTCATACATCGTCAATTGAAATTCCCTTTAACGGAATATGCTTGGCCTCCCAGAATATGACGCAAATCGTTCTATGGTGTAGGGTTTCATATAGCCGACATGATCGATTTTAAGGTTTTAGCTGGTTAGATTTTGAATTAAAAATAATTACTTTTAATAGATTAATTACAACCATCATAAAAAGAGGTGAATATCAAAGCTTTTTTTGTTCATGTGCTCCTAATCGTATGTCTTACACTTATAGATATAAATCTGTAAAAATAGCAAAAAAAGTTACTAAAAATTAGTTAAAGACGAGTAAAAAGGTTAAAGTCGGGCATGCCGACTATACAATACCCTACACCAGTCTGGGTAAAAGCCAACTAATGTTTGGATCCGAAATTCGAATGGGTTAAAATGGGGCTCGTGTCAAAATTTTCTATAATGTGAGTCAGCGCACCAAATTTCATTAAAATATCTTAATATTTGCGACCTGCAGTTTGTAACCAAGCCAATTTTGGGGGGACCCTTATATGGGCACTAGGTCTAAATATGGACCGGTGTTAACCAAAATCAATAGGCTTCGTCCTTGGGCCAACATAGGTCTATGTAGCAAATTTCATCAAAATATCTTAATATTTGCGACCTGCAGCGTATAAACAGTATAATTTTGGTAGGACCCTTATATGGGCACTAGGTCTAAACATGGACCGATGTTCATCAAAATCAACAGGCTGCGTTATTGGGCCAATATAGGTCTGTGTACCAAATTTCATCAAAATATCTTAATATTTGCGACCTGCAGCGTATAAACAGTATAATTTTGGTAGGACCCTTATATGGGCACTAGGTCTAAACATGGACCGATGTTCACTAAAATCAATAGGCTGCGTTAGTGGGCCAATGTAGGTCTGTGTACCAAATTTCATCAAAATATCTTAATATTTGCGACCTGTAGAGTGCGCACAAGATTGCATGGACAGACAGACAGACGGACGGACGGACGGACAGACGGCCATCGTTAAATCGAAATAAAAAAAAAATTCTGAACCGATCGGTATACTATAAGGTGGGTCTACGACCAATATTTTTATGTGTTACAAACATCAGCACAAACTTATAATACCCTGACCACATAGTGGTGTAGGGTATAATGACCACATAGTGGTGTAGGGTATAATGACCACATAGTGGTGTAGGGTATAATGATAAATTTTAGGCTAAATTTAGTTGAATGCAAATAGCAGTCTATTCTATATAAAATCAGCAGAAATATTTGCTAAAAAATTGTAAACTGCTGTATTCAAAAGTCTCGATTTGTATTTGCATTTAAAAAAAAATCCAAAAATAACTTCGAAAATTTTAAATTTTTTGCTGATTTTTTAGGCTACTAATGATTTAGCAAAATTATTTGCTGATTTTAGCAGGTTAATTTGCTATTCTCCATTTACAAAAACTTAGCTCAAATATAACTAAAATTCTGTACATTTAACAGTATAAAAATAATCTGCTAATTTAGCAGTTTTTTTCTGCAGCATCATTTTTAACTAATTTTTAGTAGTTTTAATTAAAATTTTTACGGACTTTTTTCTATTAGTGTATTAATGAAATCTACACATTAATATATCTTCAAAATAAATTCTGATCATGGATGGTAACCGAAACGATGCGATTATCGGTAAGTGTAACGCTGTTTCAGATTATTTCGGTAACGGTATTTTAAAGGAACACTATTTCATTTATTTCGGTATCGGTATTTTAAGGATAATGGTTTTTTAGTTATTTCGGTAACGGTATTTTAAGGATAACGGTATTTCGGTTATTTCGGTAACGGTATTTTAGGGGCAACGGTAGTCAGTTGAAAAGGTTTTGAATCGATAACGGTATTTTAGCGGTATTGCCTGCCAACCCTGATTCTGATTCGATACTGTATTGAAGATTCTTTTTTAATATTCCGTTTTGTAAACCCCAAATTAGTCCATATTATAACGTTTCCCACCATTGCAATTGATAAGAAAAAAATTGTTAACAAAATGTATTCACCAAATACATTTTTATATGATTTAATATCAAATGGTAGCAACAAAGAAAACTTTAAATCGCACACAATAAAATTTTGCACAAAACACATAATAAAGAGACAGTAAATGTTTCGAGAAATTGTACAAAATGTGTGTTATAAAATAATAACGAAATAAAGTTTTTATAGAGTGGCAAATATTTATAACATCATATAAACAGAACAGTAAAGTCTATTCAAAACTTTAATTGGTCATCCATTTACCCAATAAGCACATAGATTTTAAAAATTCAAGTGCTTTAAATTTTGTTTGAAGTAAAGTATATTTCAAATTCTAGCATTTGTATATTTAACAAAAATATTTCAAACTTGAATTTTTGTTTCCCTTTTGCTGGAGTATGCTATTGAAATAAAATGTAATTAAAGTTGTATTCAAGCCTTGAAACTGGAAAACAGGGCTGGAATTGAACTTGTTTTCAACTTGAATTCCAGTGAAATTGTTTATAGGGTAGTTGCTGAGTGATGGGAGCAACATCAAAAGCAAACATTGAACTAGTAACCAGTGAATTAGAATTATATCTGATAGGAACGAATTTAATTTACCCTATACATTTTTTATTAATTGTAATTATTTGTATTTACTTTTCCAGCAAAAAAAGTGGAAGTGGTCTTAAGGATTCGCTTCTAAATAAGTTATTTTTCATAACTTCCAAAAATGTGATTTTGAATGAAATTAAGTCTTCTCAAATCTACCTAACTACAGATAAATATTTCCATATAAATTTAATATTTATAGCTATGGTTAAGCACTTAACTTTTATTATTTTGAGACAAGTTGTCAGGTCCAAGTGATTTGCTTAAAATTTTTACGAATAAAAATTAATTCCTTTTCACCAATTAAAAAGAACATCAAAAGGATCATAAAAGAAAACTTCCACTCTATGACAACCCTATGTAAAATTCATTGGTTCCGATCCAAATTTTCACAAAATTAAATCCAAATCACTGCTTATTTTTCTCTTCTTTTGATGACTTTTTTTGGTGGGTTGCTACATGGGTCGAATAATGAACCTTGACTTTAATCAAGATTTGCTTATTAAACTAATTAAAAGCTATAAGAAATAAAATCTTACAACAAAATTGGATTTACTGGCTCCATATCTATTAATATTATTATAACCCACTTAGAAATTGTTTCCTTTGTTACCTTGTAGGGCTAGGGTCAGTATCTTGTGGGGCTATGGTGTGACCACTTCGTTTGCTGGAATAGTGTTGGGGTGAACGACTGTGGCAGCTTGCTTTTTTCCACTACTTAAACAAAACACCTTTTTCTATTAGATTGACTTTTTTCTTTTTATTAAGTACCTAATTTCGTAAAACACTTGGGTGACGTGAAAGGAACTTTCAATGTAAATTGTTTTTGTAACAAAAACAATTTCTATAGAAATAACGCAACACTTCACCGAAGTGTTTTAGAAAATTACCCCCTAAATTTATTTTTATATATCGAGACCCTATATTCAATACTCTATATCTGCAAATTTGGCCAAAATGAATTTTTGATGGCAAAATCGTTGTTGATATTATATCCATCTATGATATCAATTTGGAAGCGAATCTTTGCCACTTTTTTGAACATTTTATATTTTCCCATATCTACAAACAAATTTATTTTCAAATACAGAAGTCTAACCCCTAAATTCATAAATGCTTTGTAAAGTTATAGCAGGTTTACAAAACGTCATTTTCATACAAAATTTTTTCAATAAACCTCCTATAATTTTACAAAACGTTTATGAATTTAGGGGTATATCTGCATATAAATTTAAATTATTTGAATTCTTTAAGGTATACCTAAAAGTTTTTTGAGAATATCTTTTTTCAGAAATTTTTTTTGAAACTAACCACCAAACTTTATTTTAGGAGATGTGCATTATAGTCCCTAGATTATAAATTTGAAAAAACCGCACTTAAAAAATTGCAAAATAATATCGGAACGCTAAAAAGCTTTTATGGTAGAAAAAAAATAATTTAAAAGCTCAATCGGCGATTAACATTCTGCAAACGAATATAATGATGCAATTTTTGTTTTTGCAAAATATTTTCGCGATTTCTTTTCTGCAAACTAAGAACCAAACTTTGGTGTGGAAATTGGTATTTATTCCCAAGATTACAGAACGAATTTAATTTACCACTGACCAGACAGAGAAGGTCAGAACGGTTGTTTTCGTCAATCTTAGCATTTTTAACCTTTGGTGCGTACAAAGTAAATAAGGAAACAGCACAAACGACAACATTTTGCGCTGCTTCATCATGTACAGTGGTGCACCAATCTTTAGATTGGGCTAAACAAAAAAAAAGCAACCAACTTGTCCCTCCATGTACATATGCTTCGTGGCACCAACATCTTTTCTGGGTTTATTAAAAAACCAAAAGGGGGTACTCAGCATACAGAGCTTTTACATAAATTTGAAAAAACTACTACCAAAAACTATTTTTCTAATATTGCGAAGCTACCTGGATAACGGGCAAATACAAAGACCAGTGTTTCAAAATAATGACAATGAAAGATTGAGTTCCCCAGGGAAGTGTCCTCGGTCTAGGACTTTACCATTTGTATACATCTAATATTCCAACTCCACGAGAAAATCATGATACGATTCCTAAATTTGCCGATGACACAGTGCTTTTGTCGGCTAACTCAAATATCAGAATGGCGTTTTCAAATCTGCAACAATCATTAAACAGTATACTAAACTGGTTCCAAATTTGGGGAATACAGGTAAACAGCGATAAAACAATTCAAGTAGTTTATACCAATAGGAAGATCACAAACCATCAACCAATAATGATAAATAACTCACCAATTCCCTCAGATACTAAAGCTAAATATCTGGGGATGATTCTTGACTCCAAATTGGAAAAATCATATTGTTCAAAAAAAGGATGAACTAACAAATTCAGGCAATTATACTGGTTATTAGGGAGAGAATCCAAGGTGTCAGATAAAAATAATTTGATGATCTAAATACAACAGAATAATATCCCAGATTTGGAAGTATGGTACAGAAATATGGCGAACTGCAAGTAATTCTAATATACAACGTATACAATCGCAGATACTAAGGACTATTGTTAACCCAGAATGGTATATCTCTGATGAGGACCTCCATCTCGATTTAAATATTAAAACCGTAAAATTCCAGCATAAGACATACTAATCGCCTTACACGACTACTGACCTAAGAACTCTACCAGAATAAGAGTTCGGTGCCCAGACGACTTAAGCGTTATACTCCTACAGGACTACCTGCTCGCTTCATTTGGCGTGAAAAAAAAAATTTTTTTTGTTTAAAAAATTAAAATATATTCCCAAGTAAAAAAGTTTTTATATAGTCATATATTATCATATAAAATTTTGTATAATTATATATTGGAACATATATACCAAGATATAATTATATTAAATTTTACGAAATTATATCCTAAATATATAACTATATTTTGTTATATATTTCACAATATATAGTGCAACATACACCAATATCCGATTATATATAGACCTATATTATTATATTATAATATTATTATATACCATTATATCTAGGTGGATTTGATTATATTATATTTGATACATTTGGATGAGGACAAAATCCGGATAAAAATGTATCAAACCATATCTCATTCCATCAAATTAGATCTAATTGTGTCAAATTAGATCTAATATAACCATAATACGATCTAATTTGATACAATTAGATGTTATCATTTTTCGGATATAATTCTATATAATATCAAAAGTCATATAATTTTTTTTAGTAGGGTTATTATTAAACATAAGTATCTTAAACTAGTGATGGAAGATATTCTACGTCAACTGTAACTATAATACTAATTACTTATTGTACAAATTTTTTTTGACAGGTGTAATAAAAATTGGGAAATAAAAAAAAATACCAGCGTTTCGCAGTTGCAAAGTATGGAGTATGGATCACAAAAAGTTGAATTTAATTTCTCTGCGCACTCTTGTCTGGATAATCCACATCGAAAATCGTAATAAATCATTGGCCGAAAATTTTCACGTACTAATTCCATCTTTTTTGCTGACATACAACTTTTATTTTTTGTAAACACAAAAATAATGCTCAAATGACAAAAAGTTCTAAACAAGGTTATGGTCAAAAATATTAAACTTTCTAGTGGAAATATTAGCTGGCGCCTAACACTCACAACATAAATAGTTACCCACGTATACTTATGCGAAAGCTACCGGTAGCAAATATTAAGATAAAATTTTATACACCGACTTATATAGGGCCAAAGGTTCAGGTTTAGACCTATTACCCATATAAAGGTCCCCCCAAAATTGGCTTCATCGCACGTTAAAGGTCCAACACATTCGAATTTCAGATCAAAATATTAGTTGGATTTCAACCAGACCGGTGTGGGATATCATATAGACGGCATGACCGTCTTTAACTTTTGTTATCGTTTTAAATGTGTACTTAAAACGAAACAGTGTCTGCCCCTAAATACATGTTTCCTGGGGTATATGCTAATTCACTGAAAATATACATTTTGAATTTTCAATAACAATATATTTAAAATGGGGTTTATAAGGGAAAAAGTGTCCCTTTATTGACCTTTAAACAATAATTCTGTCAAAGGAATTAAATATGCTAAAAATCCCAAACGTATTTAACAAATTGTGAAAAATAATCCGCTGCAGGCATGTCCCTATCCGGATTTCATTCTTGCCTAAGGAAATCGTCAGGGGACGACGTTTTTAGAATTTCTGGAAATATTTGTTAAGTTAAATTACAAACTCAATGAGAATTTTTTGTTCTCGTCTAGGAGCGTTATTAAACATTTAAAATATCAAAGAAAAAACAAAAACAACAACAGAAAATGTTCCACAATTTGCTTTGTCATCTTACAATGTACTACTCTGTTGTTTTGACAGATCTAGCAATGTAGTGACATCCATTGATGTAGAAACAACAATAGAGAACAATGTTTTCTAAAGTGTCAGTAACATTTAAATTTGCACAAGCACTCGCATTAGTTTTTTTAATTTTATTTTATCGGGATATACATTAATTGCATCAAAGGAATTAAATATGCTAAAAATCCCAAACGTATTTAACTTCAAGTTGAAGCATACATATTAATTTATTATAGTGGTTATTATAGTGGTTTTGTGTAGTAGTTATTTCTTAACCATATATGGCCCTTTGGGCTCGGTTATGTAATTGAAGAATAAATAAAAAATAAAAAAAGTAAAAATCTTTAGAAAATACAATTCAGATTTCTTCTTCATATAATCCAAAATTTAAAACTACCGGTAACGAAGAATCGGGGTTTTAAGCTAGTATTATTAGTACTGCACCGACAAGCAAAACAATATATATAATTTTATATGGGAATATTAAAGTACATTGAGTAAGTGCAAACTGTATTTTTATAATGGTTGGCATGGTAAAGAAAAACAATTTTTATTGTATGGTGGTATATCCCATACATGTTCATAGAAGTACTTATTGTTTTGATGATTATTTTGTTATAAAAATAAATAAAATACTAGGAAAAATATTGTACTGAAAATGAAATGATAATAAAGACTACTTTACTATTAAAAAAACAACAGCAACAGCAACAACTCGACGATGGCAATAATGCTATAGTCAGTAGTGGCAGCTAACAGCAGCAACAGCAACATAAACGAATAGAAAAACAAAATCACAACTAAATAAAAATGGAGAACAACTTTCACCCAAGGTCATTGTGTCTTTAACTGCGCCATGTTTAGTTGTTGTTGTTGTTGTTGCTGATATTTTAAGCTTTAGTCGATTTGGCGATCACGACTGGTAGTAAGTATGAATAATAATAAAAAAAACTACTAGAAAATCTAAAAAGAAATAAATACAAAATATTGTCAGAAATAAAATGTTCATCTACCTACTAACCCATCATCATTATCCACATCGACATCTGTAGTGCAGTCAGAGACCGACAAATAGAGGAACAGACAGACAAATCCAATAAAACAAATTTCCAGCAACTCTATTTCTATGATCATAATAATGATCATCATTATCTTCGTTATAACGGATAATAATGTTAAGGTGTTTATTGTTTTGGGGTGGTGAGGAGAATCCAAAGGTGTTACTTGTTAAACCTATGACAGTTTAATGGCAAACAGTAGTTCCAATATTAATGTATATTTGTATACAATATGACAGTGTTTGAATTTTATTTGCGGTTTTACTGCAAGTGGCGTTTATTAACTATGTTGGTCATCACGTTTATTGGCATACAATTTTGTTCAATTGGCATTTGTGTGTATATTGAATTCATTGACATCTTTGGGTTAAAAAAGACGAAAGTTTGCTAAGTACATAATTTTAAAAAGAAAAGATTACACATAATACTTAAATAAAAAGTTCACGAAGAACATAGGGCGTCATTCATCGTGGGGGGATTGTTATTTAAATTTGTTAACGTTTCTGTAATCATTTTATGTTTAGGAAGATTGACTGATTGGGCCAAAGCCTCCGATCCTAGTATTGGGGTTGCCAACACACCTCTATGCCGGTGAGCCGTTAGACGGCATAAATACAGCTGAGCTTCAGCGGCTAGTTGTTCTCAGTTGTCACCTACTTCCTGAGACGCATCGGTGTTAGCATGCCATTCCAGTTACTCAAAACTGTACGCCTTCTCACATTGGCTGTATTCAGGCGGTTGCCTGAAATACATTACCAGGGAACACTTGGTCAAAGACCGGAAGTCGTGAGTTGCTTGAGAATTTCAGACAAAGGAATCGCTTCTTACTACCCCCAAGTGCATAGCAGACAGAGAGCTTTCAACCTCTGTGAAAAACCTCGTTCATTTGGATTTGTTAAAATAACTAAAAATTAGCAGATCCTTTTTTCTAAATATTAGTAAGATAAGAGTAGCAGTAAAAATAAAACTCTGAAATGCACAAAATTTTAGTTATATTTAACCCAAACCACATAAACGCAGTGTCGACCGCAGTACAACGTTTTGTTCCCATATAAACAAATCTTTGTTTTTATCACTCTATTCTACAAGAAATTGGGCAGGAAGTGGAACATAGTTTTAGAGACGAATAGTAGCTATATATTTTAACCAGCCAGGGAATGATAATTCTTCATGATCATCGTCGGGTCCCAGCGATTTCTATGATGCAAGCTTCCAGTTGCCCATACTCTCATAACAATTTCATTGTGACAACCGAGTTTTTTTTCCCCACCGAATTAATTCGGTTGCCTAATGAGAATTCATTTGTTGCAAACGAATTTGATTGTTAAGTATTGGGTAATTATTTACTTCCGATTTTTCAATCGATAGATCGTACCATTCATTGTGACAACCCTAGTAAAAAAAGTTCCCAACAAACAATTCGTTCCGTTTACGCACCGTTTCGGTCCGTCATAAACGGAATCCAACTCCGTATACGTACATAAGGAACATCGAAACTGATTCGAATACGTTGAAAATCCGTCAATGACGGACCGTTTACGGACCGCTATGTCGTGTTAAAAACGGACAAGTCCGTTTAAAGTCCGTCAATGACGGACCGTTTACCGACCGTTATGTCATGAAAAAACGGACTAGTCCGCTGAAAGTCTGTCAATGCCGGACCGTTTCCGGACCATTATGTCGTGTAAATAACGGAGTGACTCCGTTTTCAGAATGCCGTTTTCGGACTTCTATATCTACCTAAATTGACACATTACTAACATTAATATTGTAATTTTTTAATAGATTTATTAAATAATTTTATTAAAATTTTTACAGCCGGTGCAATTAACTTCATTAATCAACCTCAAAATTCGCAAAATTGACCCATAACTAGATCCAATATGTATCTACAAGCAAAAGAAACAATTTATAAATTGAGGTTTAATTAAATGTATTCACGATTGAGGGTTTTCATACGATGACAATTTGCAAACATTTTTACTAAAACTGTTTAAGCGGGGTTTACATTATATCATTAGTCATAGAACCTGTCCAAAACAGATGCAGATAGCCAATATTCTATAGTATGATAAGTACATTATGAATAGGGTTTGGGGTTCGGGAAATCCCGGGCGGGAATTCCCGGGAAATCCCGGGAAAAGTTTGCCGGGAATTCCCGGGAAAATAATATATTTTTCCCGGGAAAACGGGAAATTTTAAAAATATTAAACTTTTTAAATAGGTTTTGTTTCGAATAGGATTTTTTAATTTTAGTCATAAAAAACATTTTAAATACCAAAACAAAAATGTCATTGTTAAAATCTTTTAAAAGGGAATACATTTATTTGACACAGAAATAAAATCTTTGCCAAGTAATAAGGAGCATTTCAACTAATAAAGATTTTTCGCATAACTTATTCAAAATTTCAGTAGTAAAATCTAAAAACTTGGTAAAATGTTTAAAAGAAATATGAACAAAAAGTCTTGTTTCTTACAAATCTAAATTTTTCAAATGTATATTTTAGTTAAATTCGACTTTGTTAAAATATTGGGTGGCTTCGTTTATTTTTGGAGCATTCTGATTGGTTAATTTATTTTCAACCAATCAAAATATTTGAAAATATAAATATTTTTGTAAGGTTTTCATACACAAAATGAACAAAACCGTTTGATTAAAAATAAAGTCGACTTTAAATTTAAATTACGCCTTTATATTAAGGGTCAATAATTTTATAAGTAACGTTTTCATTAATAAATGTGAAAAGAAAAGACTAATGGTTAATGGTGGTATCTAAATTTGGGTATCCGACATCTAAATTTGGTTCACAAAAAAAAAAAATTGATGGTCATGCAACTTCTCTTGAAGAAAACAACAAGAATAACGTTTCAGCTAAAATTAGCAAGGTACCTGAAGAAAAAATTGTAAGCTGAATAGGCATTAAAGGCTTTATGGTAGGGCAAACATTTCCTGAAATGGTATCCAAATTAGCTGCAGTCAATCCGCACCATAACTAGATCTTCGTTTATTCGAGAAAGTTTTTATAATAAAAACCTGGCATTGCAAAAAAATTAAACCGATGTAAAGAACATTATATTAAATTACTACAATCATGTATAAGATATCATGATAAAAGAAATATCGAGCAATATTTCTAACTATAGGAGATTTACTATAATCTTAGATGAATGGACAAGAATATCACAAAAGAGATATTTGAACATATGTATAAACGGAAATAATTCATTTTATAACCTGGGGTTGGTTTATATATCAGGAAGATGTAATGCTGATGAAATGAGAAGAATTGTAGAAATAAGACTAGAAGAGTTTTATTTGTCTTTGGAAAATAACATTGTGGCCACCATATCTAATGGGCCAAGTGTGATGAAACGGTTTGTTTCCGACAGTCCAGTAGTAGGTGCCTACTGGAATCATGCAATTCATTTGTCAGTGCTGCGAGTAATTTATGTGAAATCAAATGTTCAACATTCTTATATTTTTTACTTTGAATTCTCACTACACAGACTGCATTTGCACTGAAATAGTTTTTTTTTAACAAAAATTACTTATATAGGTGGTTTTCATTAACAATTTTGTTCAAAAGTATTTCCCGGGATTCCCGGGAATCCCGGGAATAAAATTTTTTCATTCCCGTTTCCCGGGAAATAAAAAAGTCCGGTAAATCCCAAACCCTAATTATGAATGATAAGTACAGAAAATCCGACTGAAATTTTGAGTCAGATTTTTTTTAAATATTTCATAACATTATAAGAATTTTAACATCTCTTTTCATCTGGTTGCATTTGATGGTGTAAACATATATACAAGATTTTTTTGACAATCACATCAGACGTAAAATCAGATAAATAAATCAGTTAATGTAAACCCAGCTTTAGGATATGAGTACCATAAAATAATATTTGCTTAATTCCATTCGGTTACGCTAACTATAGTGAAAAAACATAAAATTTCATAAACACTTACTATTTAATGATTCTATGTGAATTAAAGGAATTTGGCTACTACCGCAACGGCAACGACATCCTGAAACTTTTTTAACGGACTTTACCACGCGACCCGTATTAAATTATTTAAATAATTCTATTTTGACGACTAAATTCACGAATAAACCTGAAGAAAGACGACACCGTTAGCTCCGGAGTTCAAACTGATGAAATTTGGTGAAGTCCGTATTTAACGGTGCAGAAACGGATACACCAAAATGGATTCGAAACGTATTATATTCGAAAATCCGAAAGTACGGTCCGTTATTGTTCCGTATACGTACAAGCTTTGACGGATACCTGTTTTAAGAACCGATAATGTTCCGTAAAAGACTGATTGATGATTCCGTACATGCCGGAGAGTCCGTAAAAATGTTTCTTGGGTTATATGACTTTTGATGTTATATATAATTATATCCAAAAAATGAGAACTTGTAATTGAATCAAATTACAACGTATTAGATCATATTAGATCTAATTTGACACAATTAGATCTAATTTGAAGGAATAAGATATGTTTGATACAAATTTATCCGGATTTTGTCCTCATCCAAATATATCAAATATAATATATAGATATACCAATATATTTCGATATAATTATACATAACTATATGAGGCATATGTAACTATATATAGGTCTATATATAATTGGACATTGTTATATGTTGCACTATATATAGTGCTATATGTAACAATATACAGTTATATATTTTAGCGTATACTTTAGTTGATCTGAAGATTGTTACAATGGGTGTTATTTTTTTTTAAGAGCAAATTATTCGGTTTTAAGAGCAAATATGTGATGATAGTGATTGGTAGCACTTGAAAATGCATTAATTGTTAACAATTGGTTCTAGGAAAGTTTTTCTGATAAGTTTTTTTCTCTATTTGTTGTAAAATAGATTGTGAATTCTATTTGGAATTTGTCATACACAATTATACAAAATTTTATATGATAATATATGACTATATCAAAACCTTTTTACTTGGGAAACAATTTTTTTTTTGTTACGTGTTATTTATTAAAAGTTTCATATACTTAAGCCTGGATCAGCCAGACGTAAACGTAAACGTATCTCTGCTTAGCTGAATTAATAAGCTAAATAAGAACAGGAGATGTGTTGTGTTTTTTGTTTCATTCTTATGCATTCAATATAGAGCAAACATAAATACACAACGAAAATCTGTTGTGAATAGATTTTCGTTGTGTATTTACGTTTGCTCTATATTGAATGCATAAGAATGAAACAAAAAACACAACACATCTTCTGTTCTTATTTAGCTTTTTAATTCAGCTATGCAGAAAATTATTACCAGATATGTGGTTATGTAACTACATACTTGGTAATGGTAACTAGTTACTTTTGTTATTACATTTCTTATTACCTTTATATGGCGATGTCGCGAAAAATAATGAGTTATGGTTACACACCAGCATACGAAAAATCAAAAAATATATCGTTATCTATGTGCTTACCAGTACTGACAAAAATAATGAGTCTAAAAATGGATTTTCCAAAAAAAAAAAAATTATATAAAAAGAAATATTTTTTATTGTATTTTTTTTTAATAAAATTTGCTGGTGCGGGAATCGAACCTGGGTCTACAGATTGCCAGTCAATAGCTCTACCATCTGAGCTACATCGACATGTAATATCTAATAGATAAAAACATAATTGACCTGCTGCACACAAGTAAGGTTACTCGCCAAAATACAAAAAATCAAAAAATATGTGGTTACATATATCCTTATATATATATATATATATTCCTCTAACTCCCACTGGAGCATAGGGCGCCAAAAGCATAGGGAATTGGGACTTTCATCCGAGGTGCACGTAGTGCGGAAAGTTTCTGACTGTCATTCACTTGGGAATGACCAGAAATGATCCCTTTGTATGACTGTTCAAGCAGCTCACTACTTGCGGTCCTAGACCAAGTATTTCCCGGGCAATGGAAAGCACCCGCTGAAAGCTAGCTAGAGTGAGAAGGCGCACAGTCATGTAACCTGAATGGCCACGGACAACTTGGCGTTTCAGGAAAGTAGGTAAATGATAAATGAACGTTTGCTGAAGCATAACTGCAACGTGGGATTGGACACAAGGATAGCAGCCCTATCACCAATCTAAGAAAGGAGGGCTAGCAACCCACTTTTCTGAACTTACCCTACTAACGAATCGCTAAATATATCCTTACCAGTGTTTAAAAAATATTGAGTCTAAAAATAGATTTCAAAAAATTTTTAAAAAAATCTAGAAAATTATTTTGTATATGAAATAATGATAAAAATAAGTCATTATCAATAACTCATTATTATATGTTTTAAAATAATGCAAAAGGTAAGTGGGTGTCATTACTGGTAGTCCAAAAAATAACGATATGTCATTACCGTTTCTACATATGGCCATAACTAAGATTTTTTTAAATATGCAAAATTGAAAATTTTTGCGTTTTGACACATCAAACAACATTAAATATACCTCGAATAGCATGTCATTTACAACTTTTCCTTTATACTATTTTAATTTATCGTTATTGAAATAACAACAAATATTGATAGATTTGCTGTTGCGCGTTCGATTAATATTTTTCGCATTTTGGCACATCAAAAAGCGCCAGATTTAGCGCGAAAACCACTAAGTTGGCATAACTGATGATAAGTCATATTTCTGAAAGCGCCGCGGGCGAATATTTTCCCCTGCGGCGCTTTCGGAAATATGAATAAAAAACCTGCAGCACTGTTTTCTTTAATATGAAATTATCTGACATTCGGTATCTAAAGAAGCACTACAGCAAACTTCACTTTACGTACACTATGCATATATTCGATGTTGAACAATAGCACCTGTTAATAACAACCCATCGGCACAACCGCAAAGTTACCGTCAATTAAAACTAATTGTTATATAGGTAAATAAAGTTATGGTTTCAGGTATCAATATTTGGAAATCTTAACGGTTTAAATTATAGAAGTATTTACTAAAACCCGTTGAAAACAAACAAACTTTTAAAAATTTCGAAAATTAGAAAAAGGAAATAACCCCCAAAAAAATTAAATTCTGCCCAAAAAGTAAGTGAATTCTTTCATTTGGGGCTTATTTCATAATAAAAAAAAACCCAAAAATTATAAACGAAACAATCCACAAAATAAATTAAACAATCTCCAAACTAACCCCTAAATTCATAAATGCTTTGTAAAGTTATAGCAGGTTTACAAAACGTTATTATCATACAAAATTTGTTCAATAAACCTCCTATAATTTTACAAAGCGTTTATAGATTTAGGGGTAAATGTTTGCCTTTTTTGGGGCTTTTTTCGTTTTAGGGTTATTTCATTGGGACTAATTTCGTAGTGCCTAAGTCTTCGTTTATTTATAACTGCACAGTTTCTGCTCCGTCTCGTTACATTAGGGTACGTTACGTCTACGTATGGCTAACGAGGCTTTAATATAAATAACTACATAAATATATTTCAAATAAAATCTTTAGTACCTGTAAACCCTGTACAGAATTATTCTAGACATTTTCAAAACCACGTTTACAATTTTTTGTTTTTAAGAATTGTTCTATTTGGAACAAAGTCAAAGTTAATTAAATTCATATTTGCTGTTGTTTTTGTTTTACAACATAACCAATAATTAGCCATCCAAAAGAACAGATAATAAATTTGTAAAAAAAAAATAAAGAACTTGTATTAGCAAAAAAAAAATTAAAGATTTCATAACGATTTGCGATGAGCTCTAGTTATTTTCTCAGCTAATTGAAGTTTATTTAATATAATTTTAGTAAACATAGTTTTTTGTTATATTATTATTTGATTTGCTAGATATTTGTTTGTTTGTTTTTAACCACTATGTATGATTTATATTAACAGTTAATCCTAAGTTATTAGGACACATCAAAACTATATGAAAATCTATTAGATTTTGATTTAAAAACTACTTAGAACTTTAAAATAACAAGAATATGAGAAAACCTTTAGAAATGCGTATAATGATAATTGTGAATAAAATGCAGAGTTGTATTCAAATAGGTTATATATGACAGAATTTGATTAGAATGTAAGTATAAGCTTTAGGTTGAGTTTAGATAGCATCGAAATCCCAATATTTCAATATTCATCACTACAGAAAAACAATACAGAAAAGCTTATGTTTAATTTCGAATCAAATGCACACACTTAGTTCTAATAAATATATTCTCTGAAAATGTAATATATGTAATTGTCATTGTTGTATCATAGTGTTGAATATTGAAATCTCGGGATTTCGATGCAACTTTAGGCAAATCATATTGTTCTGCAATCCAATGGAAATGATTTAAATTCTTACCATGTCCACTTATTCTAGTTTTTACTGTTTTTATCGTATTAATAACCTTTATTTATGATACGAGTACAAACAAGATTTTGCAATAAATGAAAAGTTTGTTTAATAAACGGATGGATATAATAACATCATTATTAAAATATTCGTACATTTATTGCTGTCTGTTCGTTGCTATTTTTCCACATTTAACAGTAAGTCAGTTAATCAGTCAAGTTTGCTGTTTGTTTTTATTATTTTTTTGGCTAATTAACCAAGTGTGAAAATTTAATTTTTATTAGCAGTTCATTTATTCTTCTTGTTTTATGGTAACAATATTCATTGGCTTTGAAGTTCTGGGTTACGAGCATTTACACATGATATTGCGACACATCGACGATATTTATTTACGAGCTTTTTACGCAAATTAAAATTTCCGTTATTGGGTAAAATATTTTTTTGTAAAAATATGTAATTATTTTATGGCCAAGATCATTTGGAGAAACTTAATTAGCATAGAAATAATTAAAATATATCAGTTCCATACAACCTACAACAAATCAGAGATAATTGATTTGTTCTAGAATCCGTATTGCCTTGTTTTAGAAAAGGACACGTATGTTAAAAAAAAAATTGTCAGTTATTTGTAATTTCAGTTGTTCATCATCACTTCTGAAGCTCAAGTTGAAATTGATAGAACAAATTCAGGATTAGCTTTGACGAGCAATCGATGTGCTTCAGCTGCACTTTTTTCAAGTTGAAGAAGTAAAGCACAACTTCCCGCAAATGATACTTTTGTGGCACAAAATTCGACATTTTCGAAGCAAAACAAATTTTGTTGTTTACACTATCACGTTCAATGACTTAGTGTGGATAAATGACAGATGTTTACTCTTCAAAATGCCATATTAGTTATTACACAAACCATGTGTGAAAGATACACCATCCGTTGTGAATCCCGCATTTCTAAGTTATACATCCAATAAAAGTTTTCCTTCCGCCATTTTCATCCATTAATTCATCTTTTATTATAAAAAGCATATATTTTTAAATTTCCTCTTTCAAAATGATAGTGTGGACTATTATTGGACTTCTCAATGCGCAACTCATAGCAATGCTATTAGTTAAACCAATTAACAAATATGACATTTATAGGGATACTCTAAATGTGTATATAGTAGATATCAGTTTGTTATTTTAAACAGAAATAAAGTATACACCAGGTATGGGCACATAAATGGCTTGAAGGGCCAAATTTGGGATTTCACAAACTTACTGAGGGCCGCACCAATTAATACATTACTCGACAAAAATTATTTTTTTGTACAGCCTTCTGCTAAAACCTTTTTTTGAGTATTTTGGTTTCCTAAGCCCGGATCTAAAGTCAAAAAAGGTCAACTGAATAGTCTTCGAGTTTTGGGTTTTTCTTTTTTTATTCCCTCACCCAGGGAAATACTTTATGAGTCAATATTGCGGAGAAGTACATCAAAATCTTTTATATTTTTATGATTTTGGATCCAAATATATTGCCCTTCTTAATACGAATCTGGGGGGTAACCGCATAACTCGATTCGAAAAAATGTTCGAATTCGTAATTCTTGCAAATATTGTTAAAATATAATTTTGTATAAAAATTCTACTTTTTAATTTATTTTTATCCTAAAACTTTTACACTACACATAAATTTTCAAAAAGTAAGATTTTTGCTTAAACTTTTCTTTTTACGAAAGGTAGAAAATTTACGAATTCGACAATTTTTATTCGAATCGAGTTACGCGGTAACCCCTCTGAAGTCAAAAAACTTTGTCGAATTAATCTTCGAAAATATAGTTTTCAATTTTTAAATATTTTTAAATTTACTTAATGGATTTTGATCCCTAGTTTTATTTATTGGAATGTGTAACAAGAATTAAGTGGCGAACATAATTTTGATACAAAACGTGGAAAAATATAATTTCTATCGAAAATGTGAATGTAAATGATATTTAAAACTCATAGGTCAACAACATTTTCCTATCGAAAATGTATAACAAATATCAAACCTCTCAGGCTCTGATTGCATTAAATTAAGGCATTATCTAAGTCTAAACGATAGAAATTGACAGTTACTTTCGACAAAATTACATGGGAAACAAAAACAAATTTTCGTTATTTTGCTTTCGTTTATGCCATCTTAAATTTTAAAATTTCAATCACAAGACTCATAACCTAGCCTAAAAAGTTGGATACTTTTATGGTTCTTATTCTGTAAATCAAAAATTATTCAAAAACGCACATATTTTTTAAATTTTAAACTTGTTTGTGAAAAATTGCTCGTTAGTCAGTCTTAGTAAAATTAATCATAAAAGGTACAAAACATTTGAGGGAAATTTTTAAATCCAAAGGTGATTCAGAAACGACTCAAAAATTAAAAATAATTTGAACATTTTGTGAGCAATTCAAAAACGACTCAAAAAAAATAATTTTTTAGCCTAAAGAATTTTTTTAAATATTTCTTTGAGTAATTTTTTAATAAAAAAAAGCCCTTCTTAATGCAGGACTTTCATACAAGTGAAAGTTTAATAATATATTTTGAGCACTTTCTAATTCCTTTTTGGACTCGTTTGCTGGCTGGGAACTCTAGAAAAAATAAATTATGAAAACTATATTCAAAAGTTGAATAACATATTAAAAAATTGGGATAAGGCGGATTTGTTTGCTTAAAAACGGGATAAAAATTCAAGGCTGCCGCCTGCAAGACTTTAGAAAGCGGTATAATCCCGTCAAAAGTGGATTGATTGATCAAGTAAGTGCACTAATAGAAAAAAGTCTGTAAAAAGTTTTGCTAAAGCTGCTAAAAATTACCTAGCATAAAAAACTGCAGAAAGAAGCAGATTTTCTTTGCTTAATATTAATGAGATAAAAATAGCAAAAATAAAGCTGTTTAATATACAGAATTTTAGTTATATTTCAGCTAAATTTTAGTTAATTAAAATAAAAAAATTACTCTGCTAGAATCATCAACAAATTTTGCTGTATATTTGTATAATTATCAAACTCAAAGAAAACTTTTAATTGTTAAAATGTTGGGTTTTAATTTTTTAAAAAATTTACGTAGCAGACTACATTTAATATGAGATTTTGATGCTTCAAATTGCATTGCACTACCGCCAACACTTTCTAAAGAAACCTCATGAAGGGGGCCTGGAAAATCCCCGAAACGATCGTCTTTTCATTCCTGAAAGTGTAGAGGTTTTTGAAAGCAAAAACTCTGTGAAGTATTTGTCAGGAGAGTATCCTGATGAAGAAAAATAGCAGTTTTTGAAAAAAAGTACTTATTATGTTAATTCATAATAAGGAAATTGGCCTCGAACTAAATTAATAAATTTCTAATTTTTAATTGTTTTGAGAGAATAAAAATCTATTTTTATGAAATCAGCAGTCTACTATTTTTCGTCATACATTTCTGTTGATTTTAGCAGGATTACTATATTATATTTAACAGTTTTTTTTTGCTCTTCTAATTTTACTAATATTTAGCGAAAATCGGCAAAAAAATTTTCTGCAAAGTCACTTTTAAATAATAAACCTGTAAAAATAGCAGAAAAACTACTAATTGTTTTGTTATTTTCACAGGTTTATTTCTATAAATTTATGAATAAAATTTTATTGTGTCTAACTGTTTTACCAATTTTAAGTGCTTCAAGAGCAATTCCCAAAAGTAAATTTTAGCGATCCTTACGAAGTCCGTAGAACGGCCTTAAAAATTTCCTTAAACGAAAGGTATATTTTTGAATTCAAACCTATAAAAAACTAAGAGATTCCTAAGTTCTTTTATATTGAGCCATAAAATATTTTTCCCAGGCTTAAGGTTTAAATAAGGAAGAAGGAATTTTTCACTAAAAATTCGTACGTAGGAGGCGAAAATACTTTAAAAAGTTTTAGAGGAAGTCTGTGCAAAAAAGTCGATATTTGTTGACCGGTGAAATTTTTTTAAAGCTCCATTTAATGTTTATTTTGTTATCGCTGTTTTCTATATTCTGTATTTTTTTTTTAAATTCTGATTTTACTTTTTATACCCTACACCACTTTGTGGTCAGGGTATTATAAGTTTGTGCTGATGTTTGTAACACCAAAAAATATTGGTCGTAGACCCACCTTATAGTATACCGATCGGTTCAGAATTTTTTTTTATTATACCCTACACCACTATGTGGTCAGGGTATTATAAGTTTGTGCTGATGTTTGTAACACCAAAAAATATTGGTCGTAGACCCACCTTATCGGATCGGTTCAGATTCTTTTTTTATTTCGATTTAACGATGTCCGTCTGTCCGTCCGTCCGTCCGTCTGTCTGTCTGTTTGTCCATGCAATCTTGTGCGCACTCTACAGGTCGCAGATATTAAGATATTTTGATGAAATTTGGTACGCAGACCTATGTTGGCCCAAGGACGAACAAGTTTGATTTTGGTGAACATCGGTTTATGTTTAGACCTAGTGCCCATATAAGGGTCCTACCAAAATTATATTGTTTATACGCTGCAGGTCGTAAATATTAAGATATTTTGACGAAATTTGGTACACAGACCTATGTTACCCCAATAACGCAGCCTATTGATTTTGGTGAACATCGGTCCATGTTTAGACCTAGTGCCCATATAAGGGTCCTACCAAAATTATACTCTTTATACGCTGCAAGTCGTAAATATTAAGATATTTTGATGAAGTTTGGTACACAGACCTACATTGGCCCAATAAGGCAACCTATTGATTTTGGTGAACATCGGTCCATGTTTAGACCTAGTGCCCATATAAGGGTCCTACCAAAATTATACTGTTTATACTCTGCAGGTCGCAAATATTAAGATATTTTGATGAAATTTGGTACATAGACCTATGTTGGCCCAAGGACGAAGCCTATTGATTTTGGTGAACATCGGTCCATGTTTAGAACTAGTGTCCATATAAGGGTCCCCCCAAAATGGGCTTGGTTACAAACTGCAGGTCGCAAATATTAAGATATTTTAATGAAATTTGGTACATAGACCTATGTTGGCCCAAGGACGAAGCCTATTGATTTTGGTGAACATCGGTCCATGTTTAGAACTAGTGCCCATATAAGGGTCCCCCCAAAAATTGGCTTGGTTACAAACTGCAGGTCGCAAATATTAAGATATTTTAATGAAATTTGGTGCGCTGACTCACATTATAGAAAATTTTGACACAAGCCTCATTTTAACCCATTCGAATTTCGGATCCAAACAATACACCAGACTGGTGTAGGGTATTGTATAGTCGGCATGCCCGACTTTAACCTTTTTACTCGTTTTTATTTAATTTAATTTTTTTTTCATTTTGTTTAAAATTTAAAAAAAGAAATTTGATTGCTTTAAAATTAGTGAAGGGCCGCACGAAATTGGTTGCCCATGTATGGTATACACCAACAAAGGATTTTATAAAAATCGATTTTCAACAATTTTTTGTTTGAAATTTTTGTAAACTGATATTTTTCATTTTCATATATAAATTTGTTTAAAAATAAAAATTCAGATTTATAGAAAATAAAAATTACACTGCATGACACTCAAAAAATTAATGGAGATCTGACCATCAGTTCTATATATTTCGGACATGCTGATTACAATGGCGTACTTTATTTTTCGATCAATCGTACAGATTTTTCGCTAAATGTCTTTAAAGTTTGGCGGTTGTCCATTCAGTTTTTTATATAAAAACTGTTTTAAATTAATATGAATTTTTTTGTATGAAAATGTAAGCTCAGGACCTGTGACCATATTTACGATATAAATGCGATGTGCTAATCTTGATATTTAAACCACTACTTAGCGTTTTATATAGTTGTCTTTATCGTTTTTTGCTATTTCAGTAAATAGCTAAAGATATTTTAAGATACTAAAGTGTCTTTAGTACGATACTAACCTTAGTAAAAAATGTATTTATTGCGTTAATTTTTGCAAATGGAAACCGTTTCGCTTGAAATTTTGCAACAACAGTTTTTAGAGGTGACCCCATATTATACTAAAAGTTGGACTTTGGGGACATCTTGGAATGCTATGCTGCCATACAAAATTATTGAAAAATCGCGTTTTTAACGTATAGGTTGCTATAGATCAGGGCTGGCAAAACTATGACACGCGTGTCAGTAGTGGCACGCTAGTGGATTTTAGGTGGCACGCGACGTTTTGTTTGATATTTTCAAAAAATTTAAACTATTACAAGACCTTCAAAAAATTCAGTTAAATGTTAAATTTCGTTACAAAAATGTGTGATTTAACTCCATAATGGTAAAAATTTTCATAGAGCTTGTAAAACGTCTTTTAAAATTAATAAAACTCAGTACTGCCACCATTTTTTCTTTATAGAAATATGGTTAATACAGAACTCACAAATTCGATTATAAGAAAATTCTGGGAAAATTTCTAAAATTCTAGATTGAAAGATGTTTAAATGTTCCGATGAGAAAATGCCTCATAATCGGAGAAGTAAAAAGTAACAAAAAATTGCAAAAAAAATGGAAAACAACTTGTAAATTGGATCTAAAAAATTAAGTTGTTTTTAAAGGGAAAATAGGCGTTACGAAATAACCCTCAATTAAATAAAGGCTGAAAATAAGTTTCATAATGAAATAACCCCCATTGTTGGAATTTGAAATTGAGCTTTGATCGTGTTTCTCAGAGCCATTTCATATGAAATTTCTCTGTTCCAATCCATAGTATTCGCTTTTTATTCATTATTATGATGATAAAAACTGCGCGATTTATTTCAACAAAATCAAATTTTTGCCTGAAGAACATTTTTCAACTAGTTTCTTACGTACTTAAAAATAATTAATGGCGCCCAATAATTTAACTTATTTAGCAATATGAAATAACCACCATAAATGGAATAACCCCCAAAAAAATGAAAAGGCACTAATGTCAAAACTGTTTTAATTTTATTTCATTGGGAATTTTTTTATAATGAAATAATCTCAATATTTTAAGAATAAATAATCCCCCAAAAATTAAATAACCGTCAAACATTTTTTCGTCATTTCTTCGATGTTATTTAAGTTTTGGTTATTTCATGGGGGTTATCCGTAGCGCTGATAAATATGTACATCTGCGATAATATTTTTAAGAGAAATTTTCTAAATTTTAAAATTATTTAAAAAAGGACTTTTAAAAGACAACTAAAATTAAGGTGGCACGCGAGAAATTTTTACAAAAAAAAAATTTTCCGTTTCTGGCACGCAGCGAAAAAAGTCTTGCCACCCCTGCTATAGATGAATACATTTTTTTTTTACTGAAATATTTTCCTTTTAATTGCTTCTTTACTAAGCCATATCATTTATTCACCCAGAAAACTGATTCAGTTCTGATAACCGCATTTGTAGCCAATCGCATGGTTCGGCTTTGGTAGCCGAATTTTTCAGTTGTGGCAACAGAAAACCAATTGAGACAGGACTAATTTGACGGTGGCAACGGAATTTCAGTTGTATCAAGAATAATTCGGTAGCAGCAACCGAAAAATTAATTTGATGCAACTGAACCATTCGATTGGCAACAAATGGGGTTGTCAGTACCGAATCTGTTTTCTGGGTGTTCAGGCCGATTTTGCTTTCAGCAATTCAGTTGGCTAAACCCTTAAAAAACCGTAAAAATCCATCTAAAACGAGAAAAGTGGTTTTAATATCAAGTTTTATGCATCAAATTTTAAGCCTAAATATGAATATAGGTCCTGTGCCTACATTTCACCTCAAAAAATTTATTTTGATTGCATTTCAAAATTTTTGTATATAAAAAACTAAATGGAAAACTGCTAAACTTTAAATTGGATCTAAAAAATTTAACGAAATCTGTACCATTGATCGAAAAATAAAGTACGCCATTGTTATTAGCATGTCCGAAATATTTAGAATTGATGGTCAGAGGTCTATTAATTTTTAAAAGTCAAGATTTTGTCATGCAGTGTTATTATTTAAAAATTCTATTGTTGGTGACTATTTAAAAAGTTTTTTGGTTGTATTAGAAAAATGATTAATAATATAGAGTTTTGTAAATTATTTCGTGCAACTACATTTGTACGAGGGCGGATCAATAAGACCGTGACTTTTTGATTAAAATGCAGTGTTTTTAGCTCAATACACTTAACATAGTCCAAGGCTTCTCCATTTTATTTATTCTTTCCAAAAATAGGATTTCTCGAGGTCTTTAAAATAGGCATTGCTTGGGCAATAATTTCATCGTTGAAGCTAAATCTGTTTCCATGGAGCCATTTATTTAGGCTTGGAAAGAGCAAATAGTCACTGGAGGTTAAATCCGGAAAATATGGCGGGTGAGGTACCAATTACAGTATACGAACTCCGATAAGGCGAATTCTCGGTTAATACGATCTAATTTAGATGTTCCGAAGTTTTGGCAACAATATAAAAAACATCGGTTAATACGAACTCGCTTAAGACGAACACTCGGTTAAAACGTACTGTTTGAGATGGTCCCAAAACCAAATTTCTATATAATTTTCCACTTTTAATACGAACTATACAAAATTCGACAATTTTTTCTATATTTTTTTTTGTTTTCTGACAAATTTCAAACCGAACACACAGACATTTTTTCTTAAATATATTTCAAACAATATATTTAGGAAACCAAATGAAAAAATTGTACAATTATTAAAGTTGTCTCAAGGAAATTTAAATATTTTGTGGATAATTAGAACAATTTAAATAAATTTTACCCCGGTTAATACGAACCTCGCTTATAACGAACTAATTAATCTAGTCCCCCGGAGTTCGTCTTAAGCGAGTTTTACTGTAGTAGCCCAATCCGTGCAATTTTGGCATTGAGACTACGCACCCGTGCATTGTCGCATTTTTTCTTGATGTAAAATAACTTTTTCCTTGGCCAAATGGGGTCGTTTTTTATTTTATTGTTTTTCCCTTTTGAAGGTAGTCGATGTGGATTATTCTGTGTGCATCTCAAAAAACTGCTGCTATGACCTTGTGGGCCGACAAACCCACTTTGGCCTTCTTCGGAGCTGGTACACCCTGAGAGATCCATTGTTTAGACTACTGCTTGGTTTCCGGTGTGTTGTAATGAATCCATATTTCATCCACAATTACAAAACGCTGCAAAAACTCGTTCGTACTGCGGTTAAATAACTTCAAACAATCGTATGAAGTAGTCTCACGATTGCGTTTATGGTGAATTGAGAGCAAACGCGGCCCCATCTTGCGGATAGCTTTTTAAAACCCAACTGATCATTTAAAATCGAAACCACAGTAACTAAATATGGCGTCAACAATCTCACGCACTTTCACTCTCCGATCAGCGAACACCGTATCGTGGATTTTTTCGACATTTTTTGGTGAATCAACCTTAATTCGCCATCTAGAACGTTCAGCGTTCTTTAAAGAGTTTCTGTGACCACAACGAAACTCCGCAACCCACTTTTTACCATTCATCTCCCTGAAATCGGGTCGGACCCGCATTCACGAGAATGTAAACATTACCGCATTACCGATTGATCTAAATAGCCAAAACAAAATGATGTTATTGGTACCGTCAAATAACTCCCAAATGAAATAAATAACTCCCAATGAAATAAGCCCCCAAAAAAATGAAATAATTCCCAATTGCAAAAAATGAAATAACTCCCAAAGGCGAAAATGAAATAAGTCCCAATATTTGGGAGTTATTTTCTAAAGTACTAATAAGTCCCAAAAAAAATTAAATAACTCCCAATGAAATAAGTCCCAACAGAAAGGAAATAATTCCCAATTCAAAAATATCGAATACTATTTATTTAATAAATACACTTTAAAAGTGTTTGTAAATTCGATGCTATAAAGTCAGTAAAATTTTATGTAATGTTACGCAAAATGCCTAAATTAAGACATCGAATTTTTAAAAATCTTGTGTACACATTTTTACCCAAAAAAATACGCATTTATTGTAAAATAGGCACTTTTAATTTAGAATTACACATATTGTGTGTGCGATTATAATTTTGTGCTTAAACAGAAATATTTTTACTACAAAATTTTCGAAATGGAGTAAATTTTTAAAATTTATAAAGTAGTTGAAAAAAGCGCCGCAGGAAAAAATTGGTTTGGTTTAAAAAATCGCGCGATTTATTTATTCATCAGTATGAAGATTAAAGGGGATACCTCTTGAAAATCAATTATATTTTTAAACAACTTTATTCATTTTTAAAATGTATAATCTGGTTTAAGAAAACACCACTGGCGATAATTTGGTTTGGCCGAGCGATTTTTAAACCAACCCAAGTTTTTGGTGTGCCACTTTTTGCAACTACTTTTTAACGTTTCTAAAATCACTGAGTTATAAATTTTAAAAAATATAGTCAGTTTAAATTTTTTACTACAAAATTTTCGAAATGGAGTTAATTTTTAAAATTTATAAAGTAGTTGAAAAAATCGCCGATATTTAACTTTTAATTGGTAGTACTAAAAACATGTTGAAGTGGGAGTACTCCTCTGCTTTGACAACTCATTGTTAAAATCATTAGTTTTTATGTTAAAAAAATATCATCTTGATCATCAATTTTAGTGCTTTTTCTATTGCTTAGCCATCATGGAACTATTAGGATTGACCCAAAATTTGTCGACCTATTCTACATTTCAATTTCTTGTCGATTATTTGATATACGTACCTACATATTTTGTTTAAGTTTACCAAAATTCTACTTTTTTAAAAAAATATTTTTTATTTTACAATTAAAAGTCTGCACGTGTTTTTGATTTAATAAACATGACAATTTATATAATTTGTACATGTTTTTTAAACAGCCTATATTTGAAAGAAAAATCTTACAAGGAAGGTATCCCAATGGGTTCTCTCTAATTTTAATAAGATTCGAATATGTGATAGAGGAGAGAAAAATGATGTACACGTATTTTTCTCCAGAGGCCTGATTTAATTTTTGGAGGTTAAAAAGTGGGTTCAAAAATTACACAATGTTTCGTTTTTTTTTTATTTATTTCTTATAATTTCGAAGTAAAATAAACGAATTGGGTATTAAATAAAAGCTATTTTGGAAGCGCATCGAATATGTCCAAATTTTTATTTGACATTCAATTATTATTTGAATGTAAAAGTTTTGCTAGTTTTAGTTCAAATTTACTTATAATAATGTCTATTTACTTAATTTAATCGAGGCTGTATCCGACCTTTTTTGATGTTCAACTTTTTAGACTGGTCACTTTTACATGGCGTTGTCATAGGAGGTGGAAATTGACCCCTTGTGACATGTCACAATACAAATCCCAGGACAGGTTCCTGAACTTTGTTTTTTATGAGAGTTCAGTAACCTGTCCTAGGATTTGACTTGTGACATGTCACAAGGGGTCAATTTCCACCTCCTATGACAACGCCATGTAAAAGTGACCAGCCTATTTCATATAAAGGGGCCAGTTCGGTGACAGTTTGTTAAAATTTCCCGTAGGGATGTTTTAATTACATTTTTTATTTTTTAATACTTTTAAGGTAACAGTTTTTATTTTATTTAATATCTTATATTTTTGTTTATGTTTTTTATTACATTTTTTATTTTTAAATGCATTACTAAAAGTTAAATGATAAGAAATTTAAAATTTTACATACATTTTTTATTGAAGATTCAGCTGCAAGAGATGTTGTATGAACTTTTATTTGTCACTCATGATACGGAATAAACGCATGGTAGCCTAAAGTACCTGGTATCATTTTTGCTTTAGTAAACCGTTCTTTAAGTTTTTTCTCGTGTTCATTATATTGTTCTATGCTAAAAAATTCACTATTTATGTTTTTGACATTTTGGTCAACCCATTGATAAAAAGTAGTCGGGGTATTGATTGGATTGACAATATTTGCCAAACAGGCTCGGGCTGCTAATCTTTTAACTGTGCCTCCAAGCCCATCGCAAGGGCCCTTTCCGTGGGAAGTAGCAAAGAAGTGCCATTCTGCTTTTACAGCGAAATCATCTTCGTGAAATGCAAGGTTGACAAAATTGTTCTTGTTTTTATATTGAGCACAACACACACAAACAGAGTGCGTGCCACTCGCACCAGCAAGGATACAATTTTTCGGTCTAAGTTCTGCGAACTTTGAAAACTGGACTTCTGAATATTTCTCTTTAAACCGAGCATGAGCTTCCTTTAAGTTGCAGAGCACTAAACGTTTTTGAACTTTTTCTTTTCCACTTTCGCTCCTAATTGTTATACAGTCTTTTTGCCCAGCCATTACACGGCTGATCTCTTCTGAATTATAAAAATCTGTTACCTTATTAACGACATCATCAGCTAAACGTTTTCCTAAATTTACATTGGGTGTACATAGAATACCTTTTTCCTGAACTAATTTTTTTACCACAGAAATCATGTGCCGTTATGCACTTGGAAAATGTCTCTGAATTTTATTATAAGACCAGTCCGCAAGTAAAGTTAGTATTGGCATTTGAAGCTGTCTGTCATTTGTATTTTCGTATTGTTCTTTAAGTTTTGAAATAATTGTTTTTTCTTCATTGCTATTACTGTTTTCGGATAATATTTCTTCATTATCTTGATCTGTTGTTTGTAAAACTTTTTCATTTATCGCACTAACAATTTTACGTTTTTTTTTTCGATGATATATTTGTTTTGTTGCAATTTTCTTTTAACTATTGGCGATTCGTTCAAAAACTGTAAGGATTCATTAAATTTTTCAATATTTTGCGTGTGTACTGTGTTCTGGTTTAAATCGCTTCCCATAGCATTTAAGCTCTTTGTTCCAGGGCAAGTGGATACACTTCCTGTCGGAACACTTTCACAGTCAATTGTTGGCATCTTATTTAGTTTTAGACGACAATGATCGCAAATTCTTAACCTTCCATTCAACGTTTGCAAATTTAATTATAGCTTTTGTTGAACATTTTCCTCATTTATCAAACGTAAACTTTTTAGATTAATTCTTTTATGTTTGAAAACATTAAATGGATTGCAACAAAATCGGTAATTCGGTTTCATTATTTTAATTTACTTAAAAATTTTTAATTCTCTTAAAGGCACTGAACTGAAATGAATGAACTTTCTTTGTAAACTAAAAATGACCTGCAACATTCCTTTTTTAAAGTAAAACGTAAAAAAAATCTAACGGCACATAGAAAAAACAAAACGAAGAGGAATATGAATTTGTTAGCGTGCATTGTTGCCAAGTTGGGGTTTCCCTCCTCTAGATTTATGGGGGTTTTTTGTCGTTTGGGGGTTTCTGGGAGGTAAAAAATCTGAGTTAGGGGGTAAAACTATGATTATTTTTTGCAAATTTTTGGAATAATTTACACTTTTTTTAATATTGTTTTTAAACTTAAGTCACTGTGCTTAAATGTTGAAGCCATTTTTTAAGCCTGGATCAGCCAGACGTAAACGTAAACGTATCTCTGCATAGCTGAATTAATAAGTTAAATAAGAACAGAAGATGTGCTGTGTTTTTTGTTTCATTCTTATGCATTCAATATAGAGCAGACGTAAATACACAACAAAAATCTGTTGTGAATAGATTTTCGTTGTATATTTACGTTTGCTCTATATTGCATGCATAAGAATGAAACAAAAAACACAACACATCTCCTGTTCTTATTTAACTTATTAATTCAGCTATGCAGAGATACGTTTACGTTTACGTCTGGCTGATCCAGGCTTTAGGGTTTGACTACAAACCCGTGGAACCTCAAAGCAATTACTGTATTTTAACAGTTTTATTTAATACATTTTAATTAAAAACTAAAAAGCTAAGCAGATTTAAGGAAAAACAATTTTTAGGGGGATTTTTTTAGTTGTAGAGTAAATCTAGGGGATGTTTTTTTAATAATCTAGGGGGATCTGTTGAAAAATACTTGGCAACACTGTTAGCTTGTGTTTTTGCATACATGCATGCATTAACATTTTCGTTAACATGCTTAAAAAAATAATGTTCACATACAAAATGTAATTTTTCGTGGTACTACAATGAAAAAAATAGAATCCATTCGAACTCCACTCTGAAATTTGCAGAGAATATTAAGGTTATATTGAGCTTTAAGAAAATATTTTTTTTTTAATTTTTCGACTTGTTCGAAGATGGTGGAAAACAGAAATTAAGTAAAAAAAATCAAATTTTAAAAATAAAAAAAATAAAAAAAAAAAATTTTAAAAAGAAGGTGTAAATACCTTTAAAATAAGGCATTGATCTTTAAAATCCATCCACAAGTGTTTGCGAAACATTAGTTTAAAAGTTGTAATGTCGAAAGATTTTTAATGATTTTGATGATTTTCAAATGCACACAACTCTGTCAAAAAAAGTTTTTAATTTTTTTCCGGAAACACATGTAAAATATTACTAAAATTTTGAAAGACATAGGAGACATCAAAGTAAATTTTTTGCAAAAATCGTACGGTCTGACATGGAATTACTCACATATATTTCTCTACCTACTTAGCAAATTAAAAAAAAAACCTTATAAATTATAGCATATTTTACGGGGTCACTAAAAATATAAGTTTAAAAAAATTTCATTAAATTGATGAATTACATATTCATTTAATTAAAACTGTTTACTAAATCCATGAATCCAATTAAACGAAATCGATTCATTTATAATACGAAAAAAATTCTATCATTGTGGGCCGCTAACAAATTCGTGGCTCTTAGTTTTCTCCTCATTTCCAAATCTTATTAGAATCGAAGTGAACCCATTCGGATACCTTCCTTGTTAGACACGTTTTTTTTTTTTGTTTTATTGTCTAATTTCAAACAGTTTCGTGCCCCTTTTGTTATAAGGAAAAAAGTTTAATTAAATAGACTTGTAATTACAAAATTTAAACTAAAACAAAACTGTAATAAAAAAATGTTCTACTTTTGTTGACAATATGAATTTAAATAGAACAAAATCATTTAATCGCACAAACATTTGTTAAGAAATTCAGTTAAAAATCTAAAAGAGAGAGGAAAAAGATTATAAAATTTTAACAGCAAATCAATTAAAAATATTTTATTGGACATAAAATGAATAGTATTTGATTAATTTGTCTAGTTAAGAAGAGGAAGCTTAAGTTATAATAAAATTTATTATATAAAAAAAGAATAAGTTTTAAATTATATATTAAAGGAAGAGAAGTTTTGTAAAAAAAAAAAGTGATTACTCGAGTACAAACTTTAGTAAAATATACATTATTTTATATAAACATATGGGGCATTCCATCTCAAATCGACCAATGGTTGGAATCTACCCCTTTCGATTTGGATGAATTTTGGGCAGAACTTTTCTTTCATCGTATAACGTAGATTTGCCAAAGGAAAAAAATTACAATTTTTTTCCAATTTTTTTCGCATTTTTTGTTTTGTTACGAGGTTTTTTTTTTTGAATATTTCGAAACCTATAGTAGCTACAAGAATGGTTCATATCTCGTTTTAAAGAGGATATTTAGAGATATAAAAAATATATGGCTGAAATAAAAAAATTTGATAAATTTTTGGGCCAAATTTGTGAGAAGCAAAAAGGGTTAATATTTCGGTTTTTTCTTAATTAAATCAGTACGTTTAGTCATTATAAACCTAATAGCAAAAAATCTCATCTACAAGTTGTCGCAATAACTTTTTTTTGCACAATTTTAATTTTTTTTGTTGTAACGGAGTTTACATTTCTGCAAGCAAAATATATAACAAAAAAAATTGCGTACGAATTTTCTTCAATTTATGAGTTTCTCGTATTTGGGTTTTCGATTTGCTTTCCAATGATATATAATTTGTGTTTATCAAATTGGCGGTTTCGCGAATAAAAATAAAATTCATTCCGTGAAAAAAAATTTTATTATACCCTACACCACTATGTGGTCAGGGTATTATAAGTTTGTGCTGATGTTTGTAACACCAAAAAATATTGGTCGTAGACCCACCTTATAGTATACCGATCGGTTCAGAATTTTTTTTTATTTCGATTTAACGATGTCCGTCTGTCCGTCCGTCCGTCCGTCCGTCCGTCCGTCCGTCCGTCTGTCTGTCTGTCCATGCAATCTTGTACGCACTCTACAGGTCGCACCTATAAAGATATTTCGATGAAATTTGGTACATAGACCTATGTTGGCCCAAGGACGAACAAGTTTGATTTTTTTGAACATCGGTCCATGTTTAGACCTAGTGCCCATATAAGGGTCCTACCAAAATTATATTGTTTATACGCTGCAGGTCGTAAATATTAAGATATTTTGATGAAATTTGGTACACAGACCTATATTGGCCCAATAACGCAGCACATTGATTTTGGTGAACATCGGTCCATGTTTAGACCTAGTGCCCATATAAGGGTCCTACCAAAATTATACTGTTTATACGCTGCAGGTCGTAAATATTAAGATATTTTGAGGAAATTTGGTACACAGACCTATATTGGCCCAATAACGCAGCCTATTGATTTTGGTGAACATCGGTCCATGTTTAGACCTAGTGCCCATATAAGGGTCCTACCAAAATTATACTGTTTATACGCTGCAGGTCGTAAATATTAAGATATTTTGATAAAATTTGGTATGCAGACCTACATTGGCCCAGTAACGCAGCCTATTGATTTTGGTGAACATCGGTCCATGTTTAGACCTAGTGCCCATATAAGGGTCCTACTAAAATTATATGGTTTATACGCTGCAGGTCGCAAATATTAAGATATTTTGATAAAATTTGGTACACAGACCTACGTTGGCCCAAGGACAAAGCCTATTAATTTTGGTGAACATCGGTCCATGTTTAGACCTAGTGCCCATATAAGGGTCCTACCAAAATTATATTGTTTATACGCTGCAGGTCGCAAATATTAAGATATTTTGATGAAATTTGGTACACCGACTTATGGCAGCCGAAGGACGAAGCCTATTGATTTTGGTGAACATCGGTCTATGTTTAGACCTAGTGCCCATATAAGGGTCCCCCCAAAATTATATTGTTTATACGATGCACGTCGTAAATATTAAGATATTTTGACGAAATTTGGTACACAGACCTATTTTGGCCCACGGACGAAGCCTATTGATTTTGATGAACATCGGTCCATGTTTAGACCTAGTGCCCATATAAGGGTCCTACCAAAATTATACTGTTTATACGCTGCAGGTCGCAAATATTAAGATATTTTGATGAAATTTGGTACACAGACCTATATTGGCCCAATAACGCAGCCTATTGATTTTGGTGACATTAGTTGGCTTTTACCCAGACTGGTGTAGGGTATTCTATAGTCGGCATGCCCGACTTTAACCTTTTTACTCGTTTTTTTTTTAATTTTGTATTTTTGGTCCTTTTAAATGCTTTTCAAAAAAATAAAATTTTTTAAAATCCCAACAGCGGTTGCGCAGTTACAAAATAATATATTAAAAACATAACATTTCGCGATCAAAAAATTCTTAAATTGTGTGAAACAAATTTAATTTGTCAAGCTAATGTCAGTAATGACTCGAAATATCGATTCAAAACCAATGAAATGCAAAATCAATCGTTTTTCGCTCCAGCAGCTTAGGGTAAAAAACTGATAACTTTTTTTGATTTGACGCAAAATTATTAGTTGAATCATCTTTTGACGCATAAATATTTGTTGAATCAACTCTGTTTATGGTTATTTTAAAATATTTTAAACATTTATCTAAATTTATTTGAACGAAATCTGATGAAAACAATTGTGGTTACGGAGTTTACAGTTACGGAGTTGCCATTTGGTTACTTTTTTCGTTTTCTTTCAGAAACGCTTTGTCAGAATTTTTTTTTCCGAAACAAAATCGCATGATGCCTACAAGGTTAATCCAAATATGACATTGTTTTTCTTACTTGTTAAATAGTTTGGTGTAAAAATTAGGAACGGAGTTTACAACATTTTTTCAAATCTTATTAAAGACATCCTTTTTCATCTCGAGAATGTTACATGCTGCAGAAAAGCTTCAAGTCTGTTATGATGGATGATTACTTATAGTCCAACGATCATTTGAGTATAAATAACATTATACTTTTCGCAATATAAATAATAGATAACTCCAAAATTCTGGTATATGCATTTTTATCAAAAATTATGACGAAAAATCGTTACAGAGTTGAAGTCGTGATAGCTAAGATATACGAAAAAGTTTGTAAAATGTATTAATTTTTATTAAAAACGGCACTTTTCCTCTTCATAAAAATTCTTACAGTTAGTGTTTAGCTTTATTGGTTATTAAAATATAAGCTATTAAAGTTAAAAAACCTTATGAGTTACTTAATACGGAGTTTACATTTGGCCTATAAAATTGGTCACAAATTTTATGTATTAACCAAAAATTGGTCAGATTGTTATAAATATTGTAAAACAGGTGACAATGCGCTGATATATATCGAAATATGTAACTCAAATGTAATCCATGCATTAGAAATTAGGTGGTTACACGGTTTTTATCACACTTTTTGATATCACCCATATATTAAAAAAAAATTTAATATAAAAAAAATTTTGAAATTTTATAATTTTAAAAATCGAAAAAATCAAAAACCTATTTCTTTTGCTCAATTGTTTTATAATATAAAACTTCTAACTAATCTTAAAAGATTCTTAATTTTTGAATTTTTCTAATTTTTTTTTTATTTGAATTTTAATTCATAATACTGTACAACACAAAAAAATATCAAGGTTCTGACAATTGATTCTGGTAAGGGGGACCCAAAAAAAAGTACACGTGTATCGGTATTTTAAAAGTTCACATCTGGCCCTATATGTTTTGGGGGGTTAAAGTTTTCCGAGAATTTTTTTTTTATTTGCTATTGAAAACCCTTCTGATTATTAGGACTTTTTCATATAGAAAAATCCTCTAATCCTGAACAATTTTTAAAATAGAAAAACACTTAAATTCTGAGAAACCCCCAGATTCCCTGAGATTCTTGAGTCTTTTACTTTGGAAAATTTCTTCGACTCCAAGAATTTTTTCCTGCTATGGAAAACCCTTCAGATTCTAAGGACTTTTTCGTATAGAAAAATCCTCTTATTATGAACACATCCCATAGAAAATCCCTCAGCTGCTAAGGAATTTTTCCTATAGAAAAAGTTCGCTAAATCTGACACATTTCTATAGTAAAATCTCCTCAGAATCTGATATTTTTCTATAGGAAAAATCTTCTGAATCTGTTTTTCAATGGAGAAATCTTCCCAAAATTTGAAGCTTGTATTGGGTTTACATATTTTATTAATAAAAAATTTTAAAAATTACTTTACTCTTTTTTCATATAAACTCGTATTCTACTCGTAAACGGTGCAAACTTGGTATGTTTATGAGTTTAATGTCAAACTCCATACATAAAAATTATGGTTTGTATTTATACAAGTTTTACGAGGCATTTACGAGTTTATATGAAAACCCCTAATGTATTTAATATGGTAAAGTTCTGCAGAAAATGGGAAAAATTCAATGTAAATTTACAAATTTTATGTGTTTGTTTATTTAGTTTTATACCTCCTTTTAGGTCGATACACTTTTCCCAGCGCTTTTCAATAGCTTCGACAGCCTGCTGATAGTAAGAACTGTCTAGCTCCTCAAAATAACTATCAACCACGGACTCCACTCTTGATTGTTGGCAAATCTTTGGCAAACCACCGAGCCATTTTTTTCAAGTCTGGAAATAGAAAATAATCCGACGAAGCTAAATCTGGCGAATAAGGTGCGTGATGAACCAATTGGAACTTTAACTCATTGATTTTGGCCATCCCAATAGTGGATGTGTGAACTGGTACATTGTCTTGATGAAACAACATATTCTTTTTCGCCAAAGGGGCCTTTTTTCCTTAATTTCATCACTTAAACGCTGCAATAAATTCGCATAATACTCGCAGTTGATTGTTTTTCCTTTTTGAAGACAACCAATAAAAAATTATACCACGCGCATCCCACAAAACAAACGAATATTGTTGCAAAACCTCTGACCGCGAACTCCCAAAATCACCCACTTTGTCCGCCTAGTTCAGGGATGTCAGGGGGATCGACCGATCACTTGGGAAGGGGCAGAACAATAAAATTTCTGTACTTTTCGAAAAAAAAAAACAAAGTCAAAATCAAAATCAAAACAATAAAAAGACTACCCAGGAAAATTTTTTACAATCGGTAGCCAACCACACCCATTCTACAACTGGTTCCACTGCAACCGATTCCATGGAACTGGTTCCGGCACCAGTTCCTGGGATCCTATATGGAAGGTGTGGGTGACGTAGAATCAGTTCCAGAACTACTTCCAGAACTGATTCTAAAGCAACCGGTTCCACTTTGAAGCTATAGAAGGGGTTGTTTTGGGACAATTTCAAACAAAAAGAATCGGTGTTAGAATCGACAGTAGAAGGTGTTGTGAATGAAAAGTAGCTATTCTATAACCGATTCTTTGGAACAGAAAATTTTACTGGGTAAAGATGGGCACATTGGATAAGTCCCACGAAACCAAAAAAACTCTAAATCAGACTGGGTAAATATCTCCTTGCTTGCAAATGAAACTGTCATCGCCTTCTTTGAACACGATTCTTCCATTTCAGTCAACTGTTTTGACAGCTCCTTCGTCTCAGGTGTGAAGTGGTGTACCCATGTTTCATCTATGGTTACGAATCAACGGAAAAACTCGGCTTTATTGCTGTGAAATATCGCCAAATACTCTATTCAAACATCCTCACGTCGCTGTTTTTGTTCTATTGTGAGCACCCATCTGGCGCACAGCTTTCTCATCTTCAAATTTTCGGTCCAGCTGCGATGTATAGCACTTTTTGAAATGCTTATCATTTCAGTTAGCTCACGCACATTCAGCCGAAGATCATCCAGTACTATTTTATGGGTTTTCTCAACAGTTTTTTACATGTTTAAAAATTTACTGAGATCGTTTACCATTGATGGCTCAAAAAAAAATACTGAACAACGTGGCGCCTTTAAAATTTAAAACGAATGTTTTATATGATTTCCACTGAACACTTAAAGTATTTTTTTTCCAAACTACTACCGCCATGTCTACGTCAGCTCGTTTAGTTCTGGGATCGCCCATAACTAAAGTCTTTGTTTAAATCAGTGTTTCAACTAAAAATTTATTAACAATTAGTCAAATCGATTTAAAACCCGTTTTACGAATTTTTTACTGACGTATTATTTTAAGTGTAAAGATCGTTAAACTTCCGATAATCCACTCAATATTATAGGAATTAATGCATTACCTAATTGCCCCAATATTCAGCTGAAAGACGGTATTATGATCAGGGCGACAAAAGCATTTTCCAAAAGAGAGGTAGCAGCTACAGAAGCCCATATAAGATTGAATGCCTGGATTGTTTCTCAAAAAGGTACCTTCCAACCATGATTCCCTGCTCGGGATTCGTGTACTGTGCCTAGCAATATTTGACCTGATTCTATCACAATTAAATTCTGTGATATTTTAGTCCTTTAGCTCGTCTAAGATTTTTTGGTGGTTGATTTTCCTATTGCCACAAATCCATTCATTCACCAGTTGCATTCAGCGGAAGCAAAACCAAGGCGGCTTCAGGTTTTAGCCGAATCTCAATAGGTTCAATGGTTTGTGGTTTGAATGGCATTATAATTGGGGGGTTTTTAAGGAACTGTAATTGGTTGAAATTAGGAGTACTGTATATTATTGCTTATTTATTTGAATCGAGTAGGTATCTGCATATCAGGGGTATGGCATCACCAAAAAAATAAGTAATAAAAAAATCGTTATCACTAGATGGCACTTTGTAAAAATTTTGACAATTTTCTTTTTTCATTTAAATTTAAATAATAACAAACAACAAAGGAAAAAATACAAACAAATATTTCAAATTTTATTATTTGAATATATTCCGCGTTTGTTTCTTCCTTATATTGAGCCGTTTTCAGCAGTTTTTGAGTTTTTAAATATAGGCTCAACTGATACTAAATAGTTGCTCAGGTACTACTAAATTTCAGCGCCATCTATCGGTGAGTAGTTTAAGTTTTGATTTCCTATCTCTGCTGCATATAAAGGAAAAACATGGTTGGAATGACCATATTCGAAGAACATCGTATACTTTTGTATTTATGATTGCGACAATCATATTTTTACATAGTTGTGACTCTTACCTCATTTTTATTATAATATGATAAATTATCACACTATGATTGCAAAATTCTCCCAACATTATCATATTATGGTCCTATATATTATTATCCTATGATCCCTATATTATTCTCCCAGCATTCTGCTGAAGCTGGATTATTGATAACACTATGGAACATTTTTGGGATTATTGTCTGGGGGGTGAGAAATTCCAAGTCAGGGTGATGGTACTAGGTCAGTATAGTAAAACCCTCAAAGGGTTTGGCGTTCGTATGTGTCATTTTTATGACCTTTTAAATTTTTTCCTTATCTTGATGTTTTTTCGCTTAGTTGTAACATTTTGGCAAAAACGTAGTTTAATATAACTCGAGAACCACTTGTCCGATTTTGATGAAACAAATTTATGAAAATTTAGAATTACAATTTCTTTAATCCGTTCATATAACGTTTTCCTATATGTGCAACACTTTCGAAGTTAAAAATGAATGTATGAAGGGAAAAAAGTATTTTTTGCCTAAAAATTTAAATATTTTTTTTTTAAATTCATAAAAAATCCAAAATGGAAAAAAGTGCCAAAACTAATTACTTTCGCGTAAAGTCACATAACTCATGAGCAAAAAAAGGCATAGATCATGAAAATCGATGCACGCGTTTCTCATTTATTCACAATTAGGTAAATGTATGAATTTCAAAAATTTGCTCCAGATATGCACAACATTATTTGGAGAAAACATTGACACTCACAAGCCGAACTCTCTCATATTTTTCTACTGTACTAAAAGAGAAATATTGATGTGGCAACACTGGTTCTGTAATGTTCACATAAAACATGCATTGTCATTATACTTCTTCTCTTTCTCACACTGGTTCTGTGATTTTTGTCATTCAACAAGTGCCGACGAACGCGAACAGTAAAAGTGATTTTTCTCCAGTTTTTTAAAAGTGAACAAAAGAGAACAGAATATGGAACTGTGCAAGCCAGATATGAATAGCTTTTGCTACTGCTGTGGTCAATATGTCTCAACACATAAAAAAAGGGGAAATTTCAGTACTGATTTTGTTCAAACATACGAGATGTACTTCAACCAAAATGTTATAGTGAACGAAAATTGGGTACCAAATATAGTGTGTAAAAGCTGCTACAACCGTCTAATGGATTGGAAAAATAGAAGACGTGAAAGTATGCCATTCGGTATCCCAATGACTTGGACTAATCCTGGCGAAGGTCACAATCCATTGAATTGCTATGCATGTGCGAATAAAGGAGCCGCAAAAAGGATAAGAAAATCGTATAATTACGTTGGTGTTGCAAGTGCCGCAACACCATTGCCTCATTCGGACCACATTCCTGTGCCAAAAGCTTCTAGCCCAGATATTTTCTCTTCTACGACTGCTCCGACATATCATGCACGTGATGATTCCCCATATGAGCCATCAGTATCCAATGAGCCAATTTTAATAAATCAAAATAAGCTTGATTCAATTGTTGCCAAGTTGGAATTAACACAGCATAAATCGGAAGAGCTGGCTTCCATTTTGAAATCAAACAATTTGTTGGCACCCGGTGTGAAAGTCACAGCTTATCGAAGTCGTCAGGCAACACTCCAAAGTTTATTCCTTGTGAATGATGAAAAAACTTCTGCATATTGCCCGGATGTAGGAAAATTGATGGACGCAATGGAAATAAAATATGAAGCAGATGACTGGAGATTATTTATTGACAGTTCAAAACTCAGCTTGAAGGCGGTTTTACTGCATAAGACCAATAAAAAACCTTCAGTTTCAATCGCCTACAGTACAGAAACGAAAGAAACATATGATGCACTGGAAAATATTTTAAAAATGGTTAACTACGCCAAACATATGTGGCGCATATGCTGCGATTTAAAAGTTGTAGCAATGCTTTGCGGTCTTCAAAGCGGCTATATAAAATATATGTGCTTTTTGCGCGATTGGGACACACGATTTTCCGGTGACCAATATGCATGCCACGGATGGAAACTCAGAGAGCACAGCAGGTTACAAACGGCCAATATTATTCGTGAGCCTCTAGTGCCGAAGGAGAAGATATTGCTGCCTCCACTGCATATTAAACTTGGAATTGTTAAGAATTTTATCAAAACTGTCGCCAAAAGAGATGAAGTTTACTTGTGTTTGAAACTAATTTACCCGAGACTCAGCGAAAGTAAAATTAAAGAAGGTAAGTTATAATATCACATTCATTTCCCATGATTTTCCATCTTAACAAATTAATTTTTTCCAATCAGGCGTACTAAATGGTCCAGATATACGAAAGCTGATTAAAAGTGACGCATTCAACAATATTTTGATTGACGCTGAATTGAATGCATGGCAGGCAATCAAAGAAGTAATAGAAGGCTTGTTGGGAAAGCATCGTTCTAACAACTACGATGTTTCTGTCGCAAGGATGTTAAGAGCATTCTCGGAAATTGGTGTCCACATGTCCTTGAAAATCCATTATTTACATCACCATCTGGACTACTTCAGCAAACAATTGGCTACCGAATCTGATGAACAAGGTGAACGCTATCATCAAGTTGCTATGCCATTTGAAATGAGGTAATACTGATTTTTTATTTTTTCAAACTCATTTTAATAAAACAAAAACTTACAGATATAGAGGCAAAAAGTCGCCGAGTGCAATAATTGCGGAAATTTGCTGGTGGAGTAAGTTAGTGTGGCAAGACAAGGATGATCTTGATGATAAAGAATTTTCAGGAGATGCAGAAGGGCCAACAGTGGAGTCACACATTGACATTATGTGTGGTTCAGAAACTGATGATAGCGATGAATGCGATGCCACTAGTCCCGAACAACCACCATCGAAAAAGTCTAGGCAATATTTATTAAAATAAATAAATAAAATAAAAATAAAAAATTATAAAAATGTTTACTTAATTTTTTTAGTAGTTTATGGCCAGAAGTCTGGAGTTATTGGGGAAAATTTATGAAAAAGGCGATAAATGACACTTTTTTGAATAAAAACAAATATCAATATTCTTGTCAAAATGGGATACCTTCACTTAATTGTAAATAAAAGCAGAACGCGTTAAATTTTGTTTTTGGGTTATGTGACTTTACATGAAATTAATAACACTTGATCCTTTTTTCCGTTTTGGATTTTTTATGAATTTAAAAAAAAATTTTTTAATTTTTAGGCAAAAAAATATTTTTTTTTCTCCACAAATTTATTTTTACCGGCAAAACTGTTGATTATAAAGAAAAACGTTATATGAACGGATTAAAGAAATTGTAATTTTAAATTTTTCTAAATTTGTTTCTTCAAAATCGGACAAGTGGTTCTCGAGTTATGTTAAACTACGTTTTTGCCAAAATGTTACAACTAAGCGAAAAAACATCAAGATAAGGAAAAAATTTAAAAGGTCATAAAAAATGACACATACGAACGCCAAACCCTTTGAGGGTTTTACTATACTGACCTAGTACCATCACCCTGACTTGGAATTTCTCACCCCCCAGATTGGCTGTTGTACTGTGTAATTGGAAATTTATTGATTTAATAACTAATTTGCACATTTAAGTAAAGTGATAATTAAGTTAGGTTTAGTAGTTACTTACATATAAACAAAAGTAAATTATGAAAGCTATTAAACGTAGAATAATATTGTTAAGAATACAATTTCACAATACATCCAAAAATCATCATAATATGTTCCTTATGATCACAATAAATTTTGATTATCCAAAGAACATATGATTGTAGATGAGAGAAAAATATGATAACCCAAAGAAGAGAGAGATTTTAACTATAATGACGACCATATCGTTTGTAAAGTGTGATTAATACATTAATAATATAATTGAAAGAAAAAGATATAGCAGTAGGGAACATAGTTTTGTAGCCGTGATCATATTGCAACCATATCTTTTCTCTGCGTGTGAGCTTTTTTCGATATTCCGAGTCTTTCGGCTTTAAGGCGACTTTTGACAAAGTGCTTTTTTTCTGAAAAATTTTTGTTGTATACTTTAATGCTTTGCAAGATTAAATTACATTTTCGTGAACTTCATACATGTTTTCAAACAAATATGTGTTAATTTTTTACCCCAGTTTTAACACTTCTCCTCTATATTATATTATTATTTTCTTCTCCTCTACATTATACCGAAACTTCATTATGATCTGCTATTCCGCACCAAGGAACCGCCTATGTTAGTGATAGACCTAAAAGCAAGGATCAGAAAACAATAATTCGATTATAGATCTTAAATATTCGATTGGCACTCCTGCCTTCAAACAAAGAGAAAGAAGAGTTGCCCTTTATGGTTGAGTAAGGAACTCTCTGACCTACTAAAGAAAATGTGGATGCGAGCTACAACATCAGTAAGTCATGGCAGTGATACTGCTAAAAAATGAAAACTCGTAAGGAAACTATCTCTGTTGTAAAGAGGAACTCATGGAGAGAATTTAGTCAATCTATCCACAACCAGTTTTTTTTTTAGAGGTTCCATTTTCCGATAAAAGATTAAACGATCACAAAATTGTGCTCAGTTTGCTTTTTGCAGCGATTACAAGTTGTGGAAATTAATTTAGAAAATCATTGTTCAGTTCGGGACATAATCCATTTTACTGTCGACATTATCGATCATCCGACCGACTTATTCGACTAGCCATGGATCCTTTTCACACCAGGAAGACTCTAAATGACAATACGCATTCGCGAAGATGTCCTACAGTCCACACGAAAGAAACAATTGTTGCTGTAGAGCGTAGTATTGAGGAGGATCCAAATGAAACGATTCGCCATCGCACGCATTAATTAGAGATGTGTGCATCCACCTTATTGAAAATTTTACATAAAGATCTTTCATCGCAATATTCTGTTGAGTAATGAGACTCATTTTTGAGTCAAGGGGTATGTCTATAAGCAAAATTGCCGCAATTGGAGTGAAGAGAATCCACTAAAGATTCACGTAACTCCGTTACATCCACAAAAACTCACTGTTTGGTGTGCTTTATAAGCCTCAAGAATCATTGGTCCTTACTTCTTTAAAAATGAGAACGGCAAGAACGTTACCGTCAAGGTTCCCCAATTTAACGGAATGTTTTTTGAAGGCATGTCTAACAATCGATTTATTGAAGGATACATTTGGTAAACTCTTTTTTTCTCGAAATGGGCCAGTCGATTTGCTACCTAGATCATGCAATTTAACGCCTCTAGGTTATTTTCTCTGGGATTACGTGAAGCCATTGGTTTATGCCGACAAACCGGAAATTTTGGAGATACGGCCTCCATTGCTTGAAAATGTGGTCGAAAAATGGATCTGTAGCGGTGGCCACATACCCTACATTATACTCAGATACTAATGGTATTTCTAAATGAATTATCTGAGCTATCGGGCAGTGAACTGGATGATCTGATTAGATATATCAATACTTTAGGTTAGATCTAGCGATCTCGATATCAGCACCCTTTGAGTGGTGTGGTTTTTTTTTTAATGGAATCATCAAGCACCTTGCCAACTGCCACTTAAGTCAATCAACCAGTAACCGCATTTTTAATTAAATTTAACTGATATGACAGAGAAAATACTGCCCCTACAAAATTTGAATTCGAGCATGCCAACTATATAATACCATAAAACAGTCTGGTTAAAAGTCCACTATTTGGATCTGAAATTTGAATGGGTTGAAAAGGACTTGTATCAAAATTTGTCTATAAAATGGTAAAAAATTAAAAAATGAGTAAGAATTTAAGGTTTTGCCCAAAATTAGGGGGGGAAATATAATTCATTTGGACGCTTTCTAAAATCAATAAGCTTTGCCTTTTCGTCCATCTAAGTCAGTGTTCTATTTAAATTTCAATAAAATCTATTTTTCCATTATGCTTGGACTCATATGAATCAGCGGACATAGCAGACAATGTTTGGGGTACCTATCTACAGGCACTAGGTCTAAAGACGTCTAAACTCGGACTAGTTTTAGCCAAAATCAACAGGCTTCATCCTTGGGACGATATAAGTTGTTGTACCTACTAAATTTCATTGTAACTCATCAAGAGTTTGATATTTGCGACCTGCAGCGTGCACACAAAAATACATGGGCGAACAGGCATACAGAAGAGCATCGCTAAATCGACTCAGCAAGTTCTTCTGTCAAACCAAAATAACTTGATATATGCGACCTGTAACCTGCACGCAAAAATACATGGAAGGACTTCGCTAAATTCACTCAGTAAGTTTTTCTGTGTCCATTGATATAATATAAGGTGGATCTGGTCCCATTATTTTTGGTAGTTACAAACATAAGAGTAGTGTAGGTTAACATATAAAAATGTTGAACAACAAGTTGTGCGTAAATATAAATCATATTGATACGAATTTTATTTTTTTTCTTCCAAAAGAAAAACTACAATATTGGTAAATCGACCCAGCAAGTGATTCTGAGTCAATCGTTATAATAAAAGCTGGATCTGCGGCCGTTATTTTTGGTAGTTGCAAACATTAGCATAAACTCAATATACTCTGTTCCACAGAGTAGTGTAGGGTATCAAAATGTTGAACAACAGGTTGTGCATAAATATAAATCACATTGACACCAATTTTATTTTTATTCTTCCAAAAAAAACTACAATATTTAAAAAAAAAACTCCCATCTGTGTACGCATTTACAACACGTTTTATTAAATACATAAAACGTCATTATATGAAAAAAAAACTTTTATTTTACTTTGTTTGGTTAGAAATGCATAAAATTTTGAAAATAAAAACTAAAAACTTTAATGACACAGAAAAAAAGCAATAACAACAATATAAAAAAACAGGTTAGTTACAAGAACGGTTATAGGCTGAAGACTATAAACTAAAAACCAAATTTTTTTTAAAAATAGGCCTTGTCAAAAGAAGAAGCAGAAGTTCTTTTTTTTTTTTTTGTTAATGATATATTATCAAAGTTAATATACAACTAGTTTGACACATGTTGCATAGCAAGTAGATAAAAGACTTAAATTTAACCTAAAAAAATTTAAAGAAGCAGTAAAATATATAAAAATTTCACTTTTTAACAGAATTAACACAACAAAGTAATAAAAAACGATTAAAATAATGTCATGAATTTGCAAAAGAAAAAAAAAATTCCACTGATTTTTTATTTTGTCATAATTTATTTTCATTTACAATTTCTTAATGAATTTATTAGCAAGTTTGTGTCTTAGGTCTTTTGTTTTAGTTTTGTTAAAAACCAATGTAAAGTTTCTGTCCTAAGTCTATTGTTTAGGTTTTTTCGATATTTTTAATAGACAATTTGCATTGTAGATTCTTGTATTACTTATAAATCACTCTTAAATAGTGTTTTTCTTGATTATATTTTAATTTACACTTCATTTCAGGGAAAAAATATGTATTCATAATTCAAAAAAACACTAAAAAACTACGACAATATGTTCATATATTTATGCTGGTTATTTAAATTCGTACATGTCTTTCATACATATCATATTAGTTTTGTATTTATTTTGAATTTATTTTTTTTTTTTTGTAGATGAACATTTTTCATTGACAATAACCTCAAACTTCATCTTCATTTGTTTTGCCTTCAAGTCAAAGTGTCACTGTCATGGCCCTTTTTACTATAAAAGACGTTGTTTTTTTATCTCAATATCATGTTATCGTATCAGATATGATAAGGCTTGAACAAAAAGTGGGTACTTTTTGATTTGTGGTACTTTTTGAAGTTGGAAGCTTGCACACAGTTAGCTTGGAAAATGTGCTAAATAAATACATTACAGGAGAGACAAAACATGGTACAACATTTTTTGTTTTAAATACATTTTCTTCTTTTTTTGTTTCTTTCTTAAAATCAAAAGATGAACTATTAAAGCAAAATTTTGAAATAAATTTTTTTTTAGTTTAAAAACGTTTGATTAAAAACAAAAATATTTTTTTTTTTTAATTTTACAAAAAATATTTTTAACTCTTGGTTTTGATACCATTTGATGCACGTTTTTCGCCTCCGCAGCGCAATGGTTAACAGTTTTATGAGTGGCACTCTTTCATAGTTAGATATAAACGACAATATAAAGTCCAACGGAAATTTAAAAGTTATATCATCAAAATTTATTTCAAAAGTTTAATTTTATTTTTTATACATATTTGATCTACAAAAAACATTAAGATTGTTCACAAGGGGTGTGCTATTTGTTGTATCGTTGTATCGTCCTAACAAAAAACAGAGTTGTGAAAATTTAAATTAAAAAAATACAACATTTGAGAATAGCACAATACAACATTTTTACATATGTATGTTTAGTGTCCTATGTTTGAGTGTGCTAACAGAAAGAAACCCCAATAGAAAATCGTTGTTAAAGCGAAATAAAAATTTTAACAACTCTGTTTTTTGTTAGGACAATACAACGATACAACAGATAGCACACCCCTTGTGAATAACCTAATTGGTTAGCAATGCACTGTGGGCCAGGAGCGCCATTTTTTTTTTTTGCCAAATTTACAATTCAGTTAAAGGGAAAGCAGGTTTATATATTCAAAAATTAGAAGTCTTGTATATTTTTGTATATCTAGTCGTTATTAGTTGGCGAGAGTTCAAAATCAAAGTTTTATAATTTTGTGATATTTTTTTATTTTGTTAAATGAATGTTTTTCGTTCGGTTCTATATTAATATCTCTTTCTGTTTAAATTATTTTTCAAATTAAAAAAAGCTGATATAATTTTTCAAAAGTAAATTACAAAGACTAAGAAATTTGAAAGAATTCGATAAGGCCAGCAGGACAGAATACGTATTTTCGGCTTTCGCTACAAAGCCGTTATCAGTGTCGTTTTGCCTTGATGGGTTAAATATTGATAATAGTCTAGTTATGCCAAAGTTTAAAATTTTTTTATTCTCTGTAATTTACTTGTGAAAAATTATATTATCTTTCTTTAATAGAATCGAACGAAAAACATTCATTTACCAAAATAAAAGATCAACTATACATACCCCTCATTCATTTTTGTTCCAAAAACAATCTCAAATTATAAATCTGAAACTAGTTCTCAAAACAAATAGAAACCTGTTAAATATTTACGAAAATTCGTAACAAAATTATTAATTTTACCTCAAAAATGTGGGATTTTTTTAAAATCCTAAATTTTCAAAAAAAACTACAAAATGTTCCAAAAGATATTTGAAAAAATTGAATGCCAACGTGTTCTTTAAGATGTCTTCTACCTAGGTTTTTGCGAACGTTTGTGACCATTCATAAGCTTTCAATAGTTTGCCCTTTAATTGAAAAATGGCCTCCGATCTCACTTCTACATTACGTTAGATTTCAATGTAAAAATTTTCGGCTAAGAACTATAGTATGAATACAAAATGGGTCCTCTAATTAGTTTTGGAGACTTTTTATCTCAAATCTGAAATCAGAACCTAAAAAATCAAATTGGCGAATTCAAAATGGCGTCCATGAATTTTAAATTTTTAGTTTATGTTTTTTAACTTTTAATAATTTTTATTAAAAACAATCAGGGATGGAAAAGCTCGCTCGCTCGGGCTCTTGTACTTTTTAAAAAAGGAGCCGAGCCCAACAAAAAAAAAGCTCGCTCTTTTTTTTAAAACGAGCCAAAAAAAATGCTCTTATATAAAAATGTAAGTAGCTAAAAAAATATAGCTTCCTCAATTTTTTAAAACAAGCGAGCTCAATGATTACGCTCAAAAAATGATAAAGAGCTTCACAAAAAAAGGCTCTTTTCCAAAAAATAAATCGAGCATTATGAAAACGTTAGCTCTTTTCAAGTAAATTTGAAAACTCTTTTGGCTTGTTTACAAAAAAAATTAAAATTAAATATTTAAATATTAAATACAGCAATTTCCAATACAGCATTTCCAAAAGAAATGTTAAAAGTTGTTACTACATGAGGGACTAAAATACCCAAATATTATACAAAGTATGGTGCAGGGTTCGTAATGCGTGTACGAATTCTCACATACACATGTGCGAGTGCAAGTGCGTATTCACGTGCATTAAAAAAAATAGCTAACATTAGAAAAAATCGCTAATATTGTCGCAAATCGCCAATATTTAAAAAAAATTGCAAAAATGGATAAAAAAAAATCGCCGAAATTGAAAAAAACTGTCAAAATTTTTAAAAAAATAGCCAAAAATTTTAAATAAAAATTGTCAAAATTAAAAAAAACTACTAAATTTGAAAAAATCACAAAAAATTGTCAAAACTTAAAAAATTGTCAAAAATTTGAAAAAATCTGCAAAATTGAAAAAAATTTTCACAATGGAAAAGAATTGTTAAAAATTCGAAAAAAAATCGCCAAAATTTAAAAAAATCGTTAAAATTTGAAAAAATTTCCAAAATTGCAAAAAATCAAAAAAATTTAAAAAAAAAAATCGTCAAAATTTTAAAAATCCTCAAAAATTTAAAAAAATCGACGAAACATCAAAAAATCGCCAAAATTGAAAAAAATCGTTAAAATTTGAAAAAATTTCCAAAATTGGAAAAAATTTCCAAAATTGGAAAAAATCGTCAAAATTTGAAAAATCGTCAAAAATTTTAAAAAATCGTGAAAATTTAAAACAATTGCCAATATTGAAAAAAATTTTGAAAAATTTGAAAAAATCGCCAAAGTTGACAAATCGTCAAAATTTTAGAAATAGTCATAAGTTGAAAAAATCGTCATAATTTAAAAAATTCGCGAATATTTGAAAAAACTACAAAAATTAAAAAAAAAGTAAAATTTATAAAAAATCGTCAAAATTTAAAAAAAAAATCGAAAATTGAAAAATGACAAAACTGTCAGAAATTCTAAATTTTGAAAATCGTCAGAATTAGAACCTATTGTGAAAATTCCAACAAAAAAATCGTCAAAAATTAGAAAAAATCACCAAAATTCATTTCTCGCATTTATTTTTCTCTACGATAAAAACGCGATCTAGCAATGCAAGTTTAAATTTAGTTTCGCAATCGGGGTATTAGTGGCGGGTTTGGCCTTAGGTGCAGTCATTTTTCCTCTAGCTCCTCTAGTTTGGGACAATTAAAATTATATTTTAACGATTTTCGCACTTATTTTTTCACAGATGACTCACTATGACCTCCTTGTTCAAAAACCGTTGTCCGTGTTCATTTAACTCATTCAGTTTTCGAGATATGGGCGATATACCAAATAAAAGCCCTTTTCTCTCTACGAGGCTTAGTTTTCGAGAAAAACGCGATTTTAAAACGTAGCAATGCTAGTCAAAATTTAGTTCCGGTATCGGGGTATTGGGGGTGGTTTTCATTAAAAATTTTGTTCAAAAATATTTCCCGGGATTCCCGTTTCCCGGGAAATAAAAAAGTCCGGGAGATCCCAAACCCTAGTGATCTGTGAAAAACTTAGTGCGAAAATCGCTTAAATAAAATTTTAATCGTCCATATCTCCCAAACTAGAAAAGCTAGAGGAAAAATTACTGCACCTAAGGTCAAAACCCACCAACAATACCCCGATACCGAAACTAAATTTTGACTTGCATTGCTAGATTTTAAAATCGCATTTTTCTCGAAAACTAAGCCCCGTAGAAACAAAAGGCCTTTAATTTGGTATATCGCCAATATCTCGAAAACTGAATGAGTTAAATGAAAACGGACAACGGTTTTTGAACAAGGAAGTCATAGTGAGTTATCTGTGAAAAACGTAGTTCGAAAATCGCTTAAATAAAATTTTAATCGTCCATATCTCCATATCGATTTTCTCTAATTTTTCAAAATTTTTTTTAAATTTTGGCTATTTGGTCAATTTTTTTAAATACGATTTTTTAAGTTATGACGTTTTTTTAAAAATTTTTACAAAATTTTTTAATTTTGGAAATTTTTTCGTTTTTTCCAATTTTTGACGACTTTTTGAAATTTTGGTAATTTTTTCAAATATAGACAATTTTTTCAAAATTTTTACGATATTTCGCAATTTATGCGATTTTGTCTAATTTTTGACGATTTTTTTTTTTAATTTTGACTATTTGGGCAATTTTTGCGAAAATTGACAATTTTTTCAAGTTATGACGATTTTTTCAAAATTTTTCCAAAATTTTTCAATTTTGGCAATTTTTCAAAATTTTCCGATTTTTTCCAATTTTTAACGATTTTTTGAAATTTCAACGATTTTGGAAATTTTTTCAAATATTGACAATTTTTTCAAGACGATTTTTACAAAATTTTTACGACTTTTTGCAATTTTGGCGATTTTGTTTAATTTTTGACGATTTTTTCAAAATTTTTCAATTTTTCAAATTTTGGCGAGTTTTTCTAATTTTTAACGATTTTTTTTAATTTGTCGATTTTTTTTATAAATTTTGACATTTTTTAAAATTTTTGAATTTTTTTTGTTTTGGCGATTTTTTCTGATATTTGAAACTTTTTTTTGAATTTCAGCGATGTTTTTTTTTCAATTTTTAAAATTCAAAATCTAGGGACTATAGTACTGTTGGATATAGTGTAAATAAATTAATGTTTTTGTTTTTCATAACAACTAAATTATTTTAGTGGAAGCGAGCCTTTTTAGCGGCTCGATTTCAAAAAAACTGAATTAAATTTCGTTAAAGAGCTGCTCGATAAAAAAAGCTCTATGAAATTTTTTATACGAGCTGCTCGATTTAAAAAACTCTATTCAGTTTTGTAAACGAGCCTTTTCATTTTTATAAGCTCTTTATTTTTTTTAGTTGCGAGCTTTTTTATTTGAGCAGCTCTTTTAATTTTGGCTTCCGAGCTTTTTAAAAAAATGTATATATTTTTGGCTCGCTCCAAGCTTTCTTTCCATCCCTGGTAAAAATAAAAACAGGTAAGAATTTTGCAAATAAAAATGCAAATAAGGTAAGTTATAATTATATTTTATTTATTTAATTGTATATTGCAAATACAAATTTAATTTCTTTGCTAATAACTTAAAATTCGAATAACTGGTAAAAGGCATAATTTAAATCAACTAACATAAAATATAAACATTTTAAGATAAAAAATTTTTAGTTTAAAGTGTATTTTTTAATAAAAATTTATAAAATATGTTAAAACTATTTTTTTTCTTCCGGATGGTTATCAGGCGATATCTTCTTTTAAACTTCCAGATGATAAATCCGCGATATATGAAATAATTTTTTTTATCTTCCAGATGATAATTTAGCAATATCGCCTATTTATCTTCTAGAAGAATTGCCTTCGTATTGCTGTGAAGTATTTCATTCGGGGCACATTTTCTACCAAATGGGGTATATTCCGCAATACGAGGATGATTTTTGTCGCAATAAAATTTTTCTTCCAGGCAATACGATCGGGAAATCGTAATCGTATTGCTATGTTTGCTGGGTAGTTTCCTAGTACGCTTTAATATTATGAAAATTCCTTGAGTAATGTTTTTAAAAAATTTAATCAGAGTAGGTTACATATAACTTTTAGGCCCAGTTTTTAGGATGTAGATTATATTTAAACTTAGTTTATAACTGGAATATTGCTTCTAAAATGTGATCTATTTTATTTTCTTTCAATGAAGACCGAAATTCTAAACGAGAAAAAGTTGTTCAGGCAAATTTTTGTTAATAAAATTAAAATGGCTGATATAATTCGTTTTCGGTTTAACTAAACCAAGTTTAACAGACATCCCAAAAAATCGGCCTTAGTGTGTTAATATTATTTAATTCAATATCGTATCTTTTTTGAATTTGAAGACTGAATTAAACATGTTACAAACTTATTTGAAAAAAAAAACTGTTGAACAAAAATTAAAAAAAAATATTTTGGTTTTGTCTGATTTTGACTTAATCGAATTGATTCAGATGCAAAAGAAGTGTTTCCTTAATACTCGTATTGTCCTACAAATAATAATAAATTGAAGCTTTTGTTACACAATAGGTTCCGTAAATTCTAAACATTAAAATTGCCTCTAAAATATGCTATTTCATACATTATAAAAAGCACATTTAAATCACTTTTAAAAATGTATTATACTATATATTATAAATAGTACTTCTAAATCACTCTAAAAATGCAAAAAAAATGTAGTCGTATTGATGTGATGAAAATGCATACCTAAAAACCATACCTTATTAACATTATGTACATCACTTTTAAATTACTAACAAAATGCTCAAGTTAAACTACTGACAACATGGGACACCACGTGTAAAATAAATCAGTGTTAGAGCTAAATTGTAACTAACACTTCTCAATCAGTTGATGCTATTCGGAGTGCTTTTAAAATAACTTTTTTGTAATGACTTTTTTTGCTGGGATAATAAAGAATATATAAAATATAATAAAGGATTTCAAGTTTTTTTTTTAAGGGAAACAACACTCAGGAAATTCTTCCTATTATTTACCTGTTTCTTCGTTTGGAAAGGGGATAGAATAATACAAATATTTTTAAAAATTTGCTATATTACATTTTTCAAATTCAAATCTTAAATTTTATTTGAATCTTCCTGTAAGCAAATTCAAATTATTTTAATTTTATTTGAATGTTACTTTCAAATTTGAATTTTGTTTTATACTGACAAACCAGAGACAATTAATTATCAGGGGTATGGCATCACCAAAAACAAAAGTTATAACGACATCGTTATCACTAGATGGCACTTTGTTCAAAAAATTGACAATTTTCTTTTTTTTATTTAAATTGAAATAATAACAAACAAAAAAGCCAAACAAAAAAAAGGAATTCTCAAATTTAATTATTTTAACATATTCTACGATTGATTTTTTCTTATTTTGCGCAGTTTTCAGCAATTTTTGAGTTTTTAAATATAGGCTCAGCTGATACTAAAGTGATACTAAATAGTTGCTCAGGTGATACTAAATATCAGCGCCCCCTACCGGTAAGTAGTGTAAGTTTTGACAGAGACAATTAATTATAGAGATAGGAAATCTGAGGAAATCAAAACATTTTCTTTGATAGCATGAAGTAACACTTTCTATATCACATCAAAAGTAAAAACGAAATAAATGTAAAAGTTTTTTCTGTAAATTATGTATTTTTAGTTATTCTATCTTTCTGAAATAAAACCTAAATGTTCATAAAATGTGGATTTATCATCTTTTTATATCTAAAAGATTTTTAAAGTGTATATTGAAATTAGTACCAAATTGAAAAATTTCATTTATCATCCCTGACTTACATGCATTTTATTTATAAATTATTTTAATACTGTTTTACCAGTTTTTTTTATTTTTTTTTTTTGTATTTTTCCCCTAAACATAAAAGATTTTAGATTTAAACGCAAAATCATAAATACAGACCAACCAACAAGATTGATAGCTTTGAGTTTGTTAAAGCATAAAAGATGTTGTACAATGCTTGAGTATTATAGATTTTTTCAACATGCAATATATTTATGCGTATTTTATATCTATGACAAAAACACTTAAGTCGATATAAGAAAATTTTACAAGATTTTTGTAGTGAATAAAACTTTTCAATAATTTTTACACCATACCTTATATACGGCTAACTTATCTAAAAGAATGCTTATTTTAACACTATTTAGAGTTTTTTTGATGAAAATTTTACTCTTGGTTAAGGTAGTGAAGTTGGTCTTTAAACTTAAACACGAATAAAATTCACATTAAAATGACTCTGGATAGTCTTAAATTGAGCGTACATTTAGATAATTTAGCCGACCTAAAAGATATAAGACAGTCTCAAATCATCTTATTTTAAAATTTTATTAATTTTTTTTTAGAAACAACAGTATGAGACCCGGCATTAGAATTAAAGAGTTTTTCTATTAAAAAAAAGCTCTTCGCTAATATAAAAGTTTGCAAAACTTTAGTTAAAATTACAAAAAATTATTTTCGTTAAAAATTACCTTGCAGTAAAATCTGCTGAAATTAGCAGATTATTTTTGCTAAATATTAGTAAGATAGTAACAGCAGAAATAAAACTTTTAAATATGCAAAATTTTAATTATATATGAGTTAAATTTTAGTTAATACCAAATAACAACTTAACCTGTTAAAATCAGCAAAAAAAAAACATTGAGGAATAATTAGTAGACTAACGGTGTGTTTTATACTGTAGGTTTAACTTTAACTTAACAATTAAACAAAAGAAAATGTCAAAAATTTGTATACAACACAACAACAAAATTTTGGATTAACTTTTAGTTAGAGCCTTAACCTGCAGTAGAGCTTAAACCTGAGACCCACCGTAAGAAATCACAACAAAATTAAAATTTGTAAAGTTTTTTTTTCGATTTTTATACCCTACACCACTACCTGGTCAGGGTATAATAAGTTTGTGCTGATGTTTGTAACACCAAAAAATATTGGACCTAGACCCACCTTTTTGTATACCGATCGACTCAGAATCACTTTTTGTTTCGATTTATCGATGTCCGTCCGTCTGTCTGTCCGTCCATGCATTCTTGGTCGCAAATATTAAGATATTTTGATGAAATTTGGTACACCGACCTACGTTGGCCTAAAGACAAAGCCTGTTAACTTTGGTTAAAATCGGTCCATGTTTAGACCTAGTGCCAGAGAAACAAGCCAGCCGCCGTGAGCCGTTTAAGCCGCCGCCGCCGGTCATTTTTGCTTCAGCCGCCGCCGCCGATTTTCTTCGGCTAATTTCGGCTGGAAGTATTAATTTTCAAATATAAAAAATTTAAAAATAACTATATTTTTTAAAAAGAATTTACTAATTCATTAAACTTGAACAACTAGAGCTAAAAACAATTTTTTATATGAAAAGAAAAAAGTTAAAATCTTCTAAATATTAATTTTTTATAAATATAATTTTTTTAAGCTATAAAAGCTTATGTAAATTTATACTGAGAAAAAAATTAAAAAAAAAGTTCTTAATGGGTTAATATAATACTTCAGAATGCAACTCTTTGCAGATGTGTAAAAAATCAATTAATAAAAAAACATAGCTGCTTAACTTGCATTTAAAACTCAATATGTATATGTATTTGGTGTATGCATTTTTATCAAAAATTATGACGAAAAATCTTTACAGAGTTGAAGTCGTGTTAGCATATGTAGATATACGAAAACGTTTGTGAAATGTATTAATTTTTGTTAAAAGCGTTACTTCTCCTCTTCATATAAATTCTTACAGTTAGTGTTTAGCTTCATTGGTTATTAAAATATAAGCTATTAAAGTTAAAAAACCTTATGAGTTACTGGTTACGGAGTTTACATTGGTTACAAATTTTATGTATTAAACAAAAATTGGTCAGATTGTTATAAATTTTGTAAAACAGGTGACAATGCGCTGATATATATCGAAATATATAACTCAAATGTAATCCACGCATTTGAAATTAGCTGGTTACATGGTTTTTATCACATTTTTTGATATCACCCATATATATTTTTTCAATTCTAAAATACATTTTTAAAAATGGTCCAGTTGAATATTTTGGATAAATTAAACATTTTGTAACAAATAAATGAAAAAGTAAAGATAAAAGATATTGTAAAATTCTATAATATATAGAAAAGGACACTTTTACGGATAAAATGCTCAAACCAATGTTCGAATTGATCACATAATTTCATCATTTAAGGACATTATTGATTGGGCATCTAATTCAAATGGGTCCCTACAAGATATGTGCATCCTGCCCAAACTTTCTAACAAAGTCTCCATTCAAAAGTCTTTAAACAAGTTTAATTCCTTAAATCAATCGATATGTATTTTTTCTATGGTCTTTATTTATTCCTTAATTTGTTAAAATTAAAAAGAATAAATAAAAAAAATTGATTCCCAGTATGCTTTAATTGTCTGAAAATTCTATAAGAGGCAAAAATTGTTTTTAGTTCCAAGGGGGTTACATTTTCCCAATGTTGGGATTAATTTGGAGCCCTAAAAGGGTATGTTTATAATTTATTAAATAAAACTTGTATGTTATATTAAATATTTAGGACCATTTGTTAGATATAGTCTTGACTAGCCATGGATCTGTGCGAACATGAAACAAATCACACGTGAACCAACAAATCTTATATAAATTGATTTTATATATATTTTTTTGCGAGTGATTTTCTGACCGTGATAAAGTGCAGACGTTAATTGTGATCTCTTTTCTATAATTCTATTTAAAATTAAAAGCAATAACATTTGCTATTATTTTAAGAAAAAACTTTTTTTAATACATTGTATCAGTGTTACCATTACGGCGATTTTCCCGTCAGATCTAGCGATTTTATTTTGCCCCTAGCGGGAAAAATTGTCCTGTAGCTATTAGCCAAAAATCTAGCGATTTTTTTATCAGCCGTAATAATTTTTAAAACTCGGTTTTATGTTGAAAAATATTATAAAACTCGCACATTGATATTCCTTTATTATAAAACACAACATCTTAAACGATTTTAGTAAAAACACCTCTAAAAATACACATTTCGATAAAATATGGGTATGCACTTTTTCATCGTACAACGCCCTCTATTGTGTATTCTCAATACTAAGATTAATTCAATGAAAATCAGGACTCATTATTTGAAGCTTAATCGTAAAATTTTTCATTATTTAAAAGTTTATAACACTTCTTATTAACATATTAAAGAAATTTTTGAGTAAAAACTGCTTTAAGTACCATTTTTCAACAATCTAGCGATAAAATCGCTAAATATTTACACTGTTTATAATCTAGAGATTTTCTAGCGATTTTTGGGTCTGATCTAGCCATTTATTTTGAAAATTTGTTGGCAACACTGCATTGTATATTGAAATCAACAACAAATTATTACAAAGGGATTAATATAATAATAATATTCTGCTATACTTATCCTCTTCTGTTACAGCAGAATGGATAGTAGCAGCGAGTCTACTGAAGAAAGCGATTGTCTGCTAGACAGTCGCTGAAAACAAAACAATGAAACGACGACAAAATCGATCACCAGAATTAGTTAAGCATGCAATCAAAATAACAAAAATTACCAACAATGATGATTAGGGCAAAGAATTCCATGCAAATGCATGTTATTTCTCGATAGTCCAAAACTAATATGGACTAAACATTTATCCGACTCATCAAATTTAGAACAAACTGGCATCGATTTGTAGTTGCATATTTTGACATAAATGCATGTTTTTGCATATTTCGACTTTAAATGCATATTTGGTGGCTTTTTAATGCATATTTTGTGCTTTTTAATGCATATTTGTGCATATTTTTAGTAGCATTTTTTATTTTGTAAAAAAATATAAAAAATTGATACGTTTTCATATTTTGATTCAATCAAAATAAACATTTTTAAAACTTTATTGACCTATGGGAAATCTTCGAGTTCTGTGTCTGTTTGCAAAATAACTAACTTAAATATATTTTTAAGTTTTAAAGTGCATTATTTTTGCAAAAATTAAAGTTTTTAGTGAATATTTCTTATATTATGAGTGCATATTTTTCTTTTTTAACCGCATATTTTTCATTTTTAAGTGCATGAAATTCCTTGCCCTAATGATGATATACCAAGTACCTACTAGCAACAACATGTTTGCTGCACTTGATGTAGACAATAATGATGATAATTATATTAACGATAATGCTAACAAAGAGCTTTCTGAAGAAAACCACCTCCAATAATTATTTCAAATGTTTCAGATATAAGAGCGACGATGAATAACTTTTTAAAAATAGTAAACTTTGAAGATTATTCGTACAAATCTTTGAGAGATGGTCAGGTAAGAGTAATGGCAAAAAACGTAAAGGCATATAGAGTGATAGTAAAATAGCTATCTTTCGTAAAAAAACTTAAACGTTTTCAAATCACATTACAAAATGTTGTTTTCAGCCGATCAAGCCGCCGCCGCCGCCGATTATTTGGTTGCGCCGCCGCCGCCGATTTTTATCCGGCTCAACCTCAATCGCCGCCGCCGCCGCCGATTTTTTGCTTGCGCCGCCGCCGCCGATTATTTTGGTCGGCTTGTTTCTCTGCCTAGTGCCCATATAAGGGTCCCCCCCCCCCCAAAATTGGGTTGTTTACACGGTGCATGTCGCTAATACGAAGATATTTCAATGAAATTTGGTTCGCTGACTCACATGGTCCCAAGGACAAAACCTATTGATGCTAGATAGAATCGGTCCATATTTGGACCTATCGCACGTATGGGCTATATTTCCGATTTTTTTTTATCATTTTATAGAAAATTTAGACAAAAGTCCCATTTCAACCCATTCGAGTTTCGGATCCAAACATTAGTTGGCTTTGAACCAGACTGATGTAGGGTATTATATAGTCGGCATGCCCGACTTTAACTTTTTTACTCGTTTTTATTGCGAATGAAAATCTATGCTTCTGAAATTAGCAGTCTACAATTATTTTTAGCAAAATCTTCTGTTGATGTTAGTTGTTTGCATTCAAATAAATTTAGCTTAAATATAATTAAAATTTTGTAGATATAACAGTTTTTTGCTGTTTTCTATCTAGTAATTTGCTGCAAAATATTTTTCAAATTCTAAAAGCATAATTTGGCATTTTCAATTAATTAAAAGTTAACTCAAATATAAGTTAAATTTTGTAAATTTAAAGATTTTATTTATTCTGTCCTTATCATACCAGTATTTAGCAAAAAAAAATAAAAAATCAGTTAATTTCAGCATTTTTTTCTGCAAGGTCAATTTGAACTAAGTTCAGTACACTCAGGGAATTATGTAGGCCAAAATTACTAAAAATGACGTTTGAAATAACTACAAATGTAATTAAGCGATAACTGTATTTTTCAAAAAAAATTACTAATATTGTACTCATTTTGAACTATTAAAAAAAAAGAACTAAAATATAGTAAAAAGATCAAACAGACACACAAACATTCTATTTTAGATTTTTTGTTTATCTTCTTATCTCCTCCTGGTCACCTTTTTCGCAAATGTTGCCACACTGACGTATGGTTTTTACCACAAATTATACCAGATATGAATCAGCTGATTTGGGCAATATGGCCGGCAGAAAATGAGAAAAACAAAACGCAAAAACTTCAGAAAAACACAAAAGAAAAGCACAATAATCTAAAAAGAGACAGATATATACAAAAAATGCACAATACAAAATGTATGGAGATTTTATATTGTTATCTCCCTCTTGACTTCCATGTAAACAAAACCATACGGTTCGAGAATATTTTTTTGACACCTGTCATTGGTTTCACATCTGGTATTAATCTGTGGTTTTTACGTTCAAGTGCAGATAATTTGTGTATATCGGAGACGGACTGCCAGCAGGGCATTTTTATTTTTCTAGTAAAGTGTTGTTTTTTCAAACGCGTCATATAGACCAAATGCAATTAATATTGTAATTAATATGCATTTTTATTAATTTTAATTAAGTAGGTTTGAGGTTAAGAAGAAGAATAAACATTTTTCCAAAGTTATAAACACATTATTAATTTGCAAATCAGACTAGATCTAGTTTCTGCCTTTTTTCCTATGGACAGGCTTTATCAGTGATTTGGGAGAAAACAATGGAAAACTAAAAATTTAACCCATTTTAACCATTTTTATTCGGGTCGAATAATTATTTCAGTTTTCAATTATTTGCCTCGAAATTAACCGAAATAGAGGCGATTAATCGAGGAATCGGTTAATCGATTAACCGAATTAGAAACACTAGTTTTTATACAAAAAATGTTATTCAACTGTGAATGGTAGCATTCGGCAGAGAAACCTTAAAATGATACCGGTGACTTGTAGCGCATTGTGATTACTTTCTCTGCTGAACGATGTTTTCTTTGTTTTGTTTTTAAATACCTTTTTTCTATATTTTCCTTTGATTTTTTAAATTTTTTGTTTTTGAATTATATTTATATGTTTTTATTTGTCAATCATACAAAACAAAAAGTTTTTAAAAACAACAACAACAAATGTATCACTATTTGATCAAAAGTAGCAAACATTTTTAACGCTACCAAAATATGACAGCGCTACCTGAGCGCTCAGACTGAGCGGTAGTGATCAGGTCGTTCAGCAGATAGTTGCACAACTGTTGTAGAACTGTTGTATCTGCCGAATGCAACCAATGTCTTTTTTAGCTGTCCTGAAAAATTAGTATTTTTGAAATAAGTGCTTTTGTCAATGGTCCACAGATATGTTCGGTATTTGTAAATAATATGTACAAAAGTTTATTGTACAAAAGCCACACGTGTGCTTTAGCACATGCCTTTTATACATATTGACGGCAGACTAAACAGCCAGATAGATGTATAACTTAAAGACGGACATCTTAAATTGGTCAAATATTATATTTTTACTGAGAGCGAAAAATTACCAATATTAGGTGTGTTTGGGTACTTTTCCAGTAAAGTCCAGTAAAAATTACTCAGTAACAAATTTACAGAGAGTAAGGCAAAATTTACTCTCAAAAAGAAAAATATCTTAAAATGTACGCAAACAGAAAAATTGTAAGAATTAGTAAAATACTGCTGCCAACTTCTTTCCTAAAAATATCGCTAAATCAAACTAAAAAATCACTAGAAAATATCTAAATTATAAAAAAAATAAAAAAGCGATCAATCTCTAAATTTCACGAACTTTTTAGGTCCTGTTGAAAAATTTCACAAAAATAGCTATATTTTTCAAACTTCTTAAAACTTTCTTAAGGCACATATACACGAGAGAGAAAACTTCTAGAGATAGAGCAAAAAACACCTCTAATTAGCTTTATTGTGAATGATTTAAGCTATTTAGAGGTGTTTTTTGCTCTATCTCTAGCAATTTTCTATATAGATAATTGAAAACTATAGAAAAATATATAGATAGAAAACTCGCTAGACTTTATGAAAATGCAGCTCTGTATAAGTCTACGAAATGTAATCTCTAGACCGTTGACAATTGCTGTCATATACAATTTCTTTAATTATTAACAATTTTTAAAATGTCTTGTAACATAATTGAACATTTCAATTTATTAAACTCACCTATTGGTATTTTGAGAAAAAATTATTCTTTGAAATACAACAATTTAAATAAAAACAAATACTTGACAACTAGCGATGGTACTTCTACGATAAAAATTAGTGCCAACAATATTAGAGATGACAAATTTAGCGTAAACTCTACGAGATTTCTATATCGTGTAGATCTGCCTTTAAAAAATTATTGATACATCGCCCAACTTTTCGAACTTTTTTGTTTTCCATAAAAATTTAACGATAAATCGCTGAATAATAATGAATCAAAAATTTTGTCAAGAAAATGAATGTAAAAAAATGCTAAAGGCACAGCTACACGAGAGAGAAAACTGCTAGAGATAGAGCAAAAAACATTTCTAATTAGCTCTATTGTGAATGATTTAAGCTATTTAGAGGTGTTTTTTGCTCTATCTTTAGTAGTTTTCCCTCTCGTGTAGATGTGCCTTAAGAAAATGTCTAGACTGTATTAAAAAGAAAAATCGCTAGTTTTCCCGCTAATAGCTAAATTATATTTTATCCCGCTAAACGAGTTGAAATATCGCTAGATTTGCCGAGAAAATAGCTAAATTGGCAACAGTTATTGATATAGCTGATTGCGAAATAAACCTATTCAAATCATTGGATTAATAAATAAAACCTAATAAAATGATCACTTACTTACTCCTTCCATCGTAAATAAGCTTATATTTAAATATCTTTTATTTTTACAAAAAATTATTTCAAAATTATTTAGACAAATGTTTTGTTTCTTTAATCATATGTTTTCAATCATATGTTTTTTTTTCTTACAAATTCTTACTAGCAAAAATTCATCCAGTAAAAACTTGTAAGTTCTCTGGTATTGAACTGTCACTTTACTCTCTATTTTTCCTCTCTCCTTACTGAGTAATTGTGTAAACAAACACCTTCCAGTAAAAACTTGTACAAATTTGTACGAATTTGTACAAATTTTTGGGTACCCAAACACACTTATTAATGTAGAAGTTAAGCATTAAACACATAGACGACTGCAGCTACACGACTACAGCCTGTCAAAAATAAAATACATACGTTTATATGAAAACGAATATTTTGACACCAACACAGCTACATGACTACGCGACTACTTTTGCCGCTGTAGTCAACTTAGGATAATTTCTATTTTTGTTGGCTACAAAACAAAAATAGTGTTGACAATATAACAAAATATGTAAAACAGGACAATTTTTCCCGCTAGAGGCGAAATAAAATCGCTAGTTCTGACTAAAAAATCACCGTTATGGAAACACTAAAGAAACAGCTGTTTATATTTTACAATTGTTTGAAAGTTTCATTAATTTATATTTGGAACTAATTTTATTGTGATGTTTTGTAAAAAAAATGGATCTTACAAAATTAACAAAATATTCCTCAGCCATTATTTTAGAAGCACAAACCAAAAAAGATTAACATTTATCAAAACGTCAAATTTTGTGCATCATCTATGTTTTTTTATGTTGCTGTCGTTTTCAAAAAAATTAAGTAGCTGACTACACGACTACAATTGCTGCCAGCAGCATTATTGTAAGTAAAATTTTATAAATTTTAATGCATTATTGTAAGTAAAATTTTATAAATTTTAAGATTTTTATTTAAAAAATGTAAATTTAAAAGGAAAAATACAGAACAACTATTACGACAGTTATTCAAAAAACAACTGAAGAAATGTACTGTATTTCGTAACAGTTGTTTAAAGCAGTAATTTTTACACTCAAAAAAATACGTCTGTTGGCTGGACAGAAAAATTTGTTACTTTAACAAAATGCATTCCTGTTTTTTGGCTTAAAATAAAATTTGTTAATTTTAACAAATTCTTTTGTTAAATTTAACAAATCTAAATTTAAGTAAAAAATTTGTAAAACTATAGTTTTACCTGCAATTATACTGAGTCGTAAAATTTATCCAAAGAATTTATCCCTCCCCATTGGAGCAAACATTTTGTCCGTTTTGCTCTATCTCGCTTCGTTTTCGAGATATGGGCCATTTTATGAAGTGGAAAATTTTTGAATGGGGAAAATGTTTTTAGTTGATCTGTTATTTAAGTAAATGAATGTTATTTTAGTTTGACTCAAGATCATAAATTAATATCACTTTCTGTTTAAATTATTTTCAAATCAAAGAAAGATGATACAATTTTTACAAGTAAATTACAAAGAATAAAAATTATTGAAAAAATTCGATAAGACCAGCAAGGCAGAATGCGCATTTTCGGCTTTCGCTACAAAGCCATCATCAGTGCCTTTCGCCTTTGAGTGGGTTAATATTTTTGATAATCGTCTACTTATGTGACTGTTGAAAGCAAATCGAATTTGTTATTTTGACTGTGCTAACAGATAGAAAACCCAATAGAAAATCGTTCTTAAAGTCAGAATTAGTTAAAGTACTGATAACTTTTAGTATTGTGTTAAATGAAGATAACTAAAACTTTGCTTAAATCAGTGTTTCAACTAAAAATTTGTTAAAAGTTAGTGAAATCGATTTGAAACCCGTTTGACAGATTTTTCTACTGATGTATTATTTTAAGTGTAATATTACAATAAACAAATACCAAACTGTATTTTTCAGTTAAGCACCGTAAGTTGTTTGAGTTTCACGTGAAAAAACTGTTATCTCTATATATAAAAGAATAACGTGACTAACTGACTGACTGACTGACTGATTGAATGACTGACTGACTGACTCAACATCGCCCAGCCCAAACCGCTGAAGCTAGGAAGTTGAAATTTGGTATGTAGGTTCCTCTTTCGGCGTAGACGTCCGTTAAGACGGGATTTTTGGAAATTCCTACCGGAACGGGCAAAAAGGGGAAAAGTCTCCCCCTTGGCGGCCTGCCAAAACCACTTTGGCTAGAAAGCTGAAATTTAAGATATGTGTTCCTTGGAGTATGGGCTAACTTTTCTGGAAAGTACTTTCTGGAATTTTGGACAGGGACGTTGTAAAAATGGGGGTTAAAAAGGGGGTTGCCCCCCCTTGACGGCCTGCCCAAACCGCTGGAGGTAGGAAGTTGAAATTTGGTATAAAGGTTTATCCACTATCGTAGACATCCACCAAGACGGGAGTTTTGGAAATTTTTACAGGGACGGGCAAAAAGGGGAAAAAGTTTCCCCCTTGACGGCCTGTTCAAACTGCTGGAGCTATGAAGTTGAAATTTGGTATGTAGGTTCCTCGACCGGTGTAGACGTCCGTTGAGACAGCATTTTTGGAAATTCTTATCGGGAGGTGCAAAAAGGGGACAAAAAAAGTACCTTTTTCCAAAAAAGTACCTTTTCCCAAAAAAGTACCTTTTCCCAAAAAAGTACCTTTTCCCAAAAAAAGTACCTTTTTCCAAAAAAATTACCTTTTTCCAAAAAAGTACCTTTTTCCAAAAAAAGTACCTTTTTCCAAAAAAAAGTACCTTTTTCCAAAAAAAATACCTTTTTCAAAAAAAAGTACCTTTTCCAAAAAAAAGTGCCTTTTTCCGAAAAAAGTACCTCTTTCCAAAAAAAGTACCTTTTTCCGAAAAAAGTACCTTTTTCCAAAAAAAAGTACCTTTTTACAAAAAAAGTACCATTTTCCAAAAAAGTACCTTTTCCAAAAAAAGTACCCTTTTCCAAAAAAAGTACCTTTTTCCAAAAAAAAATCCTTTTTCCGAAAAAGTACCTTTTTCCAAAAAAAAGTACCTTTTTCCAAAAAAAAGTACCCTTTTCCAAAAAAAAGTACCTTTTTCCAAAAAAAGTAACATTTTCAAAAAAAAGGACCTTTTTTCAAAAAAAGGACGTTTTTCCAAAAAAAGTACCTTTTTCTAAAAAAAAGTACCTTTTTTAAAAAAAGTACATTTTTCCAAAAAATGTACCTTTTTCTAAAAAAATGTACCTTTTCCAAAAAAAGTACCTTTTCCAAAAAAAGTACCTTTTCCCAAAAAACAGACGTGCGCTAAGACGGGATTTTTGGAAATTCCTACCGGAACGGGCAAAAAGGGGAAAAGTCTCCCCATAAACAGTCTCACAAAATGGAAAAGTGCCTGCCCAAACCACTGGAGGTAAGAAGTTGAAATTTGGTGTAAAGGTTCCTCCACTGTAGTAGACATCGACTAAGTTTGTATTTTTGGAATTCCCTACAGGATATCCCAAAAGGAAACTCGGTATGTGAGTTCCTCCTTCTGTGTAGGCGTCCGCTCAGGCGGAATTTTTGAAATTCCTATCGGGAGGGGAAATAAGGTAAAAGTCTCCTCTTGACGGCTTGCCCAATCCCTTTTGGCCAACCTAAAATTTTAAATATGTATTCCTTGGAGTAGGACTAACTCACCGGCAACGTAATTTTTTTTTTTTGGAACAGGAACATAGTAAAAATGGTGGTTGAAATGGAAAAATGTCCCCACTAACGGTCTGCCCAAACCGCTTAGGCAGTGCAGTTGAAATTTGGTATGAATGTTCCTCATCCATCGCAGATAGCCGCGAAGATGGAATTTTTGTAAATTCCTAAAGGGAGGGGCAAAAAGAAGAAAAGCCTCACCTTGGGGGCCGGTAAAAACCCCTTCGGCTAGAAACCTGAAGCTTAAAATGTGGGTCCCTGGAGTAAGGGCTAACTTATTAGAAAGATACTTTTTTGAATTTTGGACAGGGTCGTTATAAAATGGGGGCTCCAAAAGGGAAAGTTGCCCCTTAACGACCTGTCCAAACTGCTGGAACTAGGAAGCTGAAATTCGGTACTTAGGTTCCTCTTCCAGCCTAATTCCAACCGGGAGGGACAAAAAAAGAAAAAGTGTCCCCCTTGACAGCCTGCTCAAACTGCTGGAACTAGGAAGCTGAAATTCCCTGTCGATGGATTTTCGGAAATTCCTACCGAGAGGGGCACAAATAGTAAAAGTTGGCTAGAAACCTTAAATGTAAAACATATGTTACTTGGAGTATGGGCTTTTTGGACTGGGAAGGTGCTTTTTGGACAGGGACATTGCAAAAATGGGGATTAATGAAGCGAAAAGTGCCGCTTAAAGGCCTGCCCAAACCGCTGGAGGTAGGAAGTTGAAATTTGGTATTAAAGTTCCTCCTCTATTGTAGACATCCGCTAAGATGAGATTTTTGGAAATTTCTACAGGTAGGGTTAGAGTTTGCTGTTCGGTTTTAATCGAAACCGAAACCGCGGTTTTCCAAGCCTCAAAACCGAAACCGAAAACCGACAAAAATAAGTCGGTTTTTAACAAATACTTTAACCAATTAAAATAATTAATTAAATTGCATATTATTAAATTTCGAAAAGTCTCAGCTTCTATTTTACAAAATTTTGTATTTAATTGTAATGAACATTTTCTTCATTTAAAATTGCTTTAAAGAATTTTTTGTTTTTGTTATTACGGATAACATAAACTGGGGCTTATAATTTTAGAAAAAAATGGCATCAAAAAGTCAAGTGGTTTAAGAAATATTGAGTTTCACATATTCAGTTCAGATTTTCACCGCGTATTTTTCAAAAAGCCTTATTTCGTATTCAGCGAAATTTATAAAATTTAACTTTATATTGTTTTAAACAAATTGCTAAGTTTTAAATTTAAATTCTTTAAAATACAACTTTAGTTGCCAAAAAAAAAAAAAAAATTTTAATTTATAAGGGGTTTCCGCGTTTATTTCTTCTCCCGGAAAGATTTCGAAATGGCATTATTGCCTTTAAATATTCGAGTGAGAAATTCAATCGAATTTGAAAAACGTATTAAACTATTTAATTTATATGCATATTTAATTATCATATATTTAGTTAGAATTTTTTATATTTAATAATTTTAAAACAATTCTATTAATATCACAAGAAAACCGAAAAATAACCGAAACCGCGGTTTTTATAATTTTGAAAAACCGAAACCGCGGTTTCCAAATTTTTCGGTTTTTAGCAAACTCTAGGTAGGGTCAAAAACAGGAAAAGTCTCCCCCTTAACGGCCTGGCCAAACTGCTGGAACAAGGGATCTTAAATTGGGTTCCTTCTCCAACGTTGACGTCCCCTAAGATGGAATTTTTGGAAATTCATACCGGGAGGGGTAAAAGGGAAAAAACTTCCCCCTTGACGGCCTGGCCAAACTGCTGGACATAGAGACCTAAAATTATGTATGTAGTAGGTTCTCCTCCAACGCAGACGTCCTCTAAGACGGAATTTTTGGAAATTCCTACCGGGAGGGGTAAAAACGGAATAATTCTCCCCCTTGATGGCCTAACCGAACCCTTCGGCTAGAAACCTGTAATATATAATATGTTTTCCTTGGAGTATGAGCTAACTTATCGACAAGGCATTTCTAGGACTTTGGACAGGAACGTGGTAAAAATGGTGGTTCAAAAGGGGAAAATTGCCCCCCCCCCCCCTTAACGTCTGCGTCTTTAGCTAGAAACCTAAAACTTAAAGAACAAGTGTATATGAAACACTAAAATTAAGAAACTAAATAGGAAACGAGTGGAATTGAAACACTACACAAGTGGAATGGAATGGATATAAACATTGAACGAGTGGAATTGAAATTATAGACAATGCAAATGGATTGGAAGAGCGAATTACCTGTTCAAACACTATCCACGGAATATTAAACTTATGTAGCATTGAAACATACTCTCCAAAAAGTTAAACAAATTTTCTAAAAGAGAAAAAACCTTAGAAAAGGAATGGAACTTATATATTCCGATATTTAAACTTCATGTAACGAAGTACCGGTGGAAGAAACCGACGCAGTAAATTTTCCAACTGAATTTGTGAATTTACTTGAATTGCCAGGTCTACATTTACATAAACTGGTATTAAAAAAAAAAACTTTAAGGCACGCTAACAACCCTGCTTTACGTCATTTATTTTCATTCAAAACACAAATGAACAAAACTACTTACGGGTCTATCTTCCTAAGTTCGCACTTTACCAAATTATCTTAACATACACACGTATATTGCAATTTATTATGGATTCATTACTAACAATCCACTTTCATGAGAAAAAGTGATCAAATATTTATTTATTTTAAACCCATTGTTGTGCAGAATTATTTATTTGTGGTGGCTGGGTGAAGGCTTTTATTATAAAAACTGTACTTTAAATTAAAAGCGAATTTAAAAAAAATTGTCGGGGGGGGGGGGGCACAGCCACGACAATGAGTTTCACGTGAAAATTGTGTAGACTTTGTTTTCACGCAAATTTAATATACAAGACTATTATTTTTCTTGTGAAAAGGTGATATTTTGTGTTTATTGTGATTGTTGCTTGCTAATTGCACAAAAAAAAACTTTCATTTTCAGAATGAACAACAAATGACCCGATTAAATTGTATCATATTATTACAAAATTAAAAAAAAAAAACAGTAGGGAATGCATCCCGTGATTTCCCGACCCGGGATTCCCGGGAAATGAAACATTTTTCAGTTCCTGCATTCCCGGAAAATTAGACCAGGAATCCCGGGATTTCAAAAAATGAAATTTTACATAATAAAGTTAATTATTTAAAATGTTCTTATGCAAAATTTTCCAACCTTTTGAAAATAGTAAAAATTTTACATTAGGCTTGTTCGTTTACTTACTACAATTTGCTACTTTTAACGACTTTTAAACGATTGATTAAAAGTATTAAGATTTTCGAGTAAACAAACACACTGATTAATTTGTGTACTTGATCGAATTTTATAAGTTCCTTTAAGTGCCTCTTGAAACCATTCAAATAGTGTTTGTATGAAAAATTTTGAATCGCACTTATTCTGTACAGAATTAAAGACAAATTTGTCCACTGATTTTTAAAAATTTTCAAGTAAGTTAAAATTTGTTCCATAATTTTTGAAAATGTTTCCAATTTTCTAAAATTATTTATTTAATTATTTTCTTTTTTGATGGACAAGTTTTGTAGCCCGATCAAAAAAACGTTATATCTAGCATATATAGTCATATCTCATTTGATATAGATCGACATTTAATCTTATCCAAGTTCATCTCAATATTGGGGTATCCAGTAATATCTCTTAACTCACTCAACTACACACTTAACTCACTCAACTACACACTGCTATACAAAATGACTGACTATATGAGACAACATTGTTCGTATTACTGAGTTATATATAATTATATAAATATAGATGACTAAGCAAAAATACATTAATAACATCCTTGCAAAAAACAAAAATTAAAAATCTTAAATTTTTTCCACTCACGGAATTTTTTTTGGTGAAGAAGATAAAAAAATGTTTTTTTAAGGGTCTAGGCACCGAAAGTCTTAATATCAACAGTCTGTATTTACGAAATTAATAAAGGGATAAGAACACTATACATGTTGCTGAAAAGGTAATATAAATGTCTTTTAAATAAATTATGACATGTATAAGCTTAGCAATCCTTTGGAAAAAATACTCTTATCCAACACTTTTTCACAAGTTCTTTTGTTGGTATTAAAAAAAAGTAGGAGTCAAAAATAAGAATATTGCCAAAATTGTATGTAGAAATATTACAAAAAAAAATTATTTTCGCTCTGGAAGAACTCAAATTCACAACTTTAACTAATTTTTTATATATTACGATATCTATTTATATATTTAAAATACTACTAATTGAAAACATAATTTGCAGATGCTGTTGACACAAAATGGTTTAATCTTTTTAAGATCTGTAAAAAAAATATTTATAACTAAATCAAGTTGAGTTAAAAAAAAAGTATAAAAAAAATTTTTTGTACCCGAGCTGGGATTCGATAATAGTACCTCAGTCACATATATAATTGTGTGTGGGGTTATATATGACAATATATAATTACATATTAAAATATTATTAATCCCAAATTGCAGTAAACATAAAATTCAGGTGCTGTTGGCAGAAAATGGGTTAATTTTTTTAAGATCTGTAAAACAAATATTTACAAGTAAATTAAACTGAGTTAAAAAAGTAAAAAAAAAAAATTGTTTGTGCCCGAGCTGGGATTCGATAGTAGGGTCTCTCAGGTAATATGTGACTTTATAAATTATATATTAAACACATAGAAAATATTACTGACGTGGGACCATATACAATCATATCTCAAATTATATTGTTAATATTGCACCATATATGCAATCATATGTAATTATATCTTATAGAATTTAATATAATATATAATCATATATAAAAATATCTTACACCATACAACCCACAAATTTGTATAAGAGGGCATACATTATTTTATCGCAAAATATATAGCTTATATGCCACCATATGTGATCATATATTATGTTATATATGATCATTTATAATTATATATGACAATAGATCTGTCATATCTCATTATATGTGGCATATATGGTTCATATCTAATTTTATAAAAGACAATATATAAAAATATATGGTTATATAAGGTACCACATAAGAAACTTATAATTATATATGGCTATTCATGACAATATATTTACTCACATATTATAAGATAAAACAATATATTAGGTACTATATACAAATTTTTTTGATCGGGAGTCTAAAAATTAGTTTTAGTTTACTCAATTTTTAAAAATATATAACCTGACTTATAAAATTTCTAATATAAAATTAATTCTTTCCTCCCAGCAAAAAACCTGATTCGCTGGATGCAGCTCTGTAAGGGAATAAATAAAAATAATCCCTTACAAAGCTGCTTACGGAAGGCATAATTTTTCCATACAAAGGGCCCGCTTTGAAGCACTCTTTTTTGTGAGCAAAAGCGCATTATTCGCTTCTTAAAAATTGCAGTAAATTCATGTTTTTAGTAAGTGCATTTAACCGCGAATAAATTCATGCATTTTTTTTGTGAGAAAATATGCTTTATTTGCTGCTGAAAAAATGCAGTAAATTCATGATTTTCATTGAGCGCATTTAAACGCGACTTCTTATGAAAATTAATGCATGTATAAAAAAAAGTCATGAAAAACTGCTTTCAATAAGCGCATTATTCATTTCAGTTAATGAATATGATTTTTGTAGCTCTAAAGCGCAGAAATGGTGGCTGATAAAAAGCTTACTGGAAGCACATTATTCACACGCCTTTCACCTCTGAAAAAATTGTTGAAAATGTTGTTGTTTTAACTCAAATTTTAATTTTTAATTACACTGAATATAAAAACGAGTAAAAAGGTTAAAGTCGGCCATGCCGACTATACAATACCCTACACCAGTCTGGTTAAAAGCCAACTAATGTTTGGATCCGAAATTCGAATGGGTTGAAATGGGACTTGTGTCAAAATTTTCTATAAAATAATAAAAGAAAAGAAAATTGTAAATATAGCCCACATGGGCGATAGGTCCAAATATGGACCGATTCTATCTAGAATCTATCGGCTTTGTTCTCGCGACCATGTGAGTCAGCGAACCAAATTTCATTAAAATGTCTTAATATTTGCCACCTGCAGCGTGTAACCAAGCCAATTTTGGGGGGACCCTTATATGGGCACTTGGTCTAAACATGGACCGGTGTTAACGAAAATCAGTAGGCTTCGTCCTTGGGTCAACATAGGTCTGTGTACCAAATTTCATCAAAATAGCTTAATATTTGCGACCTGTAGAGTGCGCACAAGAATGCATGGACGGACAGACAGACAGACAGACAGACAGACAGACAGACAGACAGACAGACAGACGGACGGATGGACAGACGGACATCGTTAAATCGAAATAAAACAAAAATTCTGAGCCGATCGGTATACTATAAGGTGGGTCTAGGACCAGTATTTTTTGGTGTTACAAACATCAGCACAAACTTATAATACCCTCTCCACGTAGTGGTGAAGGGTATAAAAACAAAGTACCTACAAAGGAACAATAAATGAAAATTAAAGAGTAACAATTAAAATTAAGTAAAGTTCCCAACAATCAAATCGTACCGTTTACGTACCGTTTTCGGTCCGTCATAAACGGAATCCAACTCCGGTTACGTACTGTTTTCCGGATCCGTATACGGACCAGAAAACGGATCTTAAGGAACATCGAAACTGATTCGAATCCGTTGAAAGTCCGTCAATGACGGAGCGTTGCGTCGTGTAAAAACGGAAAAGTCCGTTGAACGTCGGTCAATTACGGACCATTTACGGTCCGTTATATCGTGTATAAACGGAGTGACTCCGGACCAAAAGCAGACTTGTATATCTATCTAAATTGACTAATTTTGAGTAATAATTTTTTTGCTTTTTAATATAATTATTAATAACGATATTATTACAATTAACACTATATTTAGTACATCAGTTTACCTCTCAGTTTACTTCTTTATATAGCGCATCAATTCCCGATAGACATCCATAATAAAACCGATCATCTACATGCAAAAGAAAAATAAATTAGTTATGGTTTAATTTATTGTATTTACGATGGAGTTTTGCATACGACTAAAATTCGCAAACTTGAGATACGTTCCACGTCGTTGCTGCGGGTTCCCAAATTACTCGAAACAACAACAATTTACACACAATTTTGGAAAAATTGTGTAGCCGTACGTGGAACAGAGCTTTTGTTACAAAAACAAACCATCTTACACACACCATTGTAAAATATTACGCACTAAATTTGATTAATCTTACCATCTTGAAGTTATTTAATCGATGATGTGTTGGATTAAACGGTCCGTTAATGTTCCGTATACGTACGTTGGACGGATACGTGTATTACGGACCGTAAATGTGCCGTAAAAGCTGGATTCATGATTCCGATTCTTGGGTTAGTATTAAAATAATAATTTATATTAAAATATTTTTTATATTTATTAGTTTTTTGCACTACTACTTGATTTCCCTATCAAATTATATAAAATTTTATATGGTTATATATGGTCTAATTTATATACAGTTTTGGCCACGAATTTAAGTTAATTCAACAAATAAGAAATAAAAATTAACAAATAAATGGAAAAATTTAGAATAAAATATAAAATCACATGAAATAGATGCTAAATAGTAATGACGTTTACGGTATTCTATAGTGTACCTTTTAGCTACGGCACGGTACATTTACATCACAATTACGTTTAAGGGCGGATTATGGGACCGTAAACGTAAATGTGATGTAACTGTACTGTGCCGTAGCTAAAAAGTACACTTATAGATTATCGTAAACGACATTACTATTTAGCATCTATTTCATGTGGTTTTATATTTTATTCTAAATTTTTCCATTTATTTGTTAATTTTTATTCCTTATTTGTTGTTTGAATCATTTTTCTTTATTCATTTCATATTTTTTCCGACTAAAATCATTCAGCTGTTTCGATGCCGGATAGAAAATTCTGATTTCAACAGAATGATCCGGCAAGTTCGTTTACATTTCCGTGTTAGTAACCATTCGTATACATTTCTTCTTGTGGTATCGAAACAGCAGATTCGTTACAGATACGTTTACGGTTGGGTAACTCAGCCTTTACGGTCCCATAATCCGCCCTTTAAAATGCAGTTGGTATCAAGCAATTAAGCGGAATATATCAAGCAATATACTGCGAATTCTTGTACTTTTTATACAATTCTTGTATAAAATTTACCAGAAATAGTACAATTATTGGGGCCCCACTTTAGTGGCAGGATCGTGCAATTGATGGCGCTGATATCAGCTAAAACTGGTCTGGCAACAATGCTAGAACTCGGTACTTTTTATAAACCGTACTTTTTAATAAATTGGCCGTTTCTTTTGCTTGATTTTGCTTACATGAGTGATTGACCTAGTGTCTTGACCACATTGTACTGGATAATAGGATAACATGGTTGCATTTATCACGCACATGGATTAGTGACAGCAAATGGTTTAACTTTTGACGTTTACAAAATACATAAGAAAGCAGCAACACGATAGCATTTTCGCTCCATTTCATTGTAACATGTCAAACAACAACAATTAATCAAGAAAAAGAATTTTACTTCCATATTGGGAACTTAACCTTCTATGTATGTTCTATGGTCTTGACATGCAATAAAACGAAAGCAAACAAAGTTAGAAACATGTAAAATAATATAAAATTTTATTTTAAATGTCATATGGAATTGTCGGCGGGTAAGGCTAATGGACAAAACGCAAAAAATAAAAAGGGGGAAATTACATAAAATAAGGGTAAAGTTACCTAGTTTTAGTATGTATTATAGCTCTACCCAAGTTTTGGGTATAACTTATATAATATGATTGGTATAAAATAAGAAAACAAAAACTAACAATTACTATACAAAAAAACTTGGTAAATATTTCTTATTCTGTTTTTGGAATTATTAGCACTAATTTATTAAACTTAAGCCATATTTTATTTATTAATTTACATTAAATTATTTAGCTCTAGGGTTGCTTTTTGCTCTGTCTCTAGCAGTTTTCTTCCTGGCGATATGATCGGGGAATCTTCTTAGTATTGCCATGCTTGCTGGGAATTTTCTTCTAGTAACATGTGTGTAACTGTATTGAATCCTTCAACCGGATTCATCGGCACTCGATCAGGCTGGCATGGGTCCCGGGACCCGCTTGTGTCGCGGGGAATGAGGTGGCTGATGAGTGTGCGAGGAACGGCTCCGAGTCGGTCGGGGCCCTGTACGGACGGAGGTCTTGTTTCCTTTGGTGGAGCTGTTCGGTGTGATTTGAGAGTGCACTCACAAAAGTTTGTCGGTAGAATCTACTGAAAATGACAGTTAAAATAAAGGTATATTTAGTTAAAAAGGCGACAAAGGTATTTAGCTTTAAAATATCTAAAAATTTTGTTATTTTTAGCTGTCGAAAAATAACGGACAAATGCATTAAAAATAATTACCAATGTCGTTAAAATAACTAATAAATTATTACTACAAAAATTTCAAAACAACTGACAAAATCGGTAAAAACTACTGTTTTTTACAGTCAATTCTTTTTGTTTATAAAAGTATATTTTAATAAAAAGAAAATAATTTTTTCTCTCGATTACAAAAATATGTGTTATTACTTCAGGCTATTTAAAATTCGAAGTAAAAATTCCAAACCGTGCTCCAGTTATTATGCTTTTATGCAATGGAGACACAATACAAGTTTCGGATTTTTATTTGCAAACTAGAAATATATCAGTAGTAACAAATGAGTAGCTGAGATGCAAAACTCGTTCGTTACAAAAATTAAAAAAACGAGATGACAATTTAGAACGATCAGAGTTCTTAAGGCACATCTACACGAGAGAAAAAACTGCTAGAGATAGTGCAAAAAACACCTCTAAATAGTTAAGATCATTCACAATAGAGCTAATTAAAGGTGTTTTTTTCTCTATCTCTAGAAGTTTTCTCTCTCGTGTAGATGTACCTTTAAGGCACATCTACACGAGATAGAAAATTACTAGCGATAGAGCAAAAAACACCTCTAAATATCTTAAATCATTCACAATAGAGCTAATTAGAGGTGTTTTTTGCTCTATCTCTAGAAGTTTTCTCTCTCGTGTAGATGTGCCTTTAGGCGATTTGTGAGAATATTTTCAATTTTTCAACTTTTGAGTTTTTAATCAAGAATGGCATAACGTTTAAGAAATTAAATATATATATATTTGTTCCTTTTACTCCTGCAAGGAGCATAGGGCCGCGAAATTAAGAAATTAAAGCATTCAACTAATTTTGTTAATTTAATTAACCGCAACAAGTTTTTTGCTTCTTCCCAAAATTTAGTTAATGTGTAACGAACGAGTTTTGCATCTCTACTATTCAAATATAAACTAAACAATTTTTAATTATAAAATTAAAAAAATTCAACGAAATTTTTCAGTACTGTTTACTGTAAAAATACTGTTTTGGTAGTTGTTTATTATCATATTGAAAATAACTGTTTTAAACAACTGTTACGAAATTACAGTACTTTTCGTTAGTTGTTTTCTTAAATAACCGTCAACAAGTTTTTTTGCTTTTTTTTATAGAAAAACAACTGTAATTACTGTTAAAAACAACAACTGCTGATTACTACACAAGCAACTGTCATGTAGTAACTGTCAGATTTTTAGAGTTTGTGCTTTAAAGGCTCATCTACACGAGAGGTAAAGTTGCTAGAGATAGAGCAAAAACACGTATAAATGTATCTATTGTGAATTATTTAAGATATTTAGGGATGTATTTCGCTCTACCTCTAGCAGTTTTCTCTCGCGTGTAAATTTGCCAAAGTTGTTCTGGCAACACTGGCTAACTATGAATGTCAAATAATATCTTATTGTGAATGCCCATTATATATTTGACATTTCTAACTATTTTGAATGACGGAGAAACAAGAATTGAAAAGAATGACAAATCAAAGAGTAGACATAAAGAAATGGCTGCTGCACTTTTTTTCTCCAATACGCGAGTTGTTGAACGAAAATTAATGATAAAAAGTGTAATAATTGTTAGAAAATATTAAAAAATATATTTATTAAGTATTATCAAAGTATTATAATAAAGTTTAAAGTAAAAAAATTTAAAAAAGGAATGGTTTGAATAAAAAAGAAAATACAAGTTTATGAAACAAGAAGTTTTTTTGGAGAAGTAAACGCCATTAAAGAAAAAAATGAAAAAAGTTTGTTAAAAGTGCATAGTGGGGAAAATTTAGAAAAAATGTTAAATTAGGATTTACAAAGAAAATTAAAGTTTTTTTTTATTAAAGTGGAATTAAAATTAATAATATAGTGTAAATTTCCGGTGAAACCATAGGAAAAAAGGTAAAAATTTAATAAACTGGAAATAATATTTTGGTTAAAAATGTTGCGGTGGTGAAAGAGGAAAAACGAGATGTATAACTTGTATAAAAAAAATTCTTATTTGATTTGTATTCTTTTGTTTGAATTTAGTTAATGGTATTTCGAATTTTCATTTTCTTTCCGTTTATATATATTTTTTTTTGGATAATTGGTCTTTTTTTGTTACTCCTTTTTTCTTTTATCTCCCACCCCCTCCTATATCATTCATTTTAGTTGAAACAGCTGTCATTGTATGTTCATTTTATTGTTTTTAATATGGAAGTGCGAGTTAAGTGGTACGGGGTTGTCAACCCATTTTAAATTGATTTTTCCCTATTGCCTTTTGTTCAATTTTCCAACCTATTATTGGTAAACTTAAAAATTCTTTTTATTATCATGTTTTGCTTTTGATAAAAACGATTTCATATTTTAATCAGTTGTTTTAAAAACTCGTAAAAATACAACAAAACCAAAAAATCTATAAAACTGTATATAATTTATTTTGTTGTTTGGATGTGTAAGCAGAATGTGGCTGGTAGCAAGTAGCAGTTCCTCTAATCTTTAATTTTTTTTTGTTTTTCGAAACCACCCACACACATATTTACTCTAACCATCCTCTATATCTGACGTTTGTCATAGTTTTCTGCAGTTTTTATGTGTTGGTCTTTTCATTTTTTTGTTTAATGTGCGTGTATGTACTATTTTGATCGTTGGGATGGTTGCTTCAGATTCTTTCTTACCTTATTTTGTTGCCTTTTACAGGTTTCCATACATCCGTCCAAAATGTCTGTTTGTTGTGTTTGATGACGACAGCGTAAGTTCCGGTAATATCACATTTACCATGCAATAGACAACGACAATAATGTCTACACCCACAAAAAATCCGTATTTGATATAGCGAATATTTTAATTATCTTATAGTCAAATTATCCCTAACTAAATTATAGTTGAATTGAGTTGATTTTAACTAATTTGTTGGATTTCAGCAAAATGATAGATATCAACTACATCTTATTTAAAAATGGTTACTAGACATTACCGATATCGTTATTTTTCTTCTAACATATTCGATTGAAACTATATAAAGCAAATCTACGTTTAACCGATTAATGTATAAAAAATTATAAACGATTAATGTTTATAATAATTGCGGTATAATGGAATGTATGTCAGCAAAACTTTTTAGGAAGTACCGCGAAGAAGTTATGTAATATGCAAAAATATATAAATGTTGAGTTTTCAACGTTGATAATTATCCAAGTTACAAATTAACGTGCATACGAAATGTAATGTGTTAGTTTTCATGTACTTTGAGTTTACTTTCAGTTTTTTTCTAAGTTAACGGATATAGTCAAGTCGAAATCACAGCTAATACCAGCACCATAAAAAATTAATAAAAAAATTACACATACGCACTTTTAATTTGAATCGGTGTAGCATACTATGGGTCATAGGAATAAAACTTAGCAATTACTTCGAAGTAATTACTTTGGGCTTAGGAATGTCTTTTAACTCCAAATTTACAAATTGGCTGGTAGAATAGCATGAAATGTAAACGAAAATTAAAAAATTAAATTTCTAGTCTACTCCCAAGTAGACTAGATTTGTGAAGTAATTTCCTAAAAAACTCTGTATTTCCCCCTATTTGTATTATCTTTTTTTTATGGGTGCGTACAGAGTGGCCGCTTGTTGCCGAGCCGACTGACGCTTATTGCGAGAACTTGTTCATGCGAGGAACAAGTTTGGGTGTGCATAGTGGATGCGAAATTTTTATTACTTTTTTTTTCATTTTGTTTATAAGTTTTTTTTTTTAATTTTTTTATAATTGTTATAATTTTATTTAATTTTTATTATTTATTTGAATTTTTATTTTTTTGTTTAATTTTTATTTTATTAACATAACATAAACAATGTTTTCGGCGCTGAAATACGCTTTGGAACTGTTTTCTCGCATTCAGCTTTGCGCTCTGACCAGCTCGGCGCCCACTATGACCTGTTCGCGCTTATTTGTACAATTTGTATAGTACCAGTTTTCTCGCATTGGTTCTCGCAATAAGCGTCAGTCGGCTCGGCTCGGCAACAAGCGGTCACTCTGTACGCACCCTATGTCTGAAAAGAACGGAGTTTCAAAGAATGGTTTCTTCTTTTGGTTTCATTATGGTTTAATTTCAGCTCACAGATCGTTAATTTGACGTCTACAGGTAGAGTTGTCAAAACCGGTTTCCGAATTATTGGATAAACCGGATTTTTTTATATTTCCGGATTTTTTTAAACCAGCTTTTGAAAAAGGGCGGTTTCCGAATTTTCCGAGAAACCTGTTTTTTCATGTCGAATAATTCGGCATTTTCAAATATTTATAAGGTGAAAATTTCTAATAAATTTTCTTCATTTGACCAATAATTATTGAAAATATTTAATTGCCTATGCATAATAATTTTAAAACATTTAACAGATTTATAAAATGAATTTTGTATGGTTTACAAGTCAATTAAAAATGTTCAAAGTGATTATGCATATGACCCTTAATGTTTGATTCTCTCCTTGAGGTAGGGGTTTATTCACTTTGTCGTTGCTGTGACGTTGATTAGTGAACTATTACAATGGTCTACAAATTTGAAAAAAAAAATTTACTACAGAAACGAAGCATGTTTTTTAACTAATCTGGGTGTGCTGAATTCGAATCTGGCATAAAAATTGGGCTGTCACGTATTGTTCATTTTTTATCGCATGCTGGCAATACTGTAATACGGTCAATACCCTACGGGAAATTTTAACAAACTGTCACCGAACTGGCCCCTTTACATGAAATAGACTGGTCACTTTTACATGGCGTTGTCATAGGAGGGGGAAATTGACCCCTTGTGACATGTCACAACACAAATCCTAGGACAGGTTACTGAACTCTCATAAAAAACAAAGTTCAGGGACCTGTCCTGGGATTTGTCTTGTGACATGTCACAAGGGGTCAATTTCCCCCTCCTATGACAACGCCATGTAAAAGTGACCAGTCTATTTCATATAAAGGGGCCAGTTCGGTGACAGTTTGTTAAAATTTCCCGTAGGGTACTGTCACTGCAATTTCACAATTATTAATTTGACAGAAGCCCACATTCATTCAAAATCTTCATAATAGTAGAGTTTAAGCATGTCAGTGAGATCGTGTATTACTGATTCAAGCTATTTGTGCTTTGTGTGTGGCGAATATTTGGTTGGTAAAAAAGGATATGCAATATCAGAATCATTAAGATATGCATATTTACATTATTTTGGTTTTGCTGTCAGATACTTGAACAAACCGTGGACACCGACAATGTTTTGCAAGAGTTGTAGAACTGTTTTACACAAGTGGTCAAATGGCAAGAAGATCTATTTCGATTTTTCAATTCCAGTACTTTGGAGAGAGTCAATTAACCGCATTTCTGTTTAGCAAAAGTTGCTGGATTCAATATGAAAAATCGAAAAAATATTACTTACGCGAATGTCCCATCGGTTTTCGAACCAGTTCAATGTCCACCAAATAATCCATTTCCAGTCATTACCAATGCTACGAGCAGTGAGTCCGAAACATCTTTCACCAGCAGTGGTAGTTTGTATGAGGCTAATAATGAGCGCCATTTAGTGCCTCAAGCTGAGCTGAATGATATAATTCGGGATTTACATTTAACAAAGCAAGACGCAGAATTGCTAGCATCACGCATGCAACAGTGGAAACATCTTGCAGTTGGGAAAAAAGTAACAATCTATAGAGATCTTTCAAAAGCATCGTGTACAGTTTTGTTGGAAACAATAAGAGTGAAAACTACCGACAAATTGTTGCTGAGTTATTGAAAAATGATCACGAATTGGTTGAATGTCACTCAAAATGCATTTTTTTCATTCGCATTTAGATTTTTTCCACAAAAGCTAGGTGCGGTGAGCGACGAACAAGGGGAGCGTGCTCACCAAGATTTAAAGAAAATTTAAAGAAATTATCAAGGATTTTGGGACAAAAGCATGCTGGGAGACTATTGCTGAACTCGAATACGAACCAACAAAATACAAACAACGTTCAAATAACGCCATTCACTTTTGAAAATTCATTGATTTTTAAATAAACTAATGATTTTTTATGTACAAAACGAATAAAAACATTCTTTTTGTACACACAATATTACCTAAGAGCTATGTAATTATACAACTACATAATTTTCAAGTTAGTTTTACAAAGTTCTAGTAAAATATGCAAATTTTTTTGTAAAATATATACAATTCATGAAAAATATATACATGTGTAGTGGAAAATATCCGAAAAATTACATATATTTTACTAGAAAATTGTAAAACTTACTTCGAACTTATGAGTTGTATAATTACCAGAGAAGACAGAAAAAAGCAAAATCCGATGTGTTTAAAGCAAAAAACAATTGTAAAAAAAGCAAGAAAAAGCAAAAGTAAAAAAACTTGGAAAAACAACAGTTTTTTTACAAAAAAATTCAAAGTTAAGAGAAAAACTATTTTTTTTTGTAAGCAAAAAAAGTATTTTTGGGCAAAAAGTCTTAAAAAAAGCAATTCAAAGCTTAAAAATCTTAAGAAAAAGCTATTTTAAATCCAAAAAACGGAAAATCCAAAAAAAGCTAAAAGAAGCAAATATGAGTAAAACAAGCAATAAAAAGCATAAAAAGCAAAAAAAAAGCAATTTTGTCTTCTCTGATAATTACATAGCACTTAGATAAAGTTCCACCTGTTTTTTCTCTGCGTGTATCTAGAAAACCTGATGTGATAGAGAAAAACCAATTACAGATTCGAATTCAGCCCACCAAATTACCCTAGGAAAAATATTTGGTTGCTCCAGTCCAAAATCTTGTTGGCTAATGCAGAGCTTTGAATAATTAATTCCTTAATTCAATTTTTCAATTCTGAATTAAAAATTCGATGAATTAATTCACTAAGCACCATATATTGAATGGAAATAATTCATATTTGCTTTCGTTCGATTTATTTTGTTACGAATTAATTCATTTGCAATAGTTCTTTTTAATAAATCAAATGAATTAATTCACTACTGAATTCGTTCAATTTCATTTTCGTTCAGTGAATTAAAAAAAATAAAATTACGTTCAGTAAATTAAAAAAAAAATAATAAGTTCACTGAATTGAAAAAAATAAAATGTTCACTGAATTCAAAGCCTGTTTTCTGCCGTTCAGTAGAAGAAAACAATAATGTACAAATAAAATTTTTAAATAAGCAATTTTACAGCGTGTGCTAGTAAAAATAAACAAATTAGAAAGCGGATGCTGTTTATCAACCTACATGATTCAAAAATAAAGCCTTTTACTATTAAAAAAAACTTTACAGATATAGATAAATTTGGAAAAAAATATAACTATTAATTTTTCAAACTAGTTAAATAGTTATATAGTTAGTCCTAAAATGCATATAAGCTCAATTTTTTCATTTCCTCAATAAATAAAAGGAGTTTTTTCTTATTTTTTAGTTTTTCTCCCCCCGTGATAAAACATTTTGCGATTTGAAACCGTAAAATTGTAATAAAAATATAAAAGATCCCAAATTGTTTCACATTAATTGGAAAAGTACAATCTTCATAAGGCCAAAGTTATTTTTTGCAACATTTACAAATCGTCTTGTCTATTAAATTAATGCGAAAACACTTCCACTGTAATTTTGTAACAATTCCAGAGCAAGTGAAAAATAATTTTTGTTTTTTATTGAGGTTAATAGCTTTTTTCGCAAAAATTACGAACAAAATACTGGGCTTTTAGATCTGTCTGAAAGTATTTTTATTTAGAAACAAATAAAAACACAAACAGCGCCTTTAGAAATAATAACTTTTAGTTTTAAAGGTGCATTCGCACTAATGGAATAATTTACGCTGCGAATTGCTTTCAAGAAAGGAAGAAAATACAGAATAACTCGTTTAATACGAACTCGGATAAGACGAATTCTCGGTTAATACGAACTAATTTAGAAGTCCCGAAGTTTTGGCAGCAATTTCAATATAAAAAACATCAGTTAAAACGAACTCGCTTAAGACGAACACTCGGTTAAAGCGAACTGTTTGTGATGGTCCCACAAAGAAATTTCTATATAATTTTCCATTTTTAATACGAACTTTACACAGTAATTTTTTCTTAAATATTATATTAAAAATTCCAAACAATTAGGTTGTTCATAAGGGGTGTGCTATCTATTGTATCGTTGTATCGTCCTAACAAAAAACAGAGTTGTTAAAATTTTTATTTGTGTTTAACAAAGATTTTTTATTCAGTTTTCTATCTGTTAGCACACTCCAACATAAGACATTCAACATAAGTAAAAATGTTGTATCGTGCTATTCTCAAATGTTGTATTTTTTCAATTTAATTTTTAACAACTCTGTTTTTTGTTAGGACGATACAACGATACAACAAATAGCACACCCCTTGTGAAAACCCTTAATATATTTAGCAAACGGAATAAAAAAATTGTAAAATTTTTAAAGTTGTTTCAAGGAAATTTTAATATTTTGTATATAATTAGAACATTTTAAATACAACGAACTAATTTACCTAGTCCCCCGGAGTTCGTCTTCAGCGAGTTTCACTGTAGTAAGTTTCAAAATTTTTAGCAATTCTTTGCAAGTTTTATAGGAAAATTTACATACATAAAGGCGGTTTTTAGAAGTAATTGAAAACCGGTTTTTCAAATAGGTCGAATACTTGACAACTCTATCTACAGGAGACATAAAATTAATGATTTTGTTAAAGCATCCCTAAAAACAACTTACAAAGCGTTAAGCTGACCATTCATTAAGGAACATTGAGTAGGGAACAAAAAATATCAAAAAATTTTGTAAACACGAATTGCTTTATGTTCTGTCAAAAAAAAACTTGGTTTGCTATTAAGCGGTTCATACATTAAGGAACATTCGTAAAAAAATGGCACTTTTCTTACGAATGTTGACTTGTGTATGACATTGTGTCATGTTGACATTCAATTCAATTCTTTATTGATATAACCGAGCCCAGTGGGACATATATGGTTAAAAAATACTACATTAAATAATACTATAAATTAATTAAAATAGTTAACTAAAAATAAATTAATTAAAGTTTCTATATAAAAAACAATTGATGCAACTCCAAAAATGTAACAAACATTATAATAATTATAATAAAATTTAATTAAAACTAAATAAATATACAATAGCTAACGGCACTGTTAAAAATAATGAATAAATAGAATCTCAATTATAGCAGTGAAAATTACAATAAAAAAACGTTAACTATTACCTATAATTTAAATCTCATTTCCTTGGACATGTTCAAAAATTCTTCGTTTACCAGTTTGGTAAGAATAATCTATGGACTTAAGTGGCTCTGGTAAATTATTATAAAATGAGCGTCCCAAAAGGGAAGTAACGAAAGGATACTGTATTTGACGATTACGTGTAGATCTACTAAATGAAAAAAATGAATTCAAGTATGTAAGATCAGGATTATGTTGTGCCTTATAAAAACAAAACATTAGCCGAGTTTTTACGTAATTATAAAAGGAACAGCCTAAAAACTTTGACACATACGTTGACACATGATCCATAAGTCTTAAGGAATATAAATAACGCATAACTCTATTAAAAAGCAACAAAAGTTTCCGCATAATATAACCCAATGGTCCACTATACACTTTAATACAATACAAAAAAATAGGCATAACCAACGTGTGAATAAAGTTGATAAATCGGTTGCTATCTGGGCATGCCTATGACAGGGCATATTCGAACCTGATAAATGTAAGTGATTCCAGCCTGTGTGACTCCTGTGGTGCCATAGAGAATGCAGATCATTTGATTTTTTCCTGTGAAAAGTTTCGCGACGTTCGAAGGAAATATGAGTTTTTTAACAAGTACACATGTCTTCTTGACTTGTTGAAGACTTATAATAAGGAAGACTTTGGCTACTTAATTGATTTTATAAATGAATCTAAAATTACCAATCTTATGTAATTTTTGCTGTTTTCATGTAAAATACCTTGCTTTTTATTGTGAACACAACCTTTCACTGGTTACAGACGTATTCTGTGGAAGTAGGCGTTTTTAAACGCCCATCTTTCGGATATAGGTATCCTGTTTTTACTTCATACACCACTCATTTTGGTGTCGACATTCATCAAGCGCTTGGGTTAAGCGTACTCTACAACTTGACAATTTGCGTGTTGATACACCGCCATTTACACAATAATTCAAAAAAAAAAAAACCAACGTGTGAACAAGCAAAACTTTGATATGTAGAGGTAAAATCAAATTGACGCTATAAAATCTCCGTAAGGAAAAATTGACTCTAGAAGTCACATAACTTATATGTTTCTCAAAAATCAATTTATTATCTAACCATACACCCAGACAATACGTCTGATCTACAAAATTAATTCTACTTCCACAAATATCAATATTTATATTTGGCAAGGGAGGACCAAAAAACATAGCTTTAGTTTTAAGCGCGTTAATAAAAAGTTTATTGCCCGTCATCCAACTATGTATAACAGAAACATGGTAATTAATCATCTCCTGCAAAACATCCGCGAACTGTCTCCCCCCACAGAACAAAAACAGTAAATCATCAGCATAAGCAAATGGTATACAGGAGGGAAGATTAAAGCAATTAAAAATATTAATATATATGTTAAACAATAAAGGTCCAAGGACCGAACCTTGAGGCACTCCACTTTTAACAGGAACATTCGAAAATCTTTGACCAACAGAAACATACTGGTATCTACCCTTAAGGTAGGACGCAAATAGTTTACATGCCGTAAGTGAAAAACCAAAATTTCTGAAAAACTTTTTCACTAAAATGTTATGATTGACTTTGTCAAAGGCCTTTGTAAGGTCAATAGATAAAAGAACATTAACACGACATTCGTGCAATTCGTGTTTGCAAAAATTTTTGATATTTTTTGTTCCCTACTCAATGTTCCTTAATGTATGGGCCGCTTTATTTATTTTTTTTTTTATTTATTTATTGAAATATACTTTATAAATAAATTTACAAAATATATTTAAAAAAAAGCGCGGGGTAACTGGACCATAATGCGCGTAAATTATAATAACTTATAGATAACAGACGTGCTGGAACAACAGCAACACGTGACAAAGCAACCATTGCCTTCACAATGGAGGTTCAGCGAGATGGGGCCCCAACACGCCATAAAAAGAACAAATGCCGATGGACTTAACACCCGCACAACCGACCATTGCCATTGCAATAGAAGCGTGCACGATGTCTCCAAGGGAATTCACCTGGTTTGCATGTGGTCAGACTACACAGTCTAACGGCATGCTGAGACACGCTTTAGAGTATCGCAAAACAAAAACGATTAACCGCTATTCCTTATTAAATAATATAATACAGGTCTCGAGATAACCTTCTTCTTCGGCGACTCACGGCGAACTGGGCCGCTTTATATTTTGTATGAAAGCTCTCGAATTACGTCGGACATACAATTTAAAATGTTGAACATAACGTAACATAGCTAACAGGGATGGGAAATAGATTTTTGTTTTTCACCCCAATAGTACTAAAATTTTTGTTTTGCTTTTATTTTTATTATTAATTATTAAATAGTAAAACCATATTATTACCCAAAACAGCCCAACCAACAACAATTTACATGCAATTTTGAGTACGGGAACGCTTTTGGGCTAATTTGGGTAACCGCGGTAAAATACGGAAACAGACATATTGTTTTCTTTAGTTTTTATTATTGTTTTATATGGATTTCTGTTGTACTGATTTCTATAAAAATAGGCGTCACGTAAAACATCACACCATACATATATTTATGAGTTTTTTGAAAGTTTAACTTTTGACAATAACCGGAAATTTAGCGACTATGTAAAAACCACAATAAGTGTGTCGGAAAGCTTGTACTTTTCTACTAGTACTTAATTATTTTGTTAAATAACTTTTTTATAATAAAAATGTCCTTTAATTTTAATTATTTAAAATTTATACGAGTATTTTTAGCTTTCTCTTGGGAATCACCAATTTTTTCATTTTTCGCAATTTTCTCATTACAAAAAAGGCTGTTTCCAAATTTGCCGTTATTTTGAAAACATCATCAATTAGATATTAACATAGACTGTTGTTTTACCGTACTTAATAAAAAAAAATATGTCTTCGATACTTATATTAGCCGCTGTATGCTGTCAAACTATGTGAAAAAATGTCATTGAATTTGTAAATTATGAATCTAAAAACAAAACTATGCACTTCCATTTTTACTTTAAAAATAGGCAAAATAATTTATAATTTTCTCCTCGAGAGAAAAACATCGATGTATCATACTTTAAGATCCGACTGTAAATGCCACAGATATAATGAAAAATGTTATTTGCCGTAGGGTCGCCCCTACGTTCGGCAAAAAAGAAATTTTTTTTGAAACCTCCTTGCAAAAATACTTCATATTGGAGGGTGTACGGCGCACTTTTTTTTGCCTGTAAGGTGGTACGCTCTAATAAAGCCCGTATTGCTTCTCCACAATAGGCACGACAAGTCCCGTTATGACTTCGCCATATTTTTCTCCGTTTATAATTCCATCCACAAAACACAAAGGACTCCGTACATAATAAGAAAAACATCCTCACATAATTTGACTCCGAGGATGCTTGACCGTTCTAATTACACACGTGTCCTTAAATTTTTCTACTGGAAAACGTCGCACGTAAAGAAGATTGTCGGTACAGTGCAAGTTAAACTTGCTCTTATCAGACGATATAACGTTGCGCCATTGGTCGAGAGTCCAATTGCGGTGCATTTTGGCCCACTCCAACCGTTTCCACACTAATGCTAACTTGATGGTCTTATTCGAGATCTCTTCTTATTATGACGGCACTTTTAAAACTATTCTTCAGGTTCATTCGGTGTATAACGGTATCTGTTCGGTCAGATGTCTTTCTCCTAGTTCTTTTCCTGCTGCTGCTCTGTAAACGGTCGTCCTGGTTCTTTTTTTCAGCAAATTTATCACGGTTGGATGACTACAGCCTATCCTTATGGCAATTTCGCTGTAAGGTACTCCTTCTTCCTCCAATGTAAAAATAATGACCTTTTGGTGTCGAGTCAACCGCTTATATTTTGGACTCATTTTTGAGGTCTATCTGTTTAATATGCCACTACTAATTTATAAATGATTTTTTTTACATTTTTCCGTATTTATTTTTATTTTGAAGTTTCTTGCACAGATAAATTGATATTATTGCGATACAGTAAAAATACCGTATTTAAACAAGCGTTTGTCAAACAAAATTCAGTGGTAAGATATGCGTGACCGCAGGTGTATATGTAAAATTGTTCTAACAGTGTTAGTCAAGTTCTAACAGTGTTTGGAGAAAGAAACCGACAATCAAAATATCTAGTAAAAATTCTGGCTTTATAGAGATAACATCCCCTTATGTGTTTGTGAATAAATCCAAAAATGTTGTGCTACGCGCTGGACAGTTTGTTTTGCCCGTCATTGACACTATCATACACATCATTATCATTACCCGTTAATGACTTTGGTAAGAAGAAATAAGGGTAGGTAAACTCTTACTTTTCTATTACCAAAGCTATTATCTTAACAAGGGCATCTCCATCGGGGTAACTCCTTACCTAGTAATATGTTATTCTGAACTTACATGTTACGCTTACCTATTACCCCCAGGTTATAAAAAAAACCCTAAAGTAATGTTTTTTTCTTAAAATTTCAATTTGTTTTATATTGACTATTAAATTAAAAATTACATAATTTTAACCAGGGACGTAACAGTTATAACTTTTATTCAAAAAACTGATTGTTTTACAATTATACTGAATTTAGACCAAGCAAAAACCAGGTGGTTTTTGTACACAACTAAATTACAAAAGCCAAGACATTTACACTGGTAATTTAGTTTTTCTTTGTCACATCAGTTTTTATTAAACTCTTTTCTTTATGTTTTTCTTGTTAAATTAAATTAAAAAAATTATTAACACATTTTAAAATGGATCAAAACACACAATTTAAAATTCAATCCGAAATATTGTAAAAAAATATAAAAATATAGTTTTGACACTTGCTTTACTTCTATATTCGTTGTAATTGAAAACTACTTATATTTTTTCTTGGTTTTTGGCAAAAACCAGATAGAATGTGGTTTTCAGTTTGTATGAAAATTGTATGGAAAAACTAAAGTAACTTTGTAGTTTTCTGCTCAAAAACTAAAAATGGCCAAAAGAAACTACTAGTTTTTGCCCAATTAAAAAGGCGACCCATACGTTCGGCAAAAAAAAATTTTTTTTTTTTAAATTGCCTTACAAAAATACTTCATATTGGAGGGAGTACGGCGAATTTTTTTTTGCGGTACGATCTAATGTCCATCGATGCAACTCCTTACCTAGTAACATGTTATTCTGAACTTACAGGTACCCGGGTAAAAATCTTAATATGGTGTCATACATAATTATATCTTTTTTGATAAATCCCCATATACAACGGCATACAACTTGATCCGAAAAATGGGTCATCTACATGTGTCTAATTATATCAAATTAGATATAATTTGATACAGTTTGATTCGAGATTTGTCCATATTCAGGACATCAAATTATATCTAATTTGATATAAAAATATCTGATTTTATAAAATTTTGTGTAATAGAAGGCATACTTTTTATGCATACCAGCTATTAAATTGACATTGAAATGTCTATGGTTTTAACAATTTTGAAGACCCAAATTTTAAAACATATGTAATAATATCAATTACCATACAAAAAATTCGTTGAAAAAATAATATCAGATGTAGTTGTATATAATGATATGTGTCTTAATGTTACTCCATTCATTGTCAGATATAGCCCAATCACATTATATATGACAATATATAACTATTTTTACTCGGGTAAGGAGATTTTAAAAACATTTTGTTTAAATTTTAATTTTTTTAACCAAATATCAATTTTAAATTTACAGGTTTTTAACAAAAAAATAGGATTTCTAAAATTTTCTAGAAAAACGAATTATTTATACCAATAAAATATCCAAACATATGAATTTGGTATTAAAAGTAATGCTGGGGTAAGGTGTAAGGGTCCAAGTTAATGCAAGGGTAAGCGGTTTGATATATTACCAGGTAACATTCATAGTAGTACCCATATATTACCAAGTTTTCGCTGGGTAGTTTGAAGAGTTATAGCGGTATTTATAAGTTTTAGTTACGAACTCGATGTGCGCTACACACAACGAGTTCACAACTAGAATGTATTTTAGGCTTATTCACTGGATGTTCGCGAGTCTATTCATAAGTCTTTTGGACATCCTCTGTCTAACTAAAATTTTAACAACCCTGCTTTTGAAAAAAGAAATATATATTCGTAAAATTACGCTTTAGACAAAACTGAAATTGAAACAAAATACATATAGAACAATTAAACAAATTTTAGAAGGGAATAATTTAATTTAAACCAGGACAAAAAAGTTTAAATTAAATAAATAAGAATTTTCTCAATTGCAACAGCTGTTGTCAAAATGACACCAATTGTTTATGAGAAGAGCAGGGTTTGTGCGTCGTTTAGTAAACAGTGTTATGAATAAGAAAACCTTATTAAGCGGATATGCAGTACCTAAATTTTGCTTATGAATACCGCTGTTAATGTTTTGCTATTGTTTATGCTATAATAAACAATCGTGTATAGTTTATTTTGACGCTTACAGTATGTTCTTAAATTGAATTGATAATATTGAAAGCGCTGAAATAATAAAAAAATATTTTTTTAAATTTTAATACAAATTTGATATATTGTACATAAAACACGACTTTCAGTACATGAATTTGCCTGCCCTGATTATTACTTTTTTATTATTCATTCATTGCGTCTTTTAAAAATGCGCTAACAAAGAGACACCACCACCACCCCTTCCGCCAACTTTCGTCTCGAAATTATGTCTAGATGTATTGTCCGTCCTTCCTTCCGTCCGTCCGTCTGTATGTCTGTTCAAAGCCAAAACAAAATGACATACATACATGTGCAATGGACAAGCAACAACAAACTACAATAATAATAATTTTTTGCTATTTTTAAATATATTTTAATTGTTTTTTATTTTTTCTCCAAAGCTTCTTAACATACATACTACGCAGCCTGATTTGCGCTTAAGAAGCAACAACAAAAAATAAATAAGACAACATTTATAGTTATTCCAACCCAAAATAGTCAACTATACGTTTGTTGCACTTGCATTTGCCTCCACTTTGTTAAGTTCTTGTTATATTTTCCTATCTATTTTTCTGTCTGTCCGTTCATCCGTGTGTCTGTCTATTTGTTGTCGTCTTTTGTGGTGCACCTTCTCTATGTGTGGTAGTTGTTTTGGTTTATTTTTTTCTACCTAAGAGGTTAAACACATCAAACACAGCAGGCAGCAACAGCAAAGTTTTCCGTTATATCTACTTTATTCAGGCAGCACTCCATTGCTCTAATTTTTATTTTGGTGTTGTCACGCTTTTTCCTGAAAAAAGAGTTCCTTCGGTTTATTTTCATTAGTATGTGGTTGAATTTTTTTCGTTGTTTGTAAACAAAAACCAAAAAACAACTACCACCCTTTTAAGAATAAAGAAGTTTTAACAAAGCGGTCAAAAATTTTTATTAATAACTGTAATTTTTCAGTTACAATAGAAAATATAATTACACTAATATTTTTAATAGTAGTGGAATAAAATGCCTTTTTGCCAGGGTTGGCAGGCAATACCGCTAAAATACCGTTATCGATTCAAAACCCTTTCAACTTACTTCCGTTACCCCTAAAATACCTTTACCGAAATACTTGGAATACCGTTATCCTTAAAATACCGTTACCGAAATAACTGAAATACCGTTATCCTTAAAATACCGATACCGAAATAGATGAAATATCATTACCCTTAAAATACCGTTACCGAAACAAATGAAATATTGTTATTCCTAAAATACCGTTAACGTTATTTTTAATTTTCTGCTTTTGGCAATTTCATGTGGTTATTGTTTATTTTTTGTACATTAAGTTGATAAATTTGTTCTGTTTTTAATCTCGTTTGTTTTTTGTAAAAAAAAAATTACGGGATGCATCGAAATAACTGACTACCGTTACTCTTAAAATACCTTAAAATACCGTTACCGAAATAACCCAAATATCGTTATTTTTAAAATACCGTTACCGAAATAACTCAAATACCGTTATCCTTAAAATACCGATACCGAAATAAATGAAATAGCGTTACCTTTGAAATAACGTTACCGAAATAACCTAAAATATCGTTACCCTAACGATAACCGCATTCGTTTCGGTTACCATTAGGGTTTTTAACGAAATTCCCGGGAATTTTACATATTTTTCACTTCCCGGGAATTATAAGGAAAATTCCCGGGAATTAAAAAAAACACTAAAACAACCATGTAAATTAGTTTGAAAAGCCGCAAAAAGCCAAAAAAATAAGCATATCTTGAAAAATCTTTATGTATTTTAACTTTTTAAAGGAGATCTCCAACGATGTCCTTAAGGAGGGTATCGACTATGGAAATTTTTTTTTCGATTTTCTTATATTTTATTTGGATAGAGCATACTCTTCACTATATGATCCGATTTCCATAAAAAAATTCGAAAAAAACAAAATTTCCACAAGTTTTTTTGTTTTTTTTCCGATATTAAGAGATAAAAAATTGGAAAAAGTATATTTTTTTGCATTTTTCCATTACCTTTTCTTTGATAAAAACATAATTTTTTATTACGTACCTACCCAGGTAGAAATTATGTGTGGTAACAAAAAAGAAGCACTGGCAAAGCACAAGTAGACCGCGGTCTTACAAAAAGAAGTACTGGCAAATCACTAAATTTGGACGCTTTATCACCGCTTGAAATGGTGACTTTCCAGCGCTTGTTTTCCTAAAACATTATTTTATTTTTGAAAAAGAAGCTCCAAAATAGAGTGAATATTTAAATAATTTTTGACTCCACAATACAATAACTCTAAGGGCCATTAACAATAAACAAATTAATCTAAAGTTTGAGCTAACTTAGAGTTACAGATGTCAAATTCCATACAAATTTGGATTTTTAACTTTCAGTTTGTGTTAACTTTAGGTTATTTGTTTATTGTTAATGGGGGTAAGAATCATCTATTTTTAGAGTAATTTAAAATTCTTCAGTGATGAGGGCTCTCAATACTTTTCAAAGTATTAAATAGAACGGTGTTATTATTTGGGTGTCAGGAAAGCACTTTAATTTGTTTGTTTGGGCGTTGGCAAAGCATTTGATTTTTATGTTTCTGGGTGCTTTCCCAGGGCTTTGTAAAGCATTGGCACCACTATGGAACGGTGTTATCATTTGGGCGTTGGGAAAGCACTGTTAGCAAGCACTCATACCACCCATTTTGGTGCTTTGCCAGTGCTGGCCCCTTTGTAATTTTCTACCTGGGTAGGCTTTCGAATAATAATATTTTAATTTTTATAAATGCTTAAAAAGTGTAAAAATATTAATTGTGCTGGGGCACAATCACCAGATGCCCGCTGGGGCTACAAAGTATTGGTGCATCACTGCCAAAAATGCTCCATAAGACTCTTCGATATGCATAACATATGTTTAATAGTAAATTAGGACAATCGTATTCATTTTTAAATTTATATTAATATTTTTGTAATTTGGAAGTCATTTTATTATATTTTTTTTTTAATTTAGTGGAGATTTATTGATTAAAAGGGACACATATCTTAAAGAACTTATCCTAAATTATTTATTTCAATCAATAAAATATTAACAATTTTTTTTGTCCTAATTATATCTAGCTCTTTTGGCGAATGTGCACCAAGGCCAAAAACCCTGTCGGTTTTGGTTGGCGAAATTTGAAATTAATCATTTTTGAAAATACGACAATAACATGTACTTAAAATAAAAGAATAAAATTAAAAAAAATATTATTTAAATTTTTGACAACCCTTCGAATATGCTTTTTAAAATGCTGCTGTTACAATATTAAAAGAAGTAAGAATTTCGAGTAAACGAACACACTGATTATGTTTTTCGAACAAAAAGTAGTTTTTACTGTTTAAATATGAGTAAAAAATTACTTCAGTATTCCCGGGAAAGTTCGAAAAAAATTCCCTATTCCCGGGAGCTCAAAAATGTCGGGAAATTAAAAACCCTAGTTACCATCCATGCTTTTTGCTTTCACTTTTGCATTAAACTTTTGGATAATTCAAAATAAATCAATATTTTTCGAATGGAATGGAATCCATTATCTCAAAAAAAAAAAAAAAATAAAAAAAGATAATTTTATGTTAATGTAGTCTTTGATTATTTTATTGATTTATTTAATTTGATTATTTTTTAGATATTTTTTATTTCTTAAACGTAAAATTTGCTGCCAGCTGCTTACAGTTCTATATTAATTTAAACCCCCTCTTCTGTTGTTGCCATCGATGTGATTAAGTTCTTATACACCACTTCCTCCTCCTATTTCTACTTATTCTTCTGCTGCAACTTCATCATTATTACAATATTTAGAATTCTTAACATGCAACACAACTAAGCGCAGAGCACTTAAAGCATAAGTACCGTGTTATATTTTTGCTTGATTGCCTTCTTTTTTTGTAATATTGCTGGTTGGGTTGTGGTGCATTGGTGCCACCAACATTCTATATTTCGATGCACCTTTTTCAAACACAGTTTATCAAAAGAATTCATTTCATTTTTAAAACCCTGGTAAGAATAATTTAAAATATGTATCTTGAAAAACATAATTCCTTAATTCAATTTTTATATCTAATTCTATTTTTAACGAATCGAATTGCAAAATACTTTTTATTTATTGAATAATTTTCTACTTTATTCAATCAATATCAAATTAAAAAAATCGATTTGATTTTTGTTGATTCTCTTAATAAGCTGTATTTTCGATCATATCTATCAACGCACAGTGGTACCAAACCAAAAAAATATGGTAATAATTATGGATCTTCTAAACTACTGATCCAATGGAAAAAAATGTTCACAAGAACTGAAGAAAATATCATTTAGAAAATTAGTATTGTAGCCACCACTGGGTGGTCAAACACATTTTAAAAATTTTTACATTTTAAAAATTTGGGATCATTTTGGTCCCGTGTGCCCGTAACAGAGAAACAAGCCGACCAAAATAATCGGCGGCGGCGGCATAAACGGCTCACGGCGGCTGGCTTGTTTCTCTGGCCCGTAAGGGTTAATTGCTAATTTTTTATTACTATATATAAAATGTGGTGTTAACAGAGTTATTTGAACAACTTGCACCAAATTTCGCAAGAAACAACACAATGTTTTGATATACTTTCAGGAAAAATCTAAAATTTTCAAAAATTTCACTTTTGATCAGTGTTGTCAGTTTAGGGGATTTATCCCCAAATTGGGGATTTTTTTCCGTCAATGGGGATAAAAATTTCCGTTTGGGGATCCGGGGATTTATTGGGGATGACACGAAATTTTAGGGGATTTTTTGGGTATAATATATTATTGCCTTTTTATATTTTTATGAATTTAACCCTGATAATTCTAAATATTTATATATTTCTTTTAAGTATGATGATAATAGGGCATGATTTTAGGCTACACAAATTTGTGTCTAGAAAGTTAATGTGCGTACAAACCTTAATTCCTTTTGGTGAAAATTTGAATTCCTTTTGGTTCCAAAATATATAATGTTATTCTGATGTAATATGAGTTAAAAGGAGCTCTTCTTAAATTAAATATATACTTTACATGTTATTCAATTGTCAAAAATTCAATCCATCTGCTGAAATATTAAAACTTTTTTATACAGTACCATGCGCAACAAAATGTCTGAAGCAGATGAATCGGAAAATTTTGATTCTGAAACATTTAAAACGAAAAAATTTGGCTCACATTTTTTTATGCTGTTATTTCAATTTATTTGTTCTAAATAAATATGGTATTTTTACATTAATTAAAAAAAAAAGTTAACGAATACGAATTTTTTCAGAAAATAAAAATTGGGGATTTTTGGGGATAACAATTTGAAAATTGGGGATAAAGTCTGAAAAAAACTGACAACACTGCTTTTGATCTTGGTATAGAAAGGGTTAACGTTGTTGAAGTTTCACAAAATTTTCAGAAAACAATATCCTTTAACTGAATTATTATTATAAGAAAAAAATTAATGAGATTTTGTTAAAGCTAGCTACAAAAACAAAAATTAATGCTAATATCCAAATTATTAGCTAAAATCACACTTTTCTCTAAAATTTTCAACTTTAGCACGCCGTCACTGCTAAGTTGAATGAGGGATATGCTTAATTTTCAGTAGGATTATTCTCTTAGGTGTATTAAAACAAAACCTATGCGTTGACCACTTTTTTATATTTTGTTTAACAACATTTTAAAAAATTCAAAATTAGAGTATGGTAAATTTACAAAAAAAAAATATCCCATATTTGGTCAAACCTGGGACTAGGTTAGCATAATTCAAGAGAGACAAAAAATTATATCTTTATACTTATAGATCTCAGAAATGAAATTAGAGTACATATAACATTATAAGTTTTTGAAAAAAATCTTTTATTTTTTTGCGATTTTCATAATATATCCCATTTTAACCCTACGATGGTCTGGGCGAATTACAATTACTTTAATATTTTCCAACCGATTTTGGATTTTTAAGCCTTTTAAGAAAAATAATTCAGTCTAGATTACGATTCTGTTAACATTTTCCAGAAATACAGTTATTTAAGACCCAATATTTTCAAAATAAGCCAAAAAAGCTATTTCTCCCCCCCCCCCTTGTAAATCACATTCAAAACTTTGAAGGGCCAGGGATAGCTTAAAAATTCTTCGATTGGGCTGAAATTTTTTATGGAATAGTTTTTCTAGTAAACTCACAAAATAAGCCTCGGGGAGCGGGATTCGGAACAACGTTACAAATAAGGGCCAGTGTACTACACTGAACTAAAAGTCGTAAGTGAAATCAACATAAAATTTTTGTTACTTTTTGATGAAACGATGTGTTAATAGAATTTCAATATAACTTTTTTCATAATATTTTTTAATTAAAACAGCGAGGACCCAGAATATTTAAGAAAAACTTTTTATTTTCTAGTTTTGCAATTATTTAATATTTTATAACACAATAAAAAACAACAAAATTAATTTGAAACAAAAATATATATTTTTTATTATTTTATTAAAATTTAGGGTGATTTACCACCAGATTTTTAATTGTTTTTAGAGTACTGGTTTTTACACAGTACACTGATTTTTTGTATTTAAAGTACTGGCAAGTTACTGAATATTTTTGTATTTATAGTACTGGGAAAACACCAGGAAGTAACAAAATCCAACACTGGACCAACGTGGCAAATACCTACGGCCAAGCGTATATTGGTGTTATCATTTCGACACCGTACCAGTACTGGAAAGTAAAAAATCCGACACATCGCCAGTACATTCACTACCGTCTCCAACGCTGAGCCAGTACTGTGCCGTTCGTATTTTTCTATCTGGGTAGTGTCTTTCGCCTTGAGTGTTTAGTATATGCTATATTATAATTTCAATTTTATATTTCATTATTTTATATATTTGATCAAATTCATTATAAAAAGACATTGTATGTATATTGCTTACAAAAATTTTAAATTGGTGAAATATAAAAAATAACGAAATATAAGTCTAAAAATAATAAATCGATAAAAAATTAATTAATTAAATAAAATGCATTGTTGAATTTAATAAAATGCATTGGCAAAACAACAAAATCATTATTCAATTTAATTAAATATAATTGTTAAGACAACTAATTTTTGTTAATACATTTGACGATATTTTGTCAAAATAATACCACAAAATAGTTAAACGTCAAAATATAAATCTACTAAACAATGCGTTAAATTGATGGACAGGTTTTGTTAGTTGTATAGTGATCACCCATTCATCAATTTAATATGGATTTTAGTTGATTTCACAGCTGTTTTTGGTTCAGTGTAAGCATGAAAAAAATTATCGAATATTAAATTTTGACCTGAGATGTCTGTTTTGAGTTCATTAGTTTGACTCGATGGAATAAACTATATAAACATTTTATATAACGTTGAATAGATAAATAAGTCTTATTTGTTAATATATAAAAAAATATTAAAAACTATTTCACCCCGGTAAAAAACCAAAAAAAAATTACAATCCATTTTATTTCAAAATATTACATAGAAATTTGACTTTTTATGTAAAAATAACTATTTAATTTCACAAAAATAACTATTAAAGTTTACAAAAATAAGTAATTTTCATATATTTTTTTACAAATAAAAAAAATGCTTTTGAAAATATGACCTTTTCCACAAAATTTGCTCTCCTATCATTGTTCTTGAGCGGGCGGCGGGAAATTTAGGGGCAAGTCCTTTGGAACATGTTTGCTTATGGTTTAAAATAAAAAAAAATTTATCTAAGTGACGTGACTTTTTTTGCCACATTCAGAAACATTAAAGTTTATTCAAAAATTCATCATTTTCGACCTATAATGGGCGTAGGGTGCATGCTAAAAAATGTTTTGAATTGGATTATTAAGCATTTCTGAAGTTCATTCTTTTAGAAAATGTCCAAAAATGTTAAAAAGCTTTCAAAAACTTGGACACGCTTAAAAGTTTTGCCTTTAAAAAACTATCACTGCTAAACGGCTCGAGATAATTGAAAATAGTTTTCATTCTGAAATTAAGAAAGGTCATGGCAATGACGCAACAAAATTTCAAATATGTTGTTCTCATAATGAAAAACTTATTGTGAAAATACCAAAAAAAAGTCAAGGTAAAAAATTAAGATTTTGAAATTCAAAGTTAAATATTTTTTAAACCGTAAGAGCTACTATGATACTTGAAGCATGTTTTATACCTATACTATGTCTTATAACCTAGATTACAAAAAGTCTAAAATCAGGAAAATCTTTGACACACCCTGTGATACAGGGTGGCTACAATACTAATTTTCTAAAAGCTTAGATCTCTCTCTTCAGTTTTTGTGAAAATTTTTTTCCGAATGGATCAGTAGTTTAGAGGATCTATAATTATTAACTGATTAAAGTATAAAAAAAATATATAAACAGCTAATGTTTAAGCCAGCAAAACTTTTTAGGAAGTAACGAGAAAAAGTTATGTTATATGCGAAAATCTATAAACGTTGAGTTTTCAACGTTGATAATTATCCACGTTGAAAGTTAACGGCAAAATAACGCCATATTCAAATTTGAGATATTCAAGTGGCGCGATCTCTGTTAATAGCAGAGACTTGATAATATAAAACATGAAAAACAAGAGCTAGATTTTTAATATTATTTTATTTTTCAATATAATCTCCTGAAACTTCAATACACTTAGTCCAACGTTTTTCTAGCAATTCTATCCCTTGATTAAAATAATTTTCCTGAAGCTTCTCATAATAAACGTTTACAGCTGCCATTGTATCTTCATTCGAGGTAAAACGTTTGCCAGCAAGGAATTTTTTTTTAAATTTGGCAACAGGTAGAAGTCAGAGGGAGCTAAATCAGAGAAATGAGAAATTTTCATTCGAATGCGTTTTTGGTCAACTGTTAACAAATGCGACACCCATCTTGCTGCAGAAAGCTTTTTTTTTCGTCTGTAATTCTTGATGCAACATAAAATGTAGTCGATCATTTGAGATGCCTATTTCACGTACTTCCACTCGTCGATCGTCTAATATAGGGTATTCAGTCGATTAATCGTTATTCGATTAATCGAACAATTTTGCTCAAAAATTGTTCGAATAATTTAAAATGTCCAAATTTCGAATGACGAATAATTCGAATAATTTAATGCGATTAATCGATTAATCGAAATTGGTAAAAAATTAAAAAAATGTTTAAAAACTAAATAGTTTTACTGAAATCCCACAACTTATTAAACAAATTGTGAAAAATAATTTTCTGTAGGCTTGTAACTCTCTGCATTTCATTCTGGCCTAAGGAAATCATCAGAGGATGACATTTTAGAATTTCTGGAAATATTTGAGAATTTCTTGTATTCGTCTAAGAGTGTTAAATAAATATGTCTGTGAAGATAAATGTAAATTTAACTAGCAAAGACACAAACCGATTTCGTTAACAGAGCTATGTTATGAGTCAACAGAGCTCTGTTAACTACTTAACAGTAACATGTTAAAATTTTTGGAATGAAGGGTTATGAATTTCAAGCATTATGGGCGATAGGGGCGTGGTCCGACTGACGGAATGAACACAATCTGTGAAGCAGGGTGTATATAACTTTCATCATTTTTTTTTTGAAAACGCACGTAAGGAATAAGTGTAAATAAGGTTTTAAATTCAGTAATTTTAGGCCAAACTGCGGGAAATGTTAGGAGCCACAACGGACAACTGGGAACAGGTTCCTCAATGGTGTATATACTGAAGGTAATACAAATGATGTATGTTTCAGCCTTGCTATTGAAATCTTCCCCGTCAATTTAGAAAGTTATAAAAAATGACGTTAAAATTTTCATATTCTATGTTAAATATTTGGATGAAACTGGTGGCCAGTATGGAAAATTGGACAGAGGTTCCTGGATGAAAATCATTTTACAGACCATATTATGGCTGAACTTTCCAATTCTAGTCCTGAACTTTTCCAGGTCAATTTAAAATTGGGAGCAATCTAACATTAAAATAATGTCCTTTTAAGTGAAATTTTATGGGTGAACCTGGTGGTCACTATGGAAAATTGGACAGAGGTTCCTGGACGAAAACAATATCGTAGGATATTTAAGAGGTCTAGTTTCCAGCCAATGTTTTGGAATTGTGCTGCTCAATTTAGAAACTTGTTAAAAAGGACCCTAAAATTTTTAGAACCTATGTTAAGTATTTGGATGAAACTGGTGGCCAGAATGCAAAATTGGACAGAGGTTCCTGGATGAAAATCATTTTACAGACTATATTATGGCTGAACTTTCCAATTCTAGTCCTGAAATTTTCCAGGTCAATTTAGAATTGGGAGCAATCTAACATTAAAATAATGTCCTTTTAAGCGAAATTTCATGGGTGAACCTGGTGGTCACTATGGAAAATTGGACAGAGGTTCCTGGACGAAAACAATATAGTAGGCTATATAAGAGGTCTAGTTTCCATCCAATGTTTTGGAATTGTGCTGCTCAATTTAGAAACTTGTTAAAAAGGACCCTAAAATTTTTAGAACCTATGTTAAGTATTTGGATGAAACTGGTGGCCAGTATGGAAAATTGGACAGAGGTTCCTGGATGAAAATCATTTTACAGACTATATTATGGCTGAACTTTCCAATTCTAGTCCTGAAATTTTCCAGGTCAATTTAGAATTGGGAGCAATCTAACATTAAAATAATGTCCTTTTAAGTGAAATTTTATGGGTGAACCTGGTGGTCACTATGGAAAATTGGACAGAGGTTCCTGGACGAAAACAATATCGTAGGCTATTTAAGAGGTCTAGTTTCCAGCCAATGTTTTGGAATTGTGCTGCTCAATTTAGAAACTTGATAAAAAGGACCCTAAAATTTTTAGAACCTATGTTAAGTATTTGGATGAAACTGGTGGCCAGTATGGAAAATTGGACAGAGGTTCCTGGGTGAAAATCATTTTACAGACTATATTATGGCTGAACTTTCCAATTCTAGTCCTGAAATTTTCCAGGTCAATTTAGAATTGGGAGCAATCTAACATTAAAATAATGTCCTTTTAAGTGAAATTTCATGGGTGAACATGGTGGTCACTATGGCAAATCGGACAGAGGTTCCTAGACGAAAATTGTGTCATAGCTAGCATAAAGGATATATACTCCGGTCGTGGTGGTAAAATCTTCATGGTCAACTTGGAAATGCATTAATTTACAACTTTAAAAAGTTTAAATTTATGTTAAGGAATGTAATTAAAATGGCCATCCAAAACTGTTAACTGAGCTATGTTAAGCATTTAACAGCGCAATATAAATAAAAATAATGCCAACCAATACTGTTAACTCAGTTATGCTAAGTAGTGGGGAATATCTGAAGCTACATCGGGCAACTGGAAACAGGTTCCTCAATGATGTATATACTGATGGTAATATAAGTGATGTACGTTCCAGCCTTGCTATTGAAATCTTCCCCGTCAATTTAGAAAGTTATAAAAAATTACGCTAAAATTTTCATATTCTATGTTAAATATTTGGATGAAACTGGTGGCCAGTATGGAAAATGGGACAGAGGTTCCTGGATGAAAATCATTTTACAGACTATATTATGGCTGAACTTTCCAATTCTAGTCCTGAAATTTTCCAGGTCAATTTAGAATTGGGAGCAATCTAACATTAAAATAATGTCCTTTTAAGTGAAATTTCATGGGTGAACATGGTGGTCATTATGGAAAATTGGACAGAGGTTCCTAGACGAAAATTGTGTCATAGCTAGCATAAAGGATATATACTTCGGTCGTGGTGGTAAAATCTTCATGGTCAACTAGGAAATGCATCAATTTACAACTTTAAAAAGTTTAAATTTATGTTAAGGAATGTAATTAAAATGGCCATCCAAAACTGTTAACTGAGCTATGTTAAGCATTTAACAGCGCAATATAAATAAAAATAATGCCAACCAATACTGTTAACTCAGTTATGCTAAGTAGTGGGGAATATCTGAAGCTACATCGGGCAACTGGAAACAGGTTCCTCAATGATGTATATACTGATGGTAATATAAGTGATGTACGTTCCAGCCTTGCTATTGAAATCTTCCCCGTCAATTTAGAAAGTTCTAAAAAATTACGCTAAAATTTTCATATTCTATGTTAAATATTTGGATGAAACTGGTGGCAAGTATGGAAAATTGGACAGAGGTTCCTGGATGAAAATCATTTTACAGACTATATTATGGCTGAACTTTCAAATTCTAGTCCCGAAATTTTCCAGGTCAATTTAGAATTGGGAGCAATCTAACATTAAAATAATGTCCTTTTAAGTGAAAATTCATTGGTGAACATGGTGGTCACTATGGAAAATTGGACAGAGGTTCCTGGACGAAAATCATTTTACAGACTATATTAAGGCTGAATTTTCCAATTCTAGTCCTGAAATTTTCCGGGTCAATTTAGAATTGGGAGCAATCTAACATTAAAATAATGTCCTTTTAAGTGAAAATTCATTGGTGAACATGGTGGTCATTATGGAAAATTGGACAGAGGTTCCTGGATGAAAATCATTTTACAGACTATATTATGGCTGAACTTTCAAATTCTAGTCCTGAAATTTTCCAGGTCAATTTAGAATTGGGAGCAATCTAACATTAAAATAATGTCCTTTTAAGTGAAATTTCATGGGTGAACATGGTGGTCACTATGGCAAATCGGACAGAGGTTCCTAGACGAAAATTGTGTCATAGCTAGCATAAAGGATATATACTCCGGTCGTGGTGGTAAAATCTTCATGGTCAACTTGGAAATGCATCAATTTACACCTTTAAAAAGTTTAAACTTATGTTAAGGAATATAATTAAAATGGCCATCCAAAACTGTTAACTGAGCTATGTTAAGCATTTAACAGCGCAATATAAATAAAAATAATGCCAACCAATACTGTTAACTCAGTTATGCTAAGTAGTGGGAAATATCTGAAGCTACATCGGGCAACTGGAAACAGGTTCCTCAATGATGTATATACTGATGGTATATAAGTGATGTACGTTCCAGCCTTGCTATTGAAATCTTCCCCGTCAATTTAGAAAGTTCTAAAAAATTACGCTAAAATTTTCATATTCTATGTTAAATATTTGGATGAAACTGGTGGCCAGTATGGAAAATTGGACAGAGGTTCCTGGATGAAAATCATTTTACAGACTATATTATGGCTGAACTTTCAAATTCTAGTCCCGAAATTTTCCAGGTCAATTTAGAATTGGGAGCAATCTAACATTAAAATAATGTCCTTTTAAGTGAAATTTCATGGGTGAACCTGGTGGTCACTATGGAAAATTGGACAGAGGTTCCTGGACGAAAACAATATCGTAGGCTATTTAAGAGGTCTAGTTTCCAGCCAATGTTTTGGAATTGTGCTGCTCAATTTAGAAACTTGTTAAAAAGGACCCTAAAATTTTTAGAACCTATGTTAAGTATTTGGATGAAACTGGTGGCCAGTATGGAAAATTGGACAGAGGTTCCTGGATGAAAATCATTTTGCAGACTATATTATGGCTGAACTTTCCAATTCTAGTCCTGAAATTTTCCAGGTCAATTTAGAATTGGGAGCAATCTAACATTAAAATAATGTCCTTTTAAGCGAAATTTCATGGGTGAACCTGGTGGTCACTATGGAAAATTGGACAGAGGTTCCTGGACGAAAACAATATCGTAGGCTATTTAAGAGGTCTAGTTTCCAGCCAATGTTTTGGAATTGTGCTGCTCAATTTAGAAACTTGTTAAAAAGGACCCTAAAATTTTTAGAACCTATGTTAAGTATTTGGATGAAACTGGTGGCCAGTATGGAAAATTGGACAGAGGTTCCTGGATGAAAATCATTTTACAGACTATATTATGGCTGAACTTTCCAATTCTAGTCCTGAAATTTTCCAGGTCAATTTAGAATTGGGAGCAATCTAACATTAAAATAATGTCCTTTTAAGTGAAATTTCATGGGTGAACATGGTGGTCATTATGGAAAATTGGACAGAGGTTCCTAGACGAAAATTGTGTCATAGCTAGCATAAAGGATATATACTCCGGTCGTGGTGGTAAAATCTTCATGGTCAACTTGGAAATGCATCAATTTACAACTTTAAAAAGTTTAAATTTATGTTAAGGAATGTAATTAAAATGGCCATCCAAAACTGTTAACTGAGCTATGTTAAGCATTTAACAGCGCAATATAAATAAAAATAATGCCAACCAATACTGTTAACTCAGTTATGCTAAGTAGTGGGAAATATCTGAAGCTACATCGGGCAACTGGAAACAGGTTCCTCAATGATGTATATACTGATGGTAATATAAGTGATGTACGTTCCAGCCTTGCTATTGAAATCTTCCCCGTCAATTTAGAAAGTTCTAAAAAATTACGCTAAAATTTTCATATTCTATGTTAAATATTTGGATGAAACTGGTGGCCAGTATGGAAAATTGGACAGAGGTTCCTGGATGAAAATCATTTTACAGACTATATTATGGCTGAACTTTCAAATTCTAGTCCCGAAATTTTCCAGGTCAATTAAGAATTGGGAGCAATCTAACATTAAAATAATGTCCTTTTAAGTGAAATTTCATGGGTGAACCTGGTGGTCACTATGGAAAATTGGACAGAGGTTCCTGGACGAAAACAATATCGTAGGCTATTTAAGAGGTCTAGTTTCCAGCCAATGTTTTGGAATTGTGCTGCTCAATTTAGAAACTTGTTAAAAAGGACCCTAAAATTTTTAGAACCTATGTTAAGTATTTGGATGAAACTGGTGGCCAGTATGGAAAATTGGACAGAGGTTCCTGGATGAAAATCATTTTACAGACTATATTATGGCTGAACTTTCAAATTCTAGTCCCGAAATTTTCCAGGTCAATTTAGAATTGGGAGCAATCTAACATTAAAATAATGCCCTTTTAAGTGAAATTTCATTGGTGAACATGGTGGTCACTATGGAAAATTGGACGGAGGTTCCTGGACGAAAATTATTTTACAGACTATATTATGGCTGAACTTTCCAATTCTAGTCCTGAAATTTTCCAGGTCAATTTAGAATTGGGAGCAATCTAACATTAAAATAATTTCCTTTTAAGTGAAATTTCATTGGTGAACATGGTGGTCATTATGGAAAATTGGACAGAGGTTCCTGGATGAAAATCATTTTACAGACTATATTATGGCTGAACTTTCAAATTCTAGTCCTGAAATTTTCCTGGTCATTTTAGAATTGGGAGCAATCTAACATTAAAATAATGTCCTTTTAAGTGAAATTTCATGGGTGAACATGGTGGTCACTATGGAAAATTGGACAGAGGTTCCTGGACGAAAATCATGTCATAGATAATCAAAAATGTACATTTTCCAGCCATTGTGGTATAATATTTCTGGTCAATTTAGAAATATTATTAATTTAACTTTAAACACATTATGTTAAGTTATAGAAATTAACAGGTGGCCAACCAATGTTAACAAAGCTGGTTAACAGTGTAGTATATTTTTTTAATCAGAAATTTATTGGCGGCAGGTATCAAGTGTTGTAATTTCAATATAGGGTTGCCCACTAAAATAGTAAAAACTGCATTAAAAAATATATGCAAAATTGTTTATTGACAATAATGTCATGATAAAAGTAAAAACTGCATTTTCCAAGTCACATATAATACATTTTAAAATTAAATAAGAAAAATCCATGAAGACATTTTTAATGACAAAAACAAAGCCATGGAAAAAGTTCCGGGATGAAATATTTATCCTTTTTACAATATGGTATGTATGTTCCAAAGATGCCATATCCATTCTTCTGGTCGTGTTAAAAATTGGAGCAATTTAATGTTGAAATTTTACAATTTTATTATGAAAATTCATACAGAATTTTTAAGTGAAAACTAATGTGGTCACAACTAAAGTTTGGAAAAAGGTTCCTGGAAGAAAGTTTGATCATTGGTGCTTTAGGGTATATAATTTCCAAAGATGCTATTTCCAGTCTCCTGGTCATTTTTAAAATTCCAACAATTTGATGTTGAAATTGAAAAATTTTATTATGAAAATTCTTACAAGTGACAACTAATTAGGTAACATTTTCGGATGGTAGTTACAGTGGAGAATTGGTCAATTTGGAAATATTATTAATTTAACCAAAGAGTATTTAAAGGAAAGAGTTTTCTTCCCAAGAAATTATGTTAACTCGTGCACAATTATTTGTATGGATGCTCGGGTCTGTTAATTTCAGTGACGAATGAGAAAAACAAAAGAAAAGTGAAAAAATTAATATTTTACGATTACTGATTAAAACGGTAACAAAAACAACTTTAATAAGGAAATAAATAATAATTAATTAATTTAAATAAATTTTTTGCTTTTAACTTTTGTTTTTTTTTTTGTTGTAAAAACGATTTTATTGTATTTTTTTTTGTTTTCCCGAATTACTTCATTTTATCACATTCGCTGTTAATTTTCTTCATATTCCTTCTGTTGTTCCTCTCTTTCTTGCGTGAAATTTTTTGGCTCATAAAGCATTTTTAAAAGCAGCTGATGGAAACCCCCTGATTTAACTTTAAACGCATTATGTTAAGTTATATAATTTAACATGTGGCCAACCAATGTTAACAAAGCTGTTTAACAGAGCAGTAATGAGAATAACATCATAGTATTGGCGCGCAAAAATATATTTATTGGCGGCAAGTACTCAGCGTTGTAATTTCAATATAGGGGTGCCCACTAGAAAAGAACAAATTTCATACAAAAATATACATTTCAGCATCAATATTGCAGTTCCAAATTAGTAAATTAGTAATATTTTCGTATTTTAAATTAATATACATAAGTATTTCGACTTTTTTTTTTTACTTCAAACAATTTCATTTAAATTTAAATTGCTATTGCTTTATTTCAGTTGTATTTTTAAATTTTATTTATTTTTGAAATAATGCATCAGATGCTTTCTTCAAATTGTTTTGAATTTTTTTTCTATGTAAGCCCCTGTTTATGTAATATGAAAATGGTGTAAACGAAAGCAAAGTAACGAAAATTTGTTTTTGTTGCCCATATATTTTTGACGAAAATACCCAGTGTAGAAAATCATTACCACATATGTGGTTATGTAACTACATACTTTGTAATGGTAACTAGTTACTTTTGTTATTACATTTCTTATTACCTTTATATGGCGATGTCGCGAAAAATAATGAGTTATGGTTACACACCAGCATACGAAAAATCAAAAAATATAACGCTACCTGTGTGCTTACCAGTACTGACAAAAATAATGAGTCTAAAAATAGATTTTCAAAAAAATTAATTATATAAAAAAAAAAATATTTTTTATTGTATTTTTTTTAAATAAAATTTCGTGGTGCGGCAATCGAACTTGGGTCTACAAATCGACATGTAATATTTAATAGATAAAAACACAATTGACCTGCTGCACACAAGTAAGCTTACTCGCCAACATACAAAAAATCAAAAAATATGTGGTTACATATATCCTTACCAGTGATTAAAAAATATTGAGTCTAAAAATAGATTTAAAAAAATTTTCAAAAAAATCTAGCAAATTATTTTCTATTTGAAATAATGATAAAAATAAGTCATTATCAGTAACTCATTATTATATGTTTTAAAATAATGCAGAAGGTAAGTGGGTGTCATTACTGGTAGTCCAAAAAATAATGATGTCATTACCATTTCTACACTGGGTAACAACTAGTTATTTTTTTCCATTATTTCAAAATAAAAAATAATGCGTGACCAATAATGACTTATCTCTATCATTATTTCAAATATAATTTTCTAGATTTTTCTTTAAATTTTTTGGAAAATCTATATTTAGGCAGAATATTTTTTTAACACTGGTAAGGATATAATAAATATTTTCGATTTTTGTTTGTCGCATAAGCATATTTGTGTGCAGCATGTCAATTATTTTTTTATATATCAAATATAACATGTCGAGATAGCTGAGATGGTAGAGCTATCCCGTCACGAGCGTACTTTATTAAAACAAAATTCTATAACAAAGAAATATTTATTGGTATAAAACCAATGGCCTTGCAACTCTCTCAATATTTTTTATTTGAAAAAATATTATGCGGCTTGGAACAGGAACGAACTCCGACTGGTTAATCAGGGATGTAAAAGGCTCACTTAATCGGGCTCTTATACAAAAAAATGTTAGATCGCTCTTACATATTTAAAAATGTAAGTAACTAAAAAATAGCTTCCTCTTTGGCTCGTTAAAAAAAATTAAAATTAAATATTTAGATATTAGCAAATATTAGCACAAATTTGCGAAAAAAAACATTTGTAAAAAGCGAAATTTTTGCAACAATATATTCGTTTGCAGAATGTCGATCGCTGATTACCTCTTTTAATTCATTTTCTGTACCATAAAGCCTTTTTCGAATTCCGCCGTTATTTTGCAACTTTTTAAGTGCGGTTTTTTTTTAAATATATAACCTAGGGATTAAATTTTTGTACCATAAAGTCTTTTTTCAAATTCCGCTATTAGTTTGCAATTCTTTATGTGCGTTTTTTTAAATTTATAATCTAGGGGCTATAATACACATTTCATACAATAAAGTTTGGTGGCTAGTTGCAAAAAAACCCGCGAAAAATAAAATTGGCAAAAAAGAAAATTTTTGCAGCAATATATTTGTTTGCAGAATCTAAATCGCTGATTACGTTTCCTAATTAATTTTTTGTACCACAAAGTCTTTCTTCGCGTTCCGCTTTTATTTTGCAATTTTTTAAGTACGTTTCTTTTTAATTTATAATCTAAGGACTATAATACACATTTTATACAACAAAGTTTGGTGGCTAGTTGCAAAAAAAAAATCGCGAAAAATAAAATTTGCAAAAAGGAAAAATTTGTTCATCAATATATTTGTTTGCAGAATGTAAATCGCTGATTAAGTTTTTTAATTAATTTTTTGAACCATAAAGCCTTTTTTCGCTTTACGCGATTATTTTGCAATTTTTGTAAGTGTGGTTTTTTTAAATTTATAATCTAGGGTCTATAGTAACAAATCTTATACACAAAAGTTTGGTGCTTAGTTTGCAAAAAAAAAAAAAAAAATCGCGAAAAAAATATTTGCAAAAAGGAAAATTTTTGCGTCATTGTATTCATTTGCAGATTGTTAATCGCTGATTTAGTTTTTTAATTATTTTTTTCTAGCACAAAGTCTCTTTTCACGTTCCTCTATTATTTTGCAATTTTTTAAATTTATAATCTACGGAGTATAATGCCCATTTCATAAAACAAAGTTTGGTGGTTAGTTGCAAAAAAATAAAATTTTGGCATCGTTTGCAGAATGTAAATCTTTTAATTAATTTTTTGAACCCCAAAGCCTTTTTTCGCATTCCGATATTGTTTTGCAATTTTTTACGTATGGTTTTTTAAAATTCATAATCTAGGGCTATAATACTGTTGGAATAGTATAATTCCATAGTATAGTTCCATTCTTGATTTTTATAACTAAATTATTATTTTCCATCCCTGGTTACAATCGATGTTTTGAGTCATACAAAGAGCGCACATAATGACCCTGCAAACATTTAAAAGATACGTTCCAAGAAGATATTAAAGCGATATCTTCTATTTGTCATTTGAATGAAAAAAATCAAGTAGTATTTACTTTGAAATTGTCTTCCTTTTATCACTTGGAAGATAATTCGGCGATATTTGGAAAAAAAAAATTCAAAAATTTTATCTTTTGTCATAACTTTTTATGACAATATTGCGGCAATATCACCTTTGTATCATTTGGAATATAAAACAAATTTGTTTGAAATCTTTTATCAATGTGAAAAAATAGGAAATAAACTCGTGAAAAGTTAAGATTGGAAAAATCGGCTAAGATGAAATCAAGATAATTTATAAGTTGGTCAAAAGATTATGTATGCAGATATTGTTTTTCAGGCTTAAATTTAATAATGAAAAAATTAAATCGTTTTTTTATTGTACCGGGAGTTTATTTAGCGATATCCCTTTTATCTTCCATATGAGTTATTGCTTTCATATTGCCTGGAAGTATTGTTTTAGTGTAACAGTTGTTTCCGACGGAGGAAACTTCCAGAATACGAAATTGATATTACCGGCAATAAATGTTTTCTTCCTGGTGATATGTTCGGAGAACCTTCTTCGTATTGCCATGTTTGCTGGGTGATATTGGTTTGAGTATGTTCCTGTTCCAATGCACATAATAGAACAAATGCTTTCTCAGTGATAGAGAAAGCATTTGTCCCCCTATCTCTTTATTATGTATACTCTTTGATAAAACTAATTTTTTGAAAATCTATTTTTTGAATATCTACACCATTTTCACTAAATTTCAGAAGTTTTCAATTGTATTTCAGAAATTATCAATTGACTTTTAGTTTTATCAATTGTATTTCAGAAATTATCAAAATAGATTTTCGTATTTATCAATAGTATTTCAGAAACTACCAATTGTATTTCAGAAATTTTCAAATGTATTTCAGAAAAAATTAATTGTATTTCAGAAATTATCAAAAGTATTTTAGAAATTGTTAATTGTATTTCGGCAAATATTATTTATATTTCAGAAACTGTTAATTGTATTTCAGAAACTATTAATGGTATCTCAGAAATTATCAAATGTATTTCATAGTTAATAAAGAATAATTTCTGAAACACATTTGATAATTTCTGAAATACAATTGATAATTTCTGAAATACAATTGACGGTTTCTGAAATACAATTGATAATTTCTAATAATAACTTCTGAAATGCAATTGATAAAACTGAAAATTAATTAATTATTTCTGAAATACAATTGATAAATCTGAAAAACAATTGATAACTTCTGAAATAAAATAATAATTCCCGAAATACAATTGAAAATGGTGTATATTATTTTTGTCAATACTGGTAAATATATAAGTAACGACATATTTTTGATTTTTCGTATGCTGGTGTGTAAGCATAACTCATTATTTTTCGCGACATCCCCATACAAAAGTAATAAGAAATGTAATAAGAAAATTAACTAGTTACCAATACCAATTAAGCAGTTACATAACCAAATATCTAGTAATGTTTTTCTAAACTGGGAAATTGAAAATTAAAAGTAGATTTATATATAATTGAGATTTATTTAACAGTAGTTTAAATAGTATTTGTCATATAATTTAGAGATGCATTTTGAAGGTAATATCTGTGTCAGTATAGCAAAATACTTATGTATATTAATTTAAAATACAAAAATATTACTAATTTACTAATTTGGAACTGCAATATTGATGTTGAAATGTGTATTTTTTTCTATGAAATTTGTTCTTTTCTGGTGGGCACCTCTATATTGAAATTACAACGCTGAGTACTTGCCGCCAAAAATATATTTTTGCGCGCCAATACTATGATGTTATTCTCATGACTGCTCTGTTAAACAGCTTTGTTAACATTGGTTGGCCACATGTTAAATGAATTTTCATAATAAAATTGTACAATTTCAACATTAAATTGCTCCAATTTCTAAAACGACCAGAAGAATGGAAATAACATCTTTGGAACATTTATTTTTGTCATTAAAAATGTCTTCATCGATTTTTCTTATTTAATTTTAAAATGTATTATATGTGACTTGGAAAATGCAGTTTTTACTTTTATCATGACATTATTGTCAATAAACAATTTTGCATATATTTTTTAATGCAATTTTTACTATTTTAGTGAGCAACCCTATATTGAAATTACAACACTTGATACCTGCCGCCAATAAATTTCTGATTAAAAAAATATACTACACTGTTAACCAGCTTTGTTAACATTGGTTGGCCACCTGTTAATTTCTATAACTTAACATAATGTGTTTAAAGTTAAATTAATAATATTTCTAAATTGACCAGAAATATTATACCACAATGGCTGGAAAATGTACATTTTTGATTATCTATGACATGATTTTCGTCCAAGAACCTCTGTCCAATTTTCCATAGTGACCACCATGTTCACCCATGAAATTTCACTTAAAAGGACATTATTTTAATGTTAGATTGCTCCCAATTCTAAAATGACCTGGAAAATTTCAGGACTAGAATTTGAAAGTTCAGCCATAATATAGTCTGTAAAATGATTTTCATCCAGGAACCTCTGTCCAATTTTCCAAAATGACCACCATGTTCACCAATGAATTTTCACTTAAAAGGACATTATTTTAATGTTAGATTGCTCCCAATTCTAAATTGACCCGGAAAATTTCAGGACTAGAATTGGAAAATTCAGCCTTAATATAGTCTGTAAAATGATTTTCGTCCAGGAACCTCTGTCCAATTTTCCATAGTGACCACCATGTTCACCAATGAATTTTCACTTAAAAGGACATTATTTTAATGTTAGATTGCTCCCAATTCTAAATTGACCTGGAAAATTTCGGGACTAGAATTTGAAAGTTCAGCCATAATATAGTCTGTAAAATGATTTTCATCCAGGAACCTCTGTCCAATTTTCCATACTTGCCACCAGTTTCATCCAAATATTTAACATAGAATATGAAAATTTTAGCGTAATTTTTTAGAACTTTCTAAATTGACGGGGAAGATTTCAATAGCAAGGCTGGAACGTACATCACTTATATTACCATCAGTATATACATCATTGAGGAACCTGTTTCCAGTTGCCCGATGTAGCTTCAGATATTCCCCACTACTTAGCATAACTGAGTTAACAGTATTGGTTGGCATTATTTTTATTTATATTGCGCTGTTAAATGCTTAACATAGCTCAGTTAACAGTTTTGGATGGCCATTTTAATTACATTCCTTAACATAAATTTAAACTTTTTAAAGTTGTAAATTGATGCATTTCCTAGTTGACCATGAAGATTTTACCACCACGACCGGAGTATATATCCTTTATGCTAGCTATGACACAATTTTCGTCTAGGAACCTCTGTCCAATTTTCCATAATGACCACCATGTTCACCCATGAAATTTCACTTAAAAGGACATTATTTTAATGTTAGATTGCTCCCAATTCTAAATTGACCTGGAAAATTTCAGGACTAGAATTGGAAAGTTCAGCCATAATATAGTCTGTAAAATGATTTTCATCCAGGAACCTCTGTCCCATTTTCCATACTGGCCACCAGTTTCATCCAAATATTTAACATAGAATATGAAAATTTTAGCGTAATTTTTTATAACTTTCTAAATTGACGGGGAAGATTTCAATAGCAAGGCTGGAACGTACATCACTTATATTACCATCAGTATATACATCATTGAGGAACCTGTTTCCAGTTGCCCGATGTAGCTTCAGATATTTCCCACTACTTAGCATAACTGAGTTAACAGTATTGGTTGGCATTATTTTTATTTATATTGCGCTGTTAAATGCTTAACATAGCTCAGTTAACAGTTTTGGATGGCCATTTTAATTACATTCCTTAACATAAATTTAAACTTTTTAAAGTTGTAAATTGATGCATTTCCAAGTTGACCATGAAGATTTTACCACCACGACCGGAGTATATATCCTTTATGCTAGCTATGACACAATTTTCGTCTAGGAACCTCTGTCCAATTTTCCATAATGGCCACCATGTTCACCCATGAAATTTCACTTAAAAGGACATTATTTTAATGTTAGATTGCTCCCAATTCTAAATTGACCTGGAAAATTTCAGGACTAGAATTGGAAAGTTCAGCCATAATATAGTCTGTAAAATGATTTTCATCCAGGAACCTCTGTCCAATTTTCCATACTGGCCACCAGTTTCATCCAAATACTTAACATAGGTTCTAAAAATTTTAGGGTCCTTTTTAACAAGTTTCTAAATTGAGCAGCACAATTCCAAAACATTGGCTGGAAACTAGACCTCTTAAATAGCCTACGATATTGTTTTCGTCCAGGAACCTCTGTCCAATTTTCCATAGTGACCACCAGGTTCACCCATGAAATTTCGCTTAAAAGGACATTATTTTAATGTTAGATTGCTCCCAATTCTAAATTGACCTGGAAAATTTCAGGACTAGAATTGGAAAGTTCAGCCATAATATAGTCTGCAAAATGATTTTCATCCAGGAACCTCTGTCCAATTTTCCATACTGGCCACCAGTTTCATCCAAATACTTAACATAGGTTCTAAAAATTTTAGGGTCCTTTTTAACAAGTTTCTAAATTGAGCAGCACAATTCCAAAACATTGGCTGGAAACTAGACCTCTTAAATAGCCTACAATATTGTTTTCGTCCAGGAACCTCTGTCCAATTTTCCATAGTGACCACCAGGTTCACCCATGAAATTTCACTTAAAAGGACATTATTTTAATGTTAGATTGCTCCCAATTCTAAATCGACCTGGAAAATTTCGGGACTAGAATTTGAAAGTTCAGCCATAATATAGTCTGTAAAATGATTTTCATCCAGGAACCTCTGTCCAATTTTCCATACTGGCCACCAGTTTCATCCAAATATTTAACATAGAATATGAAAATTTTAGCGTAATTTTTTAGAACTTTCTAAATTGACGGGGAAGATTTCAATAGCAAGGCTGGAACGTACATCACTTATATTACCATCAGTATATACATCATTGAGGAACCTGTTTCCAGTTGCCCGATGTAGCTTCAGATATTTCCCACTACTTAGCATAACTGAGTTAACAGTATTGGTTGGCATTATTTTTATTTATATTGCGCTGTTAAATGCTTAACATAGCTCAGTTAACAGTTTTGGATGGCCATTTTAATTATATTCCTTAACATAAGTTTAAACTTTTTAAAGGTGTAAATTGATGCATTTCCAAGTTGACCATGAAGATTTTACCACCACGACCGGAGTATATATCCTTTATGCTAGCTATGACACAATTTTCGTCTAGGAACCTCTGTCCGATTTGCCATAGTGACCACCATGTTCACCCATGAAATTTCACTTAAAAGGACATTATTTTAATGTTAGATTGCTCCCAATTCTAAATTGACCTGGAAAATTTCAGGACTAGAATTTGAAAGTTCAGCCATAATATAGTCTGTAAAATGATTTTCATCCAGGAACCTCTGTCCAATTTTCCATAATGACCACCATGTTCACCAATGAATTTTCACTTAAAAGGACATTATTTTAATGTTAGATTGCTCCCAATTCTAAATTGACCCGGAAAATTTCAGGACTAGAATTGGAAAATTCAGCCTTAATATAGTCTGTAAAATGATTTTCGTCCAGGAACCTCTGTCCAATTTTCCATAGTGACCACCATGTTCACCAATGAATTTTCACTTAAAAGGACATTATTTTAATGTTAGATTGCTCCCAATTCTAAATTGACCTGGAAAATTTCGGGACTAGAATTTGAAAGTTCAGCCATAATATAGTCTGTAAAATGATTTTCATCCAGGAACCTCTGTCCAATTTTCCATACTTGCCACCAGTTTCATCCAAATATTTAACATAGAATATGAAAATTTTAGCGTAATTTTTTAGAACTTTCTAAATTGACGGGGAAGATTTCAATAGCAAGGCTGGAACGTACATCACTTATATTACCATCAGTATATACATCATTGAGGAACCTGTTTCCAGTTGCCCGATGTAGCTTCAGATATTCCCCACTACTTAGCATAACTGAGTTAACAGTATTGGTTGGCATTATTTTTATTTATATTGCGCTGTTAAATGCTTAACATAGCTCAGTTAACAGTTTTGGATGGCCATTTTAATTACATTCCTTAACATAAATTTAAACTTTTTAAAGTTGTAAATTGATGCATTTCCTAGTTGACCATGAAGATTTTACCACCACGACCGGAGTATATATCCTTTATGCTAGCTATGACACAATTTTCGTCTAGGAACCTCTGTCCAATTTTCCATAATGATGGTGGTCATTATGGAAATTTCCCATGAAATTTCACTTAAAAGGACATTATTTTAATGTTAGATTGCTCCCAATTCTAAATTGACCTGGAAAATTTCAGGACTAGAATTGGAAAGTTCAGCCATAATATAGTCTGTAAAATGATTTTCATCCAGGAACCTCTGTCCAATTTTCCATACTGGCCACCAGTTTCATCCAAATACTTAACATAGGTTCTAAAAATTTTAGGGTCCTTTTTATCAAGTTTCTAAATTGAGCAGCACAATTCCAAAACATTGGCTGGAAACTAGACCTCTTAAATAGCCTACGATATTGTTTTCGTCCAGGAACCTCTGTCCAATTTTCTATAGTGACCACCAGGTTCACCCATGAAATTTCGCTTAAAAGGATATTATTTTAATGTTAGATTGCTCCCAATTCTAAATTGACCTGGAAAATTTCAGGACTAGAATTGGAAAGTTCAGCCATAATATAGTCTGTAAAATGATTTTCATCCAGGAACCTCTGTCCAATTTTCCATACTGGCCACCAGTTTCATCCAAATACTTAACATAGGTTCTAAAAATTTTAGGGTCCTTTTTAACAAGTTTCTAAATTGAGCAGCACAATTCCAAAACGTTGGCTGGAAACTAGACCTCTTAAATAGCCTACGATATTGTTTTCGTCCAGGAACCTCTGTCCAATTTTCCATAGTGACCACCAGGTTCACCCATGAAATTTCACTTAAAAGGACATTATTTTAATGTTAGATTGCTCCCAATTCTAAATTGACCTGGAAAATTTCGGGACTAGAATTTGAAAGTTCAGCCATAATATAGTCTGTAAAATGATTTTCATCCAGGAACCTCTGTCCAATTTTCCATACTGGCCACCAGTTTCATCCAAATATTTAACATAGAATATGAAAATTTTAGCGTAATTTTTTAGAACTTTCTAAATTGACGGGGAAGATTTCAATAGCAAGGCTGGAACGTACATCACTTATATTACCATCAGTATATACATCATTGAGGAACCTGTTTCCAGTTGCCCGATGTAGCTTCAGATATTTCCCACTACTTAGCATAACTGAGTTAACAGTATTGGTTGGCATTATTTTTATTTATATTGCGCTGTTAAATGCTTAACATAGCTCAGTTAACAGTTTTGGATGGCCATTTTAATTACATTCCTTAACATAAATTTAAACTTTTTAAAGTTGTAAATTGATGCATTTCCTAGTTGACCATGAAGATTTTACCACCACGACCGGAGTATATATCCTTTATGCTCGCTATGACACAATTTTCGTCTAGGAACCTCTGTCCAATTTTCCATAATGACCACCATGTTCACCCATGAAATTTCACTTAAAAGGACATTATTTTAATGTTAGATTGCTCCCAATTCTAAATTGACCTGGAAAATTTCAGGACTAGAATTGGAAAGTTCAGCCATTATATAGTCTGTAAAATGATTTTCATCCAGGAACCTCTGTCCAATTTTCCATACTGGCCACCAGTTTCATCCAAATACTTAACATAGGTTCTAAAAATTTTAGGGTCCTTTTTAACAAATTTCTAAATTGAGCAGCACAATTCCAAAACATTGGCTGGAAACTAGACCTCTTAAATAGCCTACGATATTGTTTTCGTCCAGGAACCTCTGTCCAATTTTCCATAGTGACCACCAGGTTCACCCATGAAATTTCACTTAAAAGGACATTATTTTAATGTTAGATTGCTCCCAATTCTAAATTGACCTGGAAAATTTCAGGACTAGAATTGGAAAGTTCAGCCATAATATAGTCTGTAAAATGATTTTCACCCAGGAACCTCTGTCCAATTTTCCATACTGGCCACCAGTTTCATCCAAATACTTAACATAGGTTCTAAAAATTTTAGGGTCCTTTTTATCAAGTTTCTAAATTGAGCAGCACAATTCCAAAACATTGGCTGGAAACTAGACCTCTTAAATAGCCTGCGATATTGTTTTCGTCCAGGAACCTCTGTCCAATTTTCCATAGTGACCACCAGGTTCACCCATGAAATTTCACTTAAAAGGACATTATTTTAATGTTAGATTGCTCCCAATTCTAAATTGACCTGGAAAATTTCAGGACCAGAATTGGAAAGTTCAGCCATAATATAGTCTGTAAAATGATTTTCACCCAGGAACCTCTGTCCAATTTTCCATTCTGGCCACCAGTTTCATCCAAATACTTAACATAGGTTCTAAAAATTTTAGGGTCCTTTTTAACAAGTTTCTAAATTGAGCAGCACAATTCCAAAACATTGGCTGGAAACTAGACCTCTTAGATATCCTACGATATTGTTTTCGTCCAGGAACCTCTGTCCAATTTTCTATAGTGACCACCAGGTTCACCCATGAAATTTCACTTAAAAGGACATTATTTTAATGTTAGATTGCTCCCAATTTTAAATTGACCTGGAAAAGTTCAGGACTAGAATTGGAAAGTTCAGCCATAATATGGTCTGTAAAATGATTTTCATCCAGGAACCTCTGTCCAATTTTCCATACTGGCCACCAGTTTCATCCAAATATTTAACATAGAATATGAAAATTTTAACGTCATTTTTTATAACTTTCTAAATTGACGGGGAAGATTTCAATAGCAAGGCTGAAACATACATCATTTGTATTACCTTCAGTATATACACCATTGAGGAACCTGTTCCCAGTTGTCCGTTGTGGCTCCTAACATTTCCCGCAGTTTGGCCTAAAATTACTGAATTTAAAACCTTATTTACACTTATTCCTTACGTGCGTTTTCAAAAAAAAAAAATAATGAAAGTTATATACACCCTGCTTCACAGATTGTGTTCATTCCGTCAGTCGGACCACGCCCCTATCGCCCATAATGCTTGAAATTCATAACCCTTCATTCCAAAAATTTTAACATGTTACTGTTAAGTAGTTAACAGAGCTCTGTTGACTCATAACATAGCTCTGTTAACGAAATCGGTTTGTGTCTTTGCTAGTTAAATTTACATTTATCTTCACAGACATTAAATAAATATCAAAGAAAAAATTATAACATCTTTCTCTTGTTTTAACAATCAAGCAATGTAGTTGGATTAATTTACATATAACCAAATTTATATTTTTTTACGATTTTTTAAAAGTTGATACTAAACAAAAGCATTAATAATTAGTATAATTAATAACAATTTTAATTATTAATTATAATTAAAGCTCAATGTAATAAAGCGTGCTTAGTGAGCACTCTGAATTCATAATATCCTTTAGTAAACGATATTATCGAAATCCATAAGATTAGAATTATTAAAAGGCGAATTAAAAGACAAATATTCATATCCAGATGTTTTTTAAATACTATTTAAATAGTAAAACAAAGAAATTTACAAATAAATTATTATAATTAAAATTAATACATATCAGGTCTAAATAACTTTTCATACATATATACATATGAGCTTTTTAGAATCCAGTGGAGCTAACTCCCTTACAAACAATTTTGACAAAATTAATCACAACGTTTTTTTTTTAATTCCCTGCGAAATAGTTACTAAAATCAAATTAAGGGATGGAGGTACGTCAATGTAGAGGGAAAAATCAATTCTCAACAAAATTTCTCTCTACATTTAAGTAGCTAAATGGCGTATAACTGTGTTCAATGCATATGAAAGAGATACAAGTTAAGGTACGAGTTGTTCTATTCTTCTTTAACCCATTGAATTTATTATAGAGCGCTACGTTTACGTCTGGCTAATTCAGGTATAACTTTATAAGGTGCTAAATTTACCAAAAAGATCTGCGGTGTGGTTTTCTCCGATTTGGACAATATTTGAATAAGTGACAGAGGGTACAGAGCAAATAAAAATATGATCTCAATTATTACATTTTTTATTTTTGTGGTTTCTGGAAGAGTTACGGAAATTATTTATTTATTTTTGTTCCTTTTTTTAAATAAAATGATTAAAAATACAACAAATGTATATATAATTTGTTTTTCGATTAATCGATTAATTTTAAAATTTTATTTTAAGAAAAAACCCCGACTAATTATTTGAACGATTAATCGATTAAAATAAAAAGTCGATTAATTGAATACCCTAGTCTAATAACATATCATGGACTTTAGCTATGATTTCTGTGGTTGTTGCAGTTTTTGGACGTCAACTTCGTGGTTCATCTTCAATGCAACGTTTAAATGCAGCAACCCAATTTTTTACTGTTGCATATGAAGGAGCACTTTCACCTAACACATTCACCATATCATTATGAATTTCTTGTCCCGATAAACCTTTCTTATGTAAATATTTAATCACACCACGAATTTCTAATTTTTCCATTGACAGATCGAAATGAAATTTAACATGTGTTCATATGACGGATGGAAGTTTCCATTATTCAAAGCTTTTTGCTGTTTATACACTCATACAAATAAGTCCGTAAAAATAGCAGAAAAAGTTACTAAAAATTAGTTAAAAATGATGCTGCAGAAAAAACTACTAATATTAGCAGAATCAGTTTGCTAAATATTAATAAAATGAAAACAGCAAAAAAACTGTTCAATTTATAGAATTTTAGTAATATTTAAGCTAAATTGTTGTTAATTGCAAATAACAATTTAACCTGCTGTTAAATTTACAGAATTTTAGTAATATTTGAGCTAAATTTTTGTTAATTGCAAATAACAATTTAATCTGCTGAAATCAGCAAAAAAAATTGTTAAATAATAGTAGAATGAAAAAAGCAAAAAAAAAACTGTTAAATCTACAAAATTTTTGCTAAAATTTTCTGAAATCAACAAAACTTTTGCAGATTACTAGTGGACTGGAAAAAGGTAAAAAAGGAGCAAATGAAATGAAAATTAATAAAAATTAAAAATAAATGTGTATTTAAAAACATACTTAGGAACAGTTTATTAAAGTTCATTGCCTAAATGCCCATTTATAATTGATGAAAGAAGTATTTGTTTTCATGTTTAAAAAAAGAATAAATTAAGAAAAAAAATTAAAAATTCGCGTATTTCTTATATTTTTTTTTATATTACAATGCTTTTTCTTCAATTATGTGTACATTTCATTACCATTGTTTACATCAATGCAAATTGAAAAAAAATTCATTGGCATTGAATGGTGATGAAATTTGTTGGCATTGACATTGATATAAAGTATTGCCAATTATATTTCAATGCCAATGAAAATTTCCCAAGAATGATTTCTTGTAAAAGTGGTAATGTTTATAGACAATAATATGTTAACCATAACAAAATGTATTTCAGAGATCCTTCTTTTGATTTTCATTGTTTGCTGATCGGATATGTGTTTCCGAATTTATTTGAGTTTCCATTTTCACCTCTAAAGCTCCACCCACAGGAAAAAAAGTGTGGCCGATTAAAAATATCGTATTCTTTAAATATGCTTAAAAAGTAGAATATTGGGGGAAAAAATTAGGGTCACCCCGTAAACTCCACTTGCTCCCCAGAGATACTTTTAATCACAATTTTCATATTAAAATGGTTCGTCCAAAATAAACCTTGATCTTTGAAAATTAATGTATTACGATAAATAGAAACTTTTCTCATAAATTTTAATAATTTAGATATTTTATGAGTAGGACAAATTTTCAACCATTTCAATTTAGCTTTATTTAAAAACTTTTTGTATTATTTTTGGCGAGTTAAAAATATGCAGTAATTTTTAGTTTAGAGTCATTTAACATTATGTTTATAAGCGCTCCAAAATTGGTTTAGTTTACAAAAAATTTGTAAAATTAGCAAATCTTCTGTTAAAAATTAGTAACTAAAATTCAGCAAAATACTGTAAAGTTAGCAAATTTATTGTTAAAAATTAGTAACTAAATTCAGCAAAAAAAATAGCAAAAAAATTTGTAAGTTAGTAATGTGGAGGTAGCAAAAAAATTAACTTAAAATTAAATTTTAACTAAAAATTTGTTAAGTTGAAGTACCAACAGTTTCACTAACTTTTCTACAAACTTTTTTCTATGAGTTTACCGACATCTCTATGTCAGGCTAAGAACATTTCGTACTGCCCTCGTATGTATATTGCCAAAAAACAAATTTTTTGTCTCCTTCAAAAGATTTTCGTATTTTGTTGAAATCTGAGAAAACCCATTGCCAATCCATGATGGAATTACTACAAAAAGTTACTAAAAATTAGTTAAAAATGATGCTGCAGAAAAAACTGCTAAAATTAGGAGATTTTTTTTTTTACTAAATACTAGTAAAATGAGAACAGCAAAATTAAAATTGTTAAATTTACAGAATTTTAGTTATATTTAGGCTAACTTTTAGTTAATTGAAAATAGCAAATTGTACCGTAGAATCTGCAGAAAATTTTGCTAAATATTTGTAGACTAAAAATAGCAAAAAACTTTTAAATCTACAAAATTTTTGCTATTTTTAAGTTAAATTTAGTTGAATGCAAATATGAGTGCATTCTGCTAAAATCAGCAGAAATATTTGCTAAAAAATTGTAATTATTTGTATTAAAAAAAAATCGAAAAAACTTCGAAAATTTTAAATTTTTTGGTGATTTTTTAGGCTAGTAAATATTTAGCAAAATTTTTTGCTGATTTTAGCAGGTTGCTATTTTCCATTTACAAAAATTGAGCTCAAATATAACTAAAATTCTGTATAGTTAACAGTTTTATTTTTGCTGTTCCTATATTACTAATATATATCAAAAATAATCTGCTAATTTAGCAGTTTTTTTCTGCAGCATAATTTTTAACTAATTTTTAGTAGTTTTAACTAAATTTTTACGGACTTTTTTCTATTAGTGTAAGTGCTACTTGCTAAGTGTTTTGTCGCCATTACTTCTTGTTTTTTACAAATATCACAACAATAATATTTAAAATTTTTTAAAAGAATATAAGAACAATTTGAACCTGGGACTCCAGATTGCCAGTCGATAGATTTACCATCTGAGCTATGTCGACATGTTATATTTGATAGATAAAAACATAATTGCTCACAAGTGTGCTTACTCGCCAACATATAAAAAATCAAAAAATGTGTGGCGGTTACATATATCTTTACCAGTGTTGAAAAAATATTCAGCCTAAAAATAGATTTAAAAAAATCGAGAACATTACTTCGTATTACGAATAATGATAAAAATAAGTCATTATTGGCAATGCAATACTTTGCGTTTTGAAATAATGGAAAACATAACTGGTTATTACTAATTCATTATTATATGTTTTAAAATAATGCAGAAAGTAAGTCGGTGTCATTGCTTTTAGTCCAAAAAATAATGGCGTGTCATTACCGTTTCTATACTGGGATGCCATAAATACAAAATCGTTTAACATTTAAAAAAGAATTAATTCATTTGCATTGCTGGTTACACCTTTATACGTTTTGTTTACCACAATTTCTTAGTTTGCGCGAGTGTAAGTTTATGTATGAGCGTAAGGCCGTCCTCACAGTTGACAAACTCGCGAATTTCGTGTAGTTATCAGTGATGTCAGCCAACTAAAAAAAGCGACGGCTAATGCAAAAACCTGCAGGGGAGGCGACTTAATCGGTTTAATTAGTTTTTTTTAGAATGGCAGCTCCTGCATTAACCAATTTATTCAAGATTAAAAACACAATCCGATTAATCCGAAAATGATATGGTAACATACATATCTAATTCGATAGAAATATATATGGTCAGTAGGGTGAACCTTATTTTTCAACTTGCGATTTAAGGCCGTCCACTCCCCCCCTAGAACTGTAGCTTTTGGAATACAAATACACCAGGCAAAAAATTAACCTGATCGCATAACGTGTCGCATTGGCCCTGAAGTTTGAAGTACGATTTACAACCCCGACTAAAAAAGATATTATATAATCATATATCACCATATATAAACCCATATATACGTCCATATCTAATTTGATCCGAATATTGGAATATATAATTATATCAAGCGAGATAAGCATGTTATCTAACCTGATACAATTTGATCCGAAAAATGGGTCTATCTAACTTCATCAAATTATATATTAATACATATAATTTTATAGAAATTTTCAAATAAAATTTTAGTAAATATTGTTGAGATCACTTATTTTCATTCATATTAAATACGTATGCTTAATGTTTAGAAAAATTTTTGTTAATAAACTTGGAAATAGCTGACAAAATAAAACATTACAAAAATTTGTCGAAATAACTGTCTTATAAAATAAAAAAATAACTTTCAGAATTAATTTTTTTTCACGGAAAAAATAACTGAACTTAAACCATATTTATTTCAACATATGTTTTTCTAATTTTTATTTTTAAATTTAAAAATTGCAATTAAACTTTATAAAATTTTGTATAATTAGATATCATGTCAGATATAATTATATATAAAATTAATACAATTTTCTATTAACTTTGTTATATATTTTGATATAATATGGTTTATAAAAGCTTATATGCCATTATATATAATTACGTATGAACTATATTTGCAGATCTCTTAATATATGGCTGGAGACCAAATCGCATATGATTATATATAACGTTATATCAAACATATTTATAAAACCAAAGTGTTAATATAAATGTATATGGTTATATAAAGCCACGGATATAAACATTTAAATTTATATCAAATCATATATGATTATATGAAAACTTTTTTAGTCGGGACGCAAAAAATTGTTTTTTTTTTGGCTTTTTTGAAAATACTGCACTCAAAATACTACGTCTGTTGGCTGGACAGAAAAATTTGTTACTTTAACAAAATTTATTCCTGTTTTTTTGGCTTAAAATAAAATTTGTTGATTTTAACAAATTCTTTTGTTAAATTTAACAAATCTAAATTTAAGTAAAAAATTTGTAAAACAACAGTTTTATCTGTAATTATACTGAGCCGAATTTATCAAAATTTAGGTCTCGGGACCAGAGAAACAAGCCACCCACCGTGAGCCGTTTAAGCCGCCGGTCATTTTTGCCTCAGCCGCCGCCGCCAATTTTTTTCGGTTCATTTCGGCTGGCAGTATCAATTTTCTAAAATTAAAAACAAATGTCATTTTTAAAACAAATTTTCTACTTCATCATTTCCTGAACCATCAAGAGTATTTTTTTTTTAATTCAAAAGAAATAAAAGAACCAGTTTTATAGTCAGAGCTAAGAAAGATTTTTGTCATAAATATTTCTTAAGTTGAAAGTTTTGCTTGAAAGTTTCTGACATATTTCGCTGAAATTTGGATATGCAATTTTCAATATGCAAATTCAGCTTTAGAAATTGAATATATATCATTCCATCAAACCATTCCTTTATAATTAATTCATATGTTTCATTCCCAAAGTTTAATATTAAATAGAATGCATTCTTATGTTGAATACATTCCTCATAGAATTACAATCAATTTAAATATTTAATTAATTTTTTCATTAATTCTAATCTTTTACAAAATTGCTTTTCAAAATTGACATTTTATTCAATCCGTAAAAGATCTAAGGTATGAATTTACTAATGATTCTGACAAAACTTTAGTTTATAATTACCAGGGCAAGTTTTTTTGGCATTTGCCATTAAATGCCATTTTTGCCATTTTTTCAATTATTTTGTAAAATTGCCATTTTTACAAATCCTTGCCAAAAAAAGCCATTTTGTCTATTTTTTTACACTTTTCATTATAAAAATGCTATAAAATTCAGTAAAAACTTAATCTTTGTAAATAATTTTCGGAAAAAATTACTTGTTTAGAGTTGATTTATAGGAAGAAGAAGAAAACATTTTTATTTAAAAATTTAACAGACACAAGATATTTAATAAAATTCCAGATTTTTTTTAAATCATACTAATATACGGCGAATGCACTTTAGCAGTTCAACGGTAAATTTCTTCATTATTTTGTTTTTGTTAAAAACATTCAGAAAAATACTTAAATCAACTATTATCCTTTAAAATTTTTGGAATAAGGGTGCCATTTTTGCGTTTTTGTGCCAATTTTACTATTTTTTCGTGCCTATTTGCCTGCCAATTTCAACTTTTTTTGTGCCATTTTAAACTTGCCCTGATAATTACAAATTAAATAAAAATGTGGCTTATTTTAGGGATTTAATATTGATATCATATACACAACCCATAAAAATAAAGGTAATTAACCAAAATTTAAAAACGCAAACATTTGTTTTAATCTTTTACAAACCGAATAAAACGTGAAAGATCATTATAAAAATAATGAATTCATTAAAGAATTCATTCACTATGCATGAAAATTAAAAGAATGAAATGAATGATATATTAGTAAATTTTAATTAAAAATCCAAAAGTGAATTAAGGAATTAATTCATTCGAATCTATGGTCGTAGGTTTGGTTAAGTAGATCACATCACATTTTTCAGAAATTTCAGTACACCTGAAATTATTTTCAAAAGACACATTTTTAAGTAAGTTATTTCCCGGTCAACTTATAAAATTGGGGAGATATTTACAATAATCGACGTTGTTCTGAGTTCCGAATCCACAAAAAAATTCTAAAGTGAAACATTACGAATTTTTTTGCTGTTCTGTGATCCACATCCTAATTATTTTCTTCGTTTTATTTCGTGTTGAAAAAGCTTGGTGAAAGTAAAACGAATTTTTTGTTGCAAAAATTGATATATTAAAATTTATTTTAAAATTTTTCAGTATGCTAAAATTTGTTCGAAACAATCAATTTCCGACATTTTGAATTATGTGTGATTTTACAAAACTACTCTAATTAAAAATTTTCGGAATTTAGAACAGGGGTGATAGTGTCAAAACTCTGTTTTTGAGCGACTTCAAGCACTCAACAATTTTAAATTCAGCAATTTTTCAACCGATTTTGAATTTGGAACGTTTTTGGAAAGTCAAAAAATTTAGCTTTCCAAATACATGTATATGTGACAGCGCTAGAGAAAGGGACCTAAGGGTAAAAAAATCAATTTTTTTTTTTTGTGGACAACATCTGAGCATCGAATGAGACCGATCCCATGCTCTCCTGACCTTAGGTCCCTTTCTATCCTTAGGTCCCTTTCTATTTTGCACGTCACATATAGAATAATTTATTTGTAACTGAAATATGTTGACAGTTTTTTTAAAAAAATATTAAAATAATTTTTTTTTTTTAATTTGTATACACTGAACCAAAAACAGCTGTGAAATCAACTAAAATCCATATTAAATTGATGAATGGGTGATCACTATACAACTAACAAAACCTGTCCATCAATTTAACACATTGTTTAGTAGATTTATATTTTGACGTTTAACTATTTGATGTGGTATTATTTTGACAAAATATCGTCAAATGTATTAACAAAAATTAGTTGTCTTAACAATTATATTTAATCAAATTGCATAATGATTTTGTTGTTTTACCAATGCATTTTATTCAATTCAACAATGCATTTTATTTAATTAATTAATTTTTTATCGATTTATTATTAATTTTTAGACTTATATTTCATTATTTTTTATATTTCACCAATTTCAATTTTTTAAGCAATATACATACAATGTCTTTTTTATAATGAATTTGATAAAATATAAAAAATAATGAAATATAAAATTGAAATTATAATATAGCACATACTAAAAACTCTTTATTTAAAACACATGTACCATTTTATATACAAAAACATATAACTTTATTTAAATTAATAATTCAAATACATTATATAACTTTCATTAATAGTTTGCCTTAAACAAAATAACAAAAAGATAGATAATATCAAAATTAATGACAGAAATTTTAATGTACGATTTAATTGAGAACATTTAAAATTATATAAATTTATTTAAACTAAAATTAATAAACCTTCAATTAGGAATTCACTTTAAGTCACTAAATTTGTTAATTATCTATACTTTGAAAAACAAAAACACTTAATGTCAATTTATTGATATTTCCGACAATTACAAATACACATGCTAGCACGAGTAATGACGCGACAAAACTAACCTCACTAAACTTTTTTCCACAGATTTAATACTCTTTTTTCAAATTGAAGAAAAATTATATCAAATTTACGTTGCAGCCTTTTTACAAAATTTTTTAGAGTTAACAAATTAAATTTTGTTAAAAAATGGACAAAAAATTATCAAAACAACAATTGTTTTGTAGAGAATTATTGAAGGAAATAAGTATGATCACCCAAGTAAAAAAAGTGATATGGAGCCATATGAAGTTATATTTAATTATATATAATCTTTTATGTAATTAGATATAATTATATCCGAAAAATGAGAACATCTTATTGTATCGAATTGTATACAATTGTATACAATTTGGTACAATTTGATACAATTTTATGCAATTCGATACAATTGTATCCGAATTTTGTCCTCATCCAATTACATCAAATTATATCTTTTTGTATAAAATTATATAAAATGTTATAAAAGTGGACATAGTTTGATACAATTATATCTAAATATTGACCTTATACTTTTTATCATATTATATAGGACCATATCTAACAATATACAAAAATTATTTTTTTAAATAAAAAAGATATGCAATATCTGGAGATCAGACCTGGGGGATTTCAATTACAATTGCAAATAAATGTAATTGAAATTAAAAAAAACAGAATTACATTTCATGTAACTGTAATTGAAAATTTTCAATTACAAGTAATTGTAATTGAAAGTGATTTCAATTACAAATTTCAATTACATTTAGAATTAAAGTGTTTTTTGTTAAAATTTTGTAGAAAAAACTGACTGGGATAGGTTGGATAGGCGTGGATAAGTATAAAAAGAATACGTCATGTTGGGCTGACCCCTCACTTGTGCTTTTTGTCATTATTTCTTTTCCGAAAAAAATGTAATTGTAATTGAAATTTTTTCAATTACAATTATATGTAATGTATAATTGCAAATTTTAAATTACAAATTACTTGTAATTGTTTTTTTTTAATTACAATTACAAATAATATGTAATTGTAATTGATTTTTTTTCAATTACAATTACATGTAATTGTGTAATTGCATGTGTAATTAATTTCCAAATATAATGATTAACCCAAAGGTCTGCTGAAGATCCTCTAATTTCGATAAATCTTCCATTACTTTTATCCAGATTTACCATGACAGTGCATTAAACATGAACAAAATTTTCTTTATTTTTAGTAATTTTAAATTAAAGTTGACAAGACTGAAATTTTAAAGTTAATACGATCATGTTATATGTAGAACCAAGATATAAGAAAAATAGTAAAAAAAAATAGTAAAATATTACAAAATAGTAAAAATTACTAAAAATATATGATGCAAAAAATAAACTCACACGAATCATGCACGGGTTATATATTCTTATTCACGCTCACGCACGAATCACTTGAGTATAGTAATTACTACTCACGATCGCGTGTTATTCACAGAGATGTTCGTGACTCACGAACATTTCTAGTCACGCGCCAATCCCTAGTAATTACTAAATCTAAATTTAGTTCAAAATCAATTTTAACATAGAACCACATATAATATAATACGGTTTTATATGGACCTTATATATTTTTATATAAAATCACTTTGAAATAATTGCTTATGTGGGATGATATATAATTATAGATGATTTTATAAAGAACGTTATATTGTTATATATTAAAGAAATCATGAAATATTGTGCATATGGAACCGTATTAAGTTATATATGGGTTCTTATTCGTCAATATATAATCATATCTAACACAAATTATGAAATATTTCTTATATGGCTCCACATATAGTTTTATATTATTATGTATAGTGTCATACTAAATTATATATAAACGTATATGTAATTATATCTGTAATATGTTACTTTATGTACTTATATATAGCACATGCAATTATATGTAGGCCAGTATGTAATAATATAAAATCACATATGCCTCCATATTAAAACCTTTGAGGAAAAAATATCTAACATATGACTATATAAAAGTATATCTGCTTGAATTTAAAAGCATATCCTGCCATATGTAACTATAAGTTACTAAATGCAATTACATAAAATAATATATGATTATATCAAAACTTTTTTACTCGGGCATTTAAAAAAAAAAGGAGTTGATTTAAAAAAAACCAACATTAATTTGAATAAAAAATATATTGTTTTAACAATTCGTTTCATCAAAAAGTAACAAAATTTTTATGTTGATTTCACTTACGATTTTTGGTTCAGTGTACTTTGACGGCTTTTTTACAGTATTAAAAAATTCTTTACTATTGTAATTTATTCTGAACGTGGGTTTAGATTTTAGTAAAATCAGATTCTTTTGTTTAAATTAATTGAAAATTGAAAAAGTTATCGTAATTTTTCTAAACATTTAATTTCAGCTATTATAAGACATCTCTATGTTCTTGTTTACACACTCATTAAGGTTAACATTTTCAATTTTCTTATAAATGCAGAGATTCCATGTTTATAAAAAAAATGTATAACTTTGACAATTTTAAAGCGATTAAAGTAGAACTTCGTTTTACTCTGAATTAAGAATAACATATTTTTTAAACAAAATTAAACAAAATAAGAAAAAATTAAGAAAATCAGTTTTATTTGAAAATATTTCCACACAATTTTGTTGAATATATAAACCTATGTATATATTTGGAAAGCCCAACTATCTCTCCTTCTAGGTCCGTTCAAAAGCTAAAAATCCTAAATTTGTAATTTTTATCGATAAATTTAACTTAAAATTAACTTTTATTTGATAATTCCAAATTTTTTGTACAATTTTCTACTGCTATATTTTGGAAAAAACCTTAAACAACTTAAATTGCGTGTATAATGTTCTATCAAGCCGCCGCCGCCGCAGATTTTTATACGGCTCAACCTTAATCGCCGCCGCCGATTATTTTGATCGGCTTGTTTCTCTGCTCGGGACCCTCCCCGAGACCTAAATTATTTTAACAAAAAATTTTGTAAAATTTAACGAATGGGTTCTTAAAAATTAGTTTTAAATAATTTTGAAAATTAACAATCAAAACTAAGGAGTGAGATCATAAAAATGTTAACACACATAAAGTTAAATAAAAAACAAACCACTGAATTTTAAGACTTCAAACCAAATTTTTATTAAATGAAATTTAATACAAAATCAGACAAAAAAAAACCGCATGGAATTCTAGCTACTACGAGCAAAGTTATCGACTTTTTCCGGAAACCCTCCCATTAAGGCTTTTATGGTAGTTTCTGCAACCTTTTAAGAGCAGGTGGTCCATCTATGTTTGAAATCTTGCATGTCCTGGGACACTTTTTTTGTGCCCTTTAATTTTCTTTTAACAAGAGCCCAATATCTCTCCACTGGCCTGAGCTCCTGGCAGTTTGGTGGATTTGCCTCTCTTGGTAAAAAAACCACATTATTATCATTATACCACTCCAGCGCTTTCTTGCTGTAGTGACAATGTGCTAAATCGTGCCAAAAGTAAGTGGATACATTGTGCTGACTCAAAAATGGAAGAAGTCTCTTCTGCAAACACTCCTTGATATAAATTTCGCTGTTTGTAGAGCCAGATGTCACAAATGACTGGCTTCTTTGGCCGCAGCTACATATGGCTTGCCATACTATGAATTTTTTACGGAATTTCGTTTGCTTTTTCGACCTAAATTTTTTTGCAACATTTCCTCGAACATCGGAAACATAAAATTCTTGACCAGGGAGCTGCGAAAAATCAGCCAGGATATAAGTTTCGTCGTCCATTACACAACAGTTGTATTTTTGTATAAAATTTCATTTCAATTTTCGAGCTCTGGTTTTGGCCTCCAAATTTTTAAAAGCATTTCTATCGGGAACTTTTTGAACTTTGTAGGAATTTAGTCCTGCCTTACGTTTCACTTTACGTACAAAAAAGTCCGAGCTTTGGGCTAACCGAGCTGTTTTTCTGCCAGATGTGTTAGGAGCTCTCTTAAGGATGCTTATAACTTTATATGCCTTAGCAATGTTACGATAACCAGTCGTTGTTCCTGTTCCCGGCTTCCTTTCAATTGTTAGGAGTTCCAGATACCTTTTTACCACTTTTGAAACTGTTTGGCGGCATACATTAGTTTCTTTGGCAATTTTTTTGTATGTCCATGTTTGGTTTTGTTGAAAATATTTAATTATTTTTGAACGCACTTTTCTTTCATCGTCCATTCTATAAAAAATTGCTAATTGAAACTCATGATGTAAATTAATTTATTAACTGAAATATTTTTAAAATGTAAACTGCCGAAAAAAAAATATGAGAAGCTTTAAACCAAAGTTATAGGCAAAAATGTGTGTTAACATTTTTATGATCTCACTCCTTAGTTGAATTACTGAGGATTTTTAGTATTGTGTTAAATGAAGATAACTAAAATCTTTGCTTAAATCAGTGTTTCACCTAAAAATTTGTTAAAAATTATTCAAATCGATTTGAAACCGGTTTGGCAGATTTTTCTACTGACGTATTATTTTAAGTGTACACTCAAAATATATTTTCCATAACCGATTGAGGTTTATTTGAAAAGTAATAGGTAAAGTTTGTTTTCAAATGAACAATCAATTAAAATACATTGAAACATATTAGGTGTGTTTCTTTACTTTTTGGGTAAAGTTCGGTAAAATGAGAGTAAGCACAAAATCCTCTCACAAAATGACAAAATTACCCAATAGTACAGGAACGCAAAAAACCACTTTTCTAGCCCAAAAACTTATTTCAAAGAATAATGTTAAACAGTGATGGGACTTGAAAAATTTTGTTTTGTGCCAAGTGTGTGACTAAAATGTTCCAAATGGGAATGGAATGATAAATTAAATTCATCCGATTCTTATTAAAGATTTGGGAATGCAGCCAATGAATGAATTCTTTAGGAATGGTTGCACGGAATGGTATACATATAAAAATTTTCTAAAACTTAATTAATTTTTCATGAATTAAACTTAAATTAATTCTTTCGAAGCTCTGATATAAATTGATAGCATTTGAATTTTTAAAATTCTATGGACTAAGCACCGTAAGTTGTTCAGTTTTTACGTGAAAAAACTGTTATACTCCATATAAAAAAAAAATAATTTTCACGACAATGAGTTTCACGTGAAAATTGTGCAAACTTAGTTTTCACGCAAATTTAATGTACATAGCCTTGTATTTTTCTGGTGAAAAAGTGACATTTTGTGTTAATTGTGATTGTGGCTTTGTTATAAAATTAAAATATTGTTAATTTTTTTAACTTAAATTGCAACTTAAAGCATTTAAAGTCTGAGAGAAATTTTTTCACGTGAAAAACAACTTATGGTGCTTTATTCAGTAATATCTTCGATGCCATTTTTTAGTTTTGCTTTATTCGAAAAGGTATTTTAATACCAATAAATGCTTAGAAACTAAAAGTTAAAGAATTGTCATTTTTTAAATTCATTTTCTATTAAATTTTGTAGATAACCAAAATGTGCCAAAATAGTATCGGTTGTGCCATTGTACCAATCAATCTTAGATTGTGCCAAAAATCCCATCACTGATGTGAAAATACGTATAATTTCAGTTTACAAATCGGCACAAATAGACATATTTATTCGCATTTAAAAGTTGTTTTTGATTTTATTCAATTAATTTTAACAAAAACCCAAGTTTCTTTTGCTTATTTCTTTATTTAATTACAATTTTTAATTTAATTTCACAATTGTTTTTTGTTTATATTTGCATCAGCTGTTTTACCAAAGTTTACCCGAAGAAAAAGTCTGGGTAAATTTCGGTAAAAAGAGAAGCACTAATACACTCTCATTAGCGCTCTCATTTACCCAATTCTCGAGTACGGGAACGCTTTTGGGTAAATTTCGGTAACTTTGGGTAAATTTCGGTAACTTTGGGAACGTACGGGAACACACTGATTGTTTAACTTTTTTTTATCAAATAATAAAAAACAAATTACAAAAAAATATGTACCGTCTGTAAAAGTTGTTATTTTCAGTTAAAATTTCTATTTTTAGATTTATATTTTTAGAAAAAATAATTAAATAATTTCGTTGTTTTCTATTTAAAAAAAAATTCAAATATTTTCGGTTTTCTTTTTTGTTAAAATAGTTTGTTTATATGTATACAAAATTATTTCAATTCAAATTACAAGAAATTCTTTACTCATACACACAAACATAGCCAATAAAAATATGAACGTGTGTGTTGTGTATGGTGTAATGTTTTGAAAATACAAACAAAAAAAAAAAAAACTTTCAGATATGAAAAAACTAACCACAAAATGGTTTTTTTACGTTTTGTCAGTTAAAAATTGATGATTGTTTTAACAGACTTTTTAATTATTTTTATTTCTTTTATGGATGGTTTAAACAATGTTTGAAAATAAATAGCAAAATGGTTTAAATATAATGAAAAATCAGTAGTCCTTTTTTATTTGTATTTTGAATTCATTTAATATGTATTTTAGGTTGTTTTTAACGATAAAATATTGTGAGTGTATTTATAAACGATTTACTAAAGCTCAACTGTACTATACAAATGCTAATGCGCAACTCCCTCTATTCGTCAAGTGGCAGCACTTTTATATTTTAATGGCCGTGGTTGTAGAACAAGCTAGAAAATTCCAGAGTACTAAAATTATAACACTTATTTTATTGTTTGCAGATCCCCCAATTACTTAACATTATACTTAAAATATAGTGCTACCAGATTGATGGGATTAGTAAATCCTGTTTCTCGGGATATTTTTCTTCTAAAATACCATGATCCATTTGCGAATCATTTATATATGATACAATAAATGCGAACTTATCAAATAAGATATACTTAAAATGAATTTTTAGTGTAGTCATCTCTTTAATACGCATAGTTTGCGCTGAATTACTACATAAAACTCGCGAATTTGTTAAACATCGGGACGACCAAATGAGCATGTTGCTGTTGTTTTTTTAGTTTACTTATGTTATTATTTTTATATATCTCTTCCTGATGCGTCTAGTTTTTGTGGCCACTTGAGCACAGGTATCATCTTGTTAGGTTATAATGCTTAGTTTTTTGTTTTATTTTGTTCCCATTCTATTTTCAAGCTGAAAACACTTGCTCCATATGTGTCTTGTGTGCTCATCTTCGTCATATTTAGTTCTTTTTATGTTTTCTTTTCTTACATTAATATAGGGGTTTTATCACAAAATATTTTATATAAACTAATCCATTCTGGTACTTGATGATTTCAACTAATGTTTTACATAACATTTTTATTTTACAAAACATAAACTTTATATTATATGGAATTTTTAACACAACCCGAAGCAAACGATGCAATTGTCATTAACTTAACAACATTACGAGTATTGCTTTGACAGAAAAAATAGATTCTCTGCTTTTGCAGGAAAATTTTATAATAAGAACGTATGATAAATATTGTTACGTTTTTACCTTTTAGAAACGTTGGTTTATTTCCTTTAAATAAACCGGGTTCTTTTCTATTGTAATCTAAATAACCAATCCCACTTCTGACACCAATTGTTACGTTAAAAAACTTTCGTTTACCTCCTTTAGAAAAACCGGATTGGTGCTCTTTGCACCTAAAATAACACACTCTTTTGTTTGACAATGAGCTCATAGACTTCTTTTTAAACACTTTATTTGGGTTCAACCGTATATAGATTATACTGATCAGCTTTGGAAATGTATTTTGTTCAAAATATATATGCACTTTCTTTAAATAGAACTCAACACATGTAATCCTAGTGTCGTCATATGACAATGCTATCGTACTTTAAGAGCCAAAAATAAAAAATTCAAAATTATAACTTTAGGGTACAAGGTTTGTGGGAACAAGCTCTAAACCAAAACTTCAAAAATCCCAAGGGTGTTTTCTTGATTATGTTTTTTTGAATGTCTAAATTAATTTTGCAATAAATATCAAAATATTCGATCGAGCACGTTATGCAAAAATTTATTTTGAATGTGCAAAAATTTTAATTTTCAAACTTTTTCGAAAACTATGCGAGATACGAAGTACAGACTTAAGACCAAAATTATTTCACAAGAAAAGCAGAATTGATATGGCGTACTTTCAAATTAGCATTGCAATTAGGGAAAGCGGAATTTTTTTACCTCCCTGGATCGCGCTAGAAAGTATATAATTAAATTCATATGAATTTTTTAATTTTTATAAAAAAATTGTTTTAAAGACCTCAAGTTTTTCAAGTCGTGAAAATATTGTATACTTGAGTGTTTTTCTTAAACATTTTAGACGAAATCCTCGGATACTTTGGCTTAAAATCATCCATACATTCTTTGTATTTTATGACTATGAAGTTTAAATAATTGTTATATAAATTTACTTTCATAAAATAAAAATCAAATTTATCAAAAGTAATTTTAAATTTAATGAATTTCCCAAAACTTTGATGACATAAATATTTTTTTTTATTAAGAAAATAAAATTGGTAATTTAGAATAATTTAATGAGGTCTGTTTGATCCAAATAGTACACGTCTTTTGAATCACCGCTATTGTATTTCTTGGGCATTTGTTTGCACCAATCGACAAGAGCATCTTTTTGAACTGTTGTTAAGTTATCAGGAATATAACGAGAACAAATCTAAGGTAGCCTCAATCTCACACTCAACCAAAAAAGTCTGTAATGGCTACTGAAAATGTTGCTGTTATTACGGGAAAACACATGTCTGCTGATCTGTAGTACAATAAAATTAGAAAAAAACGAGTAAAAAGGTTAAAGTCGGGCATGCCGACTATACAATACCCTACACCAGTCTGGTGTATTGTTTGGATCCGAAATTCGAATGGGTTAAAATGGGGCTTATGTCAAAATTTTCTATAATGTGAGTCAGCGCACCAAATTTCATTAAAATATCTTAATATTTGCGACCTGCAGTTTGTAACCAAGCCAATTTTAAGGGGACCCTTATATGGGCACTAGTTCTAAACATGGACCGATGTTCACCAAAATCAATAGGCTTCGTCCTTGGGCCAACATAGGTCTATGTACCAAATTTCATCAAAATATCTTAATATTTGCGACCTGCAGCGTATAAACAGTATAATTTTGGTAGGACCCTTATATGGGCACTAGGTCTAAACATAGACCGATGTTCACCAAAATCAATAGGCTGCGTTATTGGGCCAATATAGGTTTGTGTACCAAATTTCATCAAAATATCTTAATATTTGCGACCTGCAGCGTATAAACATTATAATTTTGGTAGGACCCTTATATGGGCACTAGGTCTAAACATGGACCGATGTTCACCAAAATCAATAGGCTGCGTTATTGGGCCAATGTAGGTCTGTGTACCAAATTTCATCAAAATATCTTAATATTTACGACCTGCAGCGTATAAACAGTATAATTTTTGTAGGACCCTTATATGGGCACTAGGTCTAAACATGGACCGATGTTCACCAAAATCAATAGGATGCATTATTGGGCCAATATAGGTCTGTGTACCAAATTTCATCAAAATATCTTAATATTTACGACCTGCAGCGTATAAACAGTATAATTTTGGTAGGACCCTTATATGGGCACTAGGTCTAAACATGGACTGATGTTCACCAAAATCAACAGGCTGCGTTATTGGGCCAATATAGGTCTGTGTACCAAATTTCATCAAAATATCTTAATATTTACGACCTGCAGCGTATAAACAGTATAATTTTGGTAGGACCCTTATATGGGCACTAGGTCTAAACATGGACCGATGTTCACCAAAATCAAACTTGTTCGTCCTTAGGCCAACATAGGTCTGCGTACCAAATTTCATCAAAATATCTTAATAGTTGCGACCTGTAGAGTGCGCACAAGATTGCATGGACAGACAGACAGACGGACGGACGGACAGACGGACATCGTTAAATCGAAATAAAAAAAAATTCTGAACCGATCGGTATACTATAAGGTGGGTCTACGACCAATATTTTTTGGTGTTACAAACATCAGCACAAACTTATAATACCCTGACCACATAGTGGTGTAGGGTATAATTAGTAGCCACTACTAAATTTTAGTAAACTTTATGTAAACTGCAATTCAAAATCGATTTGGTAAAATCAGTTAAAAAACTTACTAAATATCAATAATTTAAGTACAATGAAATAAGTATAAATAATTAGTTGCAGCTACTAAATTTCAGTAAATTGTTGTAAACTGTTATTTAAAATCAATCTGCTGAAATTAGCAAAAAAGTGTACTAAAAAATAAAAAAACTGTAAAATTTAAACACAAAAAATTAATAACAAAAACAACTTTTTTTCTTCCGATTGCAACAAGCGTATAATTACTTCATCGTACTTTAAATTTGGAGTCAAAATTGCAAACGGTTCTCCAGTTATTGCCGTTTTATGCATTGGAGATACAATAAAATTTTTTGGGTGTTATTTCCAGAGTACACTCATACAAATAAGTCCGTAAAAATAGCAGAAAAAGTTACTAAAAATTAGTTAAAAACGAGTAAAAAGGTTAAAGTCGGGCATGCCGACTATACAATACCCTACACCAGTCTGGTGTATTGTTTGGATCCGAAATTCGAATGGGTTAAAATGGGGCTTATGTCAAAATTTTCTATAATGTGAGTCAGCGCACCAAATTTCATTAAAATATCTTAATATTTGCGACCTGCAGTTTGTAACCAAGCCAATTTTGGGGGGACCCTTATATGGGCACTAGTTCTAAACATGGACCGATGTTCGCCAAAATCAATAGGCTTCGTCCTTGGGCCAACATAGGTCTATGTACCAAATTTCATCAAAATATCTTAATATTAATACCTGCAGCGTATAAACAGTATAATTTTGGTAGGACCCTTATATGGGCACTAGGTCTAAACATAGACCGATGTTCACCAAAATCAATAGGCTGCGTTATTGGGCCAATATAGGTCTGTGTACCAAATTTCATCAAAATATCTTAATATTTGCGACCTGCAGCGTATAAACATTATAATTTTGGTAGGACCCTTATATGGGCACTAGGTCTAAACATGGACCGATGTTCACTAAAATCAATAGGCTGCGTTATTGGGCCAATGTAGGTCTGTGTACCAAATTTCATCAAAATATCTTAATATTTACGACCTGCAGCGTATAAACAGTATAATTTTGGTAGGACCCTTATATGGGCACTAGGTCTAAACATGGACCGATGTTCACCAAAATCAATAGGCTGCGTTATTGGGCTAACATAGGTCTGTGTACCAAATTTCGTCAAAATATCTTAATATTTACGACCTGCAGCGTATAAACAATATAATTTTGGTAGGACCCTTATATGGGCACTAGGTCTAAACATGGACCGATGTTCACCAAAATCAATAGGCTACGTTATTGGGCCAATATAGGTCTGTGTACCAAATTTAATCAAAATATCTTAATATTTACGACCTGCAGCGTATAAACAGTATAATTTTGGTAGGACCCTTATATGGGCACTAGGTCTAAACATGGACCGATGTTCACCAAAATCAATAGGCTGCGTTATTGGGCCAATGTAGGGCTGTGTACCAAATTTCATCAAAATATCTTAATATTTACGACCTGCAGCGTATAAACAGTATAATTTTGGTAGGACCCTTATATGGGCACTAGGTCTAAACATGGACCGATGTTCACCAAAATCAATAGGCTGCGTTATTGGGCTAACATAGGTCTGTGTACCAAATTTCGTCAAAATATCTTAAAATTTACGACCTGCAGCGTATAAACAATATAATTTTGGTAGGACCCTTATATGGGCACTAGGTCTAAACATGGACCGATGTTCAAAAAAATCAAACTTGTTCGTCCTTGGGCCAACATAGGTCTGCGTACCAAATTTCATCAAAATATCTTAATAGTTGCGACCTGTAGAGTGCGCACAAGATTGCATGGACAGACAGACAGACGGACGGACGGACAGACGGACATCGTTAAATCGAAATAAAAAAAAATTCTGAACCGATCGGTATACTATAAGGTGGGTCTACGACCAATATTTTTTGGTGTTACAAACATCAGCACAAACTTATAATACCCTGACCACATAGTGGTGTAGGGTATAATGATGCTGCAGAAAAAACTGCTAATATTAGCAGAATCAGTTTGCTAAATATTAACAAAATGAAAACAGCAAAAAAAAACTGTTAAATTTACAGAATTTTAGTAATATTTGAGCTAAATTGTTGTTAATTGCAAATAACAATTTAACCTGCTAAAATTAGCAAAAAAAAATTGCTGAATAGTACCCAGTCAGAAAAATACAAACGGGAAAGCGGTGGCAAGGCACTTTAACAGGTGGTACAAGTACTGTCAAAAAGTGCTTTCCCATTCCCAAAATTATAACATCATTAGACAAAAGGACCGGCTGTTCAAAAAGCGCCGGAAAAGCACTGGAGAAACAAAATTTTTAATTTTTCGCTGGCAAAACCAATAAATAGGTGGTCTGGAAATATACTTTCCAAAATAAAATTTAAAAAAAGTTCATATGTATTTTTTTTGGTCCTGTCGTGATTTGAACCCAGGCCGTCAGATTGGCAGACGATTGCTCTACCCACTGAGCTAACGAGACATATAATATTTGATAGCTAAACACATAAATGAGTGATAAGAGCTGGACAACTAGTGGCTGTGCCAAAAGGCTAGTACTGGCAAACAATTTTTTGTAACTAATATGCTAGCGTTGGGAGGGCAAAAGAAAAGATGGTTTTGAAGGAGCTTTCCCACAATCAGTTAAAAATGATTTTAGCAAATCGATTTTGAATTGCAGTTTACATAAAGTTTACTAAAATTTAGTAGTGGCTACTAATTTTTTTCTAATTTTATTGTACTACAGATCAGCAGACATGTGTTTTCCCGTAATAACAGCAACATTTTCAGTAGCCATTACAGACTTTTTTGGTTGAGTGTGAGATTGAGGCTACCTTAGATTTGTTCTCGTTATATTCCTGATAACTTAACAACAGTTCAAAAAGATGCTCTTGTCGATTGGTGCAAACAAATGCCCAAGAAATACAATAGCGGTGATTCAAAAGACGTGTACTATTTGGATCAAACAGACATCATTAAATTATTCTAAATTACCAATTTTATTTTCTTAATAAAAAAAAATATTTATGTCATCAAAGTTTCGGGAAATTCATTAAATTTAAAATTACTTTTGATAAATTTGATTTTTATTTTATGAAAGTAAATTTATATAACAATTATTTAAACTTCATAGTCATAAAATACAAAGTATGTATGGATGATTCATACTCTGTAAAATGTCGTTGCACGTTAGTTGTACTCATCCGTTGTACTATGTCAGGGGTGACAAACATTTTTCGTTGCGTGCCAAACACAGCAGTATTGTTTTAGAAAAGTTAATTTTTCCTTTGAACTCCCTTTTTCAATGAAAACTTAAAACAATTGAGAAAATTTTTCCTTATAAAAATGTCACTATAAATTTGTAGTTTTCCTCTTTAAAAAGTTTAAAAGAGAAAACAAATTCGTGCAGAATATGAACTAAATTCAACAAAATGTACACTCAAAAAAAAAATCAGTAAAGTCAGCAAAAAATGTTGCTGTGTCAGCAAATTTTTAGTCAGGAGCGTGTTTGCAAAAACGTTGGTAATTTCAGCAAAAGGTTTGCTGAAAATCAGCGAGCTGATTTTTACCAAAAAAATAGTAATCTTCAGCAACAGTTTTGCTAACACTTAGTCGACTGCAAATGAAAAAAATCCTTGCTAAAATCACTAAACTTTTTGCTGAATATTAGTAGACTGAAAAAAACTCAAAAAACTTGTAGCGAAATTTTACTTAAGTTAATTTATTTGCTGAAAATTTAAATATAGAATATGTGTAGAGTTGTGTTTCTTTTTTTGTCATTTCCGTTTCCAGACAAGCTGCGACATCTACATCTTGTCTATCTGGTTGTCGCCCACGCTATGAATGCAGTTATCAGCACAATTTTTGTAGCAAAATAAATTAGTAAAACATTAGTTCAAAATTAGTTTAGTGCTAAAAAAATATAACTAAAATTTTTCTGAAAACGGAATTTCAGCAAAAAAATTGCTGAAAACTAGTACACTTGATATACAAGACGTTTTACTAATTTTTCTACTAACTTATTATTTTGAGTGTAAACGTGTTTTTGGCTTAGAACCGATTTGATAATTTTAGCAACATTTTTGTTAAATTTAACAAATCGAAATTTAAGAACAAAATATTATATCGTTAAAAACAACCTAAAATACATATTAAGCACTTGAAAGCATTTTCATTATATTCAAACTATTTTGCTATTTATTTCCAAACATTGTTTAAATAATCTATAAAAGAATGAAAACCAATGGAAAGTCGGTTAAAATAATCTTGAATATTTAATTTACAGAGCGCTAAACAAAAGATTTTCTGGTTTGTTTTTTCACATTTGAAAAAAAAAATGTATTTGTTTGATTTTTCAAAATACTTTATAAGCCATGCTTGCGTGTATGAGTGAAGAATTTCCTTTAATCTGAATTGAAATAATTTTGTATATAAACAATTTTGACCAAAAAATAAATCGAAATTAAATTAATTAAATCGACCCCTACGTTGGGCAACCAATATATAAAAAAAATGTCTACTGGGTTTATCGAAAAACTTCCTTAGCAAAAGTTTAATGAGCTTTAATTTTCTGACATTAGGGTGGTAGTAACTAAGATATGGTGGGTAACTACAAGAAGGGGATACTTGAGGTCAATGGCCCTTAAAGCAAAACACTAGTGTTCTCGAGAGAAAAACATCGATGTATCATACTTTAAGATCCGACTAAATGCCAAAGATATAACGAAAAATGTAAAATGGCGACCCCTACATTCAACCAAAATAGGCTGTAATGGCTACTGAAAATTTTGCTGTTATTACGGGAAATTTAACTGTTTTGAGCCCAGCGGTATTTTTTGTTAATTTTAGCAACACATGTCTGCTGATCTGTAGTACAATAAAATTAGTAGAAAAAATTAGTAGCCGCTACTAAACTTTAGTAAAATTTATGTAAACTGCAATTCAAAATCGATTTGCTAAAATCAGTTAAAAAACTTACTAAATATCATAATTTTAGTACAATGAGATTAGTATAAATAATTAGTTGCAGCTACTAAATTTCAGTAAATTGTTGTAAACTGTAATTTAAAATCAATCTGCTGAAATTAGCAAAAAAGTGTATTTAAAAAAAAAAGAAACTGTAAAATCTAAAAAATAACAATTATAAAAAAAAACTTTTTTTTCTTTCGATTGTAACAAGCGTATAATTACTTCATCGTACTTGAAATTTGGAGTCAAAATTGCAAACGGTTCTCCAGTTATTACCTTTTTATGCATTGGAGATACAACACAATTTTCTGAGTGTTATTTCCAAACTAAGAATATATCAATAGTAACAAATATAAACTAAACAAGAATTGTAAAAAATCAAAAAAAATAATTTTTTTAATTAGTATATTTTTCTGCTAAATTTAGCACTCGGTTTTGAAAAATTAGTAAAATGTTTTGCTGAAATCAGCAGCGAAAATTAGTAAAAAATCCGTAATTTGTAATAAGAGAATAGCAAAAATGATTACTAAAAATAAAAATTGTACTAAAAATCAGTATAAAAATAGTATAGTGCGATTGGAAACTGTTTACAAATTTGTTTACTAACTTTTTTACCTGAGTGAACATTCGGCAAAAAAATTTTTTTTTTTTGAAATTGCCTTGCAAAAATACTTCATATTGGAGGCTGTAAGGTGGTACGGTCTAGTGGACATGGTATAATAATTTTGTGCTGATGTTTGTAACAACAAAAGTATTGGACCTTTTAGTATGCCGATCAACTATGAATCACTTTTTGTTTCGATTTGGCGATGTCTGTCCGTCTGCCTATGTATTCTTGTGCGCACTCTGCATATAGCAATTGAATTTCAATTGATGTTTTCTGAATTCCAAATGATATTTTATGAATTTCAGTTGATATTTTCTGAATTTAAAATGTTATTTTCTGAATTTAAAATGTTATTTTCTGAATTTAAAATGTTATTTTCTGAATTTCAATTGATATTTTCTAAATTTCAAATGGAAATTCTGAATTTTAATTGATGTTTTCTGAATTTCAAATGGAAATTCTGAATTTCAATTGATCTTTTCTTAATTTCAAATAGAAGTTCTGAATTTCAATTGATATTTTCTGAATTATAATTGCGAAAGGTGTAGTCGTGGTACGTAGTGCCTTTTTTATCTAATCTAGTCTGGTAAGATTTTACTTAAAAAAAAGTAAACAAACAACATTAAAACGATGTTCTTTCTTTCTTTCTTTCTTTCTTTCTGGTAAAACAGCTGAAACGTGTTGCGAAAAAGACTAACTACACAGACGTTCAGAAACGTTACGGAACGCAGAGACAGAGACTAATGGATCCTTCAGCATAAAATACCGTTAACCATTAAATACCGATACCTAAATAAATGAAATACTGTTACCGAAATAATTTAAAATAGCATTACCCTTACCGGTAGCCACATCGTTTCGATTACCATCCATGGTTATTTACCATAAATTTAGTATTTTTCGAAAATATTCAACAAAATATCGTTTGCCACCGAAAATCCCTTTGGATTAGGTTTGCCACCCCTGTACTACAATATATTAACTTTTGTCTACTTTTTTGTGTTTGAAATGAGTTTTTTTTTATTGAATGAAGTCTAACCAAATAGTACGTGCAGCAGCATACAAAAAATAATCGAATTTTTACCATCCATAATTGAAAATAAAATATGAATATGAATACATGTTTGGTTTTTAATAATTTTTTAAGATGTTTAAAAATCCAATTTCCTTATCACTTTCTGTTTTTATTTAAATTCACTAAATACTTTTCTAATATTTTTGTTATCAAAATTCTTTTAAGTATTTATTCTGAAAATTCTATATGTACTTCAATGTGTGTATATAATTTATAGATTTTAGAAATTATTGAGGGAATTCACAGTTTAACTGCCAAAGTGCTTTCATTGTAAAATAGCATAATTTTTTACAGTTTAACCCATAGAAAGTACACTCAAATAAAAAAGTTTGTAAAAAAATTTGTAAACGGTTTCCAATCGCACTATACTATTTTTATACTGATTATTAGTACAATTTTTATTTTTAGTAATCATTTTTGCTATTCTCTTATTACAAATTACGGATTTTTTTTTACTAATTTTCGCTTCTGATTTCAAAAAAACATTTTACTAATTTTTCAAAACCTAGTGCTAAATTTAGCAGAAAAATATACTAATTTAAAAATATTTTTTTTTTTATTTTTTACAATTCTTGTTTAGTTTATATTTGTTACTATTGATATATTCTTAATTTAGAAATAACACCCATAAAATTTGATTGCATCTCCAATGCATAAAACGGCAATAACTGGAGAACCGTTTGCAATTTGGACTCCAAACTTCAAGTACTGTGAAGTAATTATACGCTTGTTACAATCGGAAGAAAAAAAAATTTTTTTTTTAGATTTTACAGTTATTTTATTTTTTAGTACAATTTTTTGCTAATTTCAGCAGATTGATTTTAAATTACAGTTTACAGCAATTTACTGAAATTTAGTAGCTGCAACTAATTATTTATACTAATTTCATTGTACTAAAATTATGATATTTAGTAAGTTTTTTAACTGATTTTGGCAAATCGATTTTGAATTGCATTTTACATAAATTTTAATAAAATTTAGTAGCGGCTACTAATTTTTTCTACTAAATTTATTGTACTACAGATCAGCAGACATGTGTTGCTAAAATTAGCAAAAAATACCGCTGGCCTCAAAACAGTTAAATTTCCCGTAATAACAGCAAAATCTTCAGTAGCCATTACAGACTTTTTTGGTTGAGTGTAGTCATACATACGATAAATGCTAATTTACTACTTAAAATAGTACGAACTGTGAATTCCATCATTATTATTATTTTTATAATCGTATTTGTAACGAGGGTTGTTATAATTAATTCGACTTTTTACTAAAAAAAACTATTACGTTAATTCGAACAGTTGCCATAAAATGTAGAAGAATTTTTCAGAATCAAAAATAATTTCTAACAATCTGTACTTCCTTCCAGTAAAATTATAATTTTTTTTAAACTAATACTCTTGAATCGGTTGTAGTTAGTTCAGGTCTAAAATAGATGGGGCTAGAACCGATTAGAAAAAAATTTTATCGAAAAAATTGCAATCTAATCTTGAATATAATTCTGTTACCTCCAATTGTAGTTTTTTAAGATTTATTGAAATAGTTTGTTAATGATAATTTTTTGTTCTTTCCCATAATTTTTGCTACATTTCTCGTATATTTTATTGCCGGCTACATTATAATTATTATCAAACAGCAGCATTTTATAATAGAGACAGTGACGACAAACAATGTAGTCTGCTATGAATTGAGACACTCTCAATTTTGTTGTTGTGTGGCAGTGACATCAAAAATTAATATTTTAAATTAAGTTTTTGGTGAGGCGATGAATACAATATTCTTTTTTTAATTAAACTGAAAAGTTCATATTTAATAAAATAATTTAATTGAAGTATAAGATACAATTTTTTTTAAGAATTTTTATTAAAATATTTTATAGTGTATGTATCGTATTATCGTGGAATATCCATTAGCGAATCCAATCAAGTGCAATGCTCTCAATATTATGATTTTAAATTAATACCGAAGGATTTTTTCTTTTTCTAAATCTTTGGCAACAATTGTTAGTTTAATATAACACAGTGGGTCAAAAAAATAGATTTAGATTTTTTCATACAAAAAGTGGATTTATTAAATCAAAAAAAAAAAGTTGGATTTATTTATCCGGGTTTAAAACTAACAATAAAAACAAATATATGAAACGTTCTGTTAATTTATTGTCAGAAAAAAATACGAATGAAAGTTAAAAGAGAAACAAAAAAATTATAAAACTAGAAAACAAAAGAATTTGCTTTAAATTTTTTATTAAATATGTTTAGAAAAAAAACTACATTTCTCTAGATACTTATTTTCCATCTAGGACATGGAGAAATAGCTGAAATTGAAATGGCAATTTATCACGCTAATGTAAGTAATTTAATTAAATACAATTGGGGAATATTAAACATTGCAGTGGAATATTTTAATTGTGTAGAAATATAAATTGAAGTAATGAAACTCAAAAGAAAAACTGTGTCTTGCTGTTTTATATAAAATATAGCGGGGAAGCCCGCTACGTTGTTAGCATGCCTTAGTCCTAGTTTTTGTGATGTAAGTTAGGGTACGTTCGTAAATGCAGTAAATTTGTGCAACAATGCGGCAGTTATGCCAAGTTTTATTGCTGATGCGTGATCAGCTGTTGCAGATGCTTTGCTACTGCTTACAACTGAATAGAGTTCGCTTTTTAGAACGTTTTGCAAAAAATAAAAAACATGTTCTCAATAACATTAACAAATATTATTGAAAATCTTGATTTTAAAAATAACAATTTATTGTTAATTGATTTTGTTAATTAATTTAATTAATTTTGTTAATGTTCTCAATAACATTAACAAATATTATTGAAAACCTTGATGGTAAAAATGACAATTTTTTGTTATTTTTATATAATGCACTACTTACTCTTCCATTATGTACCCACGTTTAGTTTTCTTTTTGTATTAAATGATTTTAACATAAAAATATAGAACGCGAAAAAAATGATGCAATAGTTGCAAAAATTTGCGGAAGCACTGTCAATTGGTTGCATAAAAAAACGTTTGACGTAAATCAATGCTGTCAAGTGATGCTTTTTTGAACGTTTTACTTTTATTATGCCGCAGTGATGCCTAAGTACTGCATTTACTAACGTACCCTTATACTTGGTTTAATTATACCGAAAACGAACTTTGTAGTATCGGGCAAGCCCGCTACTTTATTAGTTAGCACATCTTAAAGTTTAAAATGTAATTTATTTTTATTTTATGAAAATAAAGCAATATTTTTTGTTAACTCTTTCAATACCCTTGTACACTACAGTGTACACATTTTTAAAAGAATATATAAAATTTAATAGTGCAAAAAAATCTTTAAACTTTTTGCAAATAAGTTTATTAGGATCTTGGACTTCAAATAAAAATCATTATATGTATAGGGTAGAGGGGGGATCCTTCGCCTGTGGGGCACATACACTAATCCCATTTTTCTCCGATGTTAAGGGAGATAAAAAATTGGAAAAAATATATTTTGTGCATTTTTCAATTGCCTTTCCTTGACATCCACTTTGACGAATTTATATCACATGTGGGCCCAGACAGACGTGTTTGTGTTTTTTGGGGTGCCAAAAAATAATTGAAAGCAATTACATTTTGCAATAACTTCCTCAAAACGTGTGATAAAAAAATAATTTTTCATTATGTTAGAGCTATGACCCTAAGCTTTCATAAAATAATAATTTGATTTTAATAAATGCTTAAAAAGTGTGAAAAAATATTAATTTTATATTAGTGCCTGCCTCTGGGGCACAATCACCAGATGGCCACAGTTGGTGCTTCCCTGCCTAAAATGCTCTATAAGACTTTTCTATATGTTTAAAATATGTTCAATAGTAAATCAGAATAATCGTGTTCATTCTTAAATTTATATTAATTATTCAGTTTTTTGAAATTTTGAAGAATCATTATATTATAGTTTTAAATTATTTTTTTTTAATGTAGTGGAGATTTATTGATTAAAAAAATCATATACCTTAAAGAACTTATCCTAAGTTATTTATTTCAGTTATTAAAACATTGACTTTGCCGTATTAACAATATTTTTTTTGTTGAAATTGTATCTAGCTCTTTTGGCGAATATCCCCCAGGTTTGGGGCAGTTACGCCGATTTGGGTTACTTTGGAAATCATAAAAAAGTAATAAAAATCATAGAAATTAAAGCCAAGATATGTAGATCCTTAATTTGAAAGTAATTTTTGAAAAATAATTAGGGGTTAAGAAATGACAGTGCTTTGAAAAAAAAGTGGCGAAGGATCCCCCCTCTACCCTAAACAGTTCAATATGGCAATATGGTCGCGATATTTGTTAATGAAGTTTAATTTTTTGAATATATCATAATCTCCGTGAAAAGGGGGTTTTGGTGTTTCTCCTAAACTGATGAAGATAGATAATTGAAATTTGGCACATAGCTTCATTTTATGACGAGAAGAAAGCCAACCAAAGGATTTTTGGCTACTCGAATGTTTAAAGGGTAAAACGGGGCTCAGAAGTTTGAAAAAATCGATTTTCGACCGTCATTTTTGGAGGGTAGGAGGGGGACGGGGCAAAATATGTTACATATTTTTTCTAAACTGAGGACTCTTAACAAGAATCTGCAGTCAAAATAACGATACATTCTCAAACAAAAAGTCGGTAGTGAAAGGGTTAATGTATAAATCTTCGAAAGCCTGTTGGAAGCTTATATAAAAAAGTGGTCTAAAGCCCGGAGTCCCCAGGTGGCAAATGATCACAATTATAGTAAAAATAAATGTTCAGGCTTATAACTTTCTATTTTTTGGTTAAGCAGAAGCCGAGTTAAACATTTTTTATCCTGAACCAATATGTGGGAAGGGTATTATGGGTTTGCACTGATGTTTATAAATGCCAAAAATAATGGCATTTCATTCAGATTTTTCTCTATATATTCTGTCTCGTTAATGTTTTGCAGATTTAATACACTCAAAAAAAAAGTCAGTAAAGTCAGCAAAAAATGTTGCTGTGTCAGCAAATTTTTAGTCAGGAGCGTGCTTGCAAAAAGTTTGTAATTTCAGCAAAAAGTTTGCTGAAAATCAGCGAGCTGATTTTTACCAAAAAAGTAGTAATCTTCAGCAAAAATTTTGCTAACACTTAGTCGACTGCAAATGAAAAAAAATCCTTGCTAAAATCACTAAACTTTTTGCTGAATATTAGTAGACTGAAAAAACTCAAAAAACTTGTAGCGAAATTTTACTTTAGTTAATTTATTTGCTGAAAATTTAAATATAGAATATGTGTAGAGTTGTTTTTCTTTTTCTGTCATTTCCGTTTCCAGACAAGCTGCGACATCTACATCTTGTCTATCTGGTTGTCGTCCACGCTATGAATGCGGTTATCAGCACAATTCTTGTAGCAAAATAAATTAGTAAAACATTAGTTCAAAATTAGTTTAGTGCTAAAAAAATATAACAAAAATTTTTGCTGAAAACGGAATTTCAGCAAAAAAATTGCTAAAATCTAGTACACTTGAAATACAAGACGTTTTACTAATTTTTCTACTAACTTATTTTTTTGAGTGTAAGTATAGGTCACCTTTTGGAATATGACCCAAATTGTATGTATATGGTTTAGGTTGTCTCATGTTCGGGATTGACTGACTTATACCTCGTCCAATATATAATTTTTTTGACTTGTTGAGTCTAATGCTGTATAGGAGGAAGAGAGTTTAAGCGGTGTATATTTTTAGGCTGTGCGTATTAGTGCTTATAAGTACCAAATGTTCTTAAATATGTAGAATGTCTGACACTAAAATGTTGATGTAAATCCATTAATCTAAACTTATTCGTTTCGGTTGCCAACCATGATTAAAAGACAAAGTACAAATTTTTTCCGAAATCTTTTATTTTAAAAATGTTGGGTTATATGAGATGTGCCACTACCAGTTTTCCCATCCCACCTTCTTTTAAGGTGGTGCTTAAAAATATTGTTAGAAAACGCCATGCTAACCTCTTCTCAAATCTCAATGAGCCGAGTTGAAGTGACTTAAAATTTTGGGTTATATGGCAGGACTCTCGTCCCAACTCGCCCACTTTTGGCTCAATGCTTAAAATTCTTGCTAAAGAACTCCCTTAAAATTTGAAAAAATACGTTCAACATGAGCGGGGGTAAACCGATTTTAAACTTTGGTTTGTATGAGATGTGCCACGCTCCCTCTTCCCAAATCTTCCACTTTTAGATAAGTGTTTAAACATTTTGTTTAAATACGTTCAATAGAGCCGAGGTAAAGCAATTCATTATTTTAGGTTGTATGGGAGGTGCCTTCTATCTACGACCACATTTGATAAAGTGCTTACGAAATAGTTATAAGACGCCGTAGAAAATATGTTTTGATATCGCTCAACATGGGCAGAGGAATATCATTAAAATTTTAGGCTATATTAAATGCCCCCGTTCCATTTCACTAATACCGTCCACTTTTGGGAAGTGCTTAAAAATATTTTTAAAAAATGCAGCGCAAAAAAATTTGGGTTGGGAGGTGCCACGCCCCCTCGTCATATACTACCCGCATTTTTTGCATTGTTTAGCAATATTGTTTATAAAGAGCCGTGATTACTTTGATTGAAATAGGATTGAGAGGAGCCAAGGGAAACTTATATCAAAAGGTAACATTGGGAATGTCCTAACATTTCCATGGATGTTGTATGGTTGATAAATTTTGTGTTCACATTGAGACCTTTGAGAAAGTACTTAAAAATATGTTTTTTTGGAAATAATAGATATAACAGTTTATTTTTGCTATTTTTAGTCTACTAATATTTAGCAAAATTTTCTACAGATTTTACAGTACAATTTGTTATTTTCAAATAACTAAAAGTTAACTTAAATATAACTAAAATTCTGTAAATTTAACAGTTTTAATTTTGCTGTTCTTATTTTACTAGTTTTTAGCAACAAAAAAAAATATCCTAATTTCAGCAGTTTTTCTGCAGCAACATTTCTAACCAATTTTCAGTAACTTTTTCTGCTATTTTTACAGATTTATTTCTATGACCCCAAATTAACCTAAAGTTTGAGCTAACTTAGAGTTTCAGATGTTAAATTCCATACAAATTTGAATTTTTAAACTTTCAGTTTGTGTTAACTTTAGGTTATTTGTTTATTGTTATTGAGTGTAAGTGTAATAAATGAATAGAATAATAATATTATTATTGCAAAGTCTATCGTATTTAGACATTGTTAACAAATGGAGGTATAATTCTAATGCGACCATTTCTTTGCATTGTTTGCTATTTTTCTTCTTCGTTTTTCCCCCATCTAACGCAAAATTATAACATTTCAGGGGTGCAACTGATAAAGAAAAGGAAGCAAATAAACATCATGACTATTGTATAATAATAAGAAATTGTATTTAACAATAAACATTGATGACACAAACATTTTAAAACAATAATATAAATATAAATACAGATAACAAGCAAATTATTATAAGAACTTATATATTTCTACATACTAACTCCATATAAAATATTTATACACATTTTATAAAAATTGATTAATCATTTCAAATAATTTATTTCATTCAATTTTAGTTTCAACATCTAAAAACAACTTAACACCACTATACTACCACCATATAATATTCGTAAAATGTCCAGTGAAGAAGATAAACCACCAGCTCCACCCGTACGTTTAACCAGTAATCGTGGTGGTGATAGAGTTGGTGGTAGTATGGGATCAGTGACTGGATCAGGAGATGGACCACCGGTGGATATGAGGCCTCTGCCTAAAGGTTTTTATTATTAATAGTTCTAGATTTTTACACAGTTTTTAATTTAATTTTATTCCTCCTTTAGAACCCGATGATCCTGATCGCAAGAAAAAGACTTTAAAAAATAAAATTAAAGGCTCCAAACCCTCACATCAAGATTCTAAACCTAATATTTCATATCCCACAAATTTTGAGCATACTGTTCATGTAGGGTTTGATGCCGTTACTGGAGAATTTACGGTAAGTTTTTTTTTTATTAGGAAATCGTTTTTATAGATTTAAACATACAATCAATTGAATATTCTTATTATGGTTAATAATTGCATTGGAATGTTTATTTCCCCCCCCCCCCCCCTTAATTGAAATTTTGTATGATTTTTTGGTTGTTATTAGATAATGAAATATTGCATTGTATATTTTCATTTTAATTATGTTTTTGGAAATAATGTAGGAATTTAATCTTAATACGTTTTTTTATTATAAATTGAATTAGGCATTTGATTGGATTTCATTCATTGATTCAGAAATACTTATTTAATATTAAATTTTTAAAAATAAAAATATAAATTATTTACGGGATACTTTAAATCCTTCTAAATAAGAAAATAACTCACTAACTGAAGATTGGCACAATCTCGAATTTTCTTGCACTAAAAAAAAAACCACATTGATGCACTTAAGTTTCTTTTTGCAGCGCAAATTTCAATGCACAAATACTTACGCATTGTTCAAAACCCGAAATTGAATTTTCCATCGATTCCAATTATAGAGTTAATTCGATAGCTTAATTCGCAAAAGCTTTAAATTATATGAATATTAAATTAATTCTAAAATAGTTTCTGGGGCGATATATTTAAAACCGAAAGTTTCGAGTATTTAATTTAGTCCCTTCATCATTGATATGTCTTTATTATAAAAATAAAAAACGTCGTAAACTTTAAAAAAAATCTATGTTTCGATAAGAAAAGGATGCTGGGCAAATGTAAATGAAATTAAAAGCTTGAATGTTAAATACAACATACAAACATTTGCTTTTCTACTAAACGAACTTTGGTTAAAGCAACAACTAAAACATAGAGAAAAATAATAGCTTTATGGAAAACATGTGATTTTCGTTGTAATACATAAATAACTAGTAAAAATGTTTGGATTTATTTTCTTGGGAGTTTACATATATACAAACCCCCCAGAGAACCCCATAAAGACAATCTGATGATAGTACTTGGTAGTTCTTAAAAATGCATTAATTGTCAACATTGGTTGTACGCGAGGGAAGTTTTTTTCTTAAGTTTTTTTTCTCTGTTTGTTGTATAATAAATTGTAAATTCTATTTGGAACGTGTCTTATATTTGATCTTAAAACTCAACAAAAATAACACTCATTATATTATTTTTCGTTAATAATTCTGATCTACTCATTTTCAAGAAATTTTACCTTTAAACCATAAACCTTAAGGAGTGCCTCATAAGAAACTTGTTCACGCCTTTTCTACTCTAACTTTTTTCATTGGAAATCAAAACAAAATTTTTTGATCATGCAAACGAAGCTAAATTTTCGTGACCACCGGGACAATTAACACGGAAATTTATATGAAGGAGTTCTTACAGAAGAGACTTCTACCATTTTTAAGATAACATGAAGTGTCTACCTTCTTTTGGCCTGATCTTGCTTCGTGCCACTACAGTAAAGCAGTCTTGGATTGGTACCAGAAAAATAATATAGTGTTTGTCCCTAGAGAGGTGAATCCACCGAATTGCCCAGAGCTCCGGCCAATCGAGAGATATTGGGTTCTGATAAAAAGGGGATTGAAGACCACCAAACGGGTATCTAAGGACGTTGTAGGTTTTTCAAGGAAGACACTCTAAGGCCCTAATGATAGGAGTTGCAGAAAAAGTCAATAATTTTATCGCTGATTAATTATTTTTTGTATTTCTTTTTTTTTTATTACTTTGAAGTAAATTTCCTTTAATAAAATGTAAACTTTTTGAAAATTGATCAAGTAGTTACTGAGGCACTCCTTATTTACGGGTTTAAAAAACTTCACAAATTAGTCCTATTCGTGCGAATTTTTCAACGAAAATTGGTATGTCCAAAGACCTGTATCTGAATAAGATTTTTCATAATTTTTTATTATTGGCACCACGACCTCTATCGGATATATTTGCTACCAAAGTCTAAACGTTAACCAGTTGACATTCTTCAATGGATCCAGATTTTTTTAAAGTTAAAAAAAAATCTGACATTAAGATTTTGAAATCAATATGTGGTGACCCTGTAATAAAAATTTAAATTTTTTATTTGTGGTTATAGCCAAAGTAATCTTATGGATTTTACTACGCTGTTCTATCGAATACCGCTTTCAAAATATGGGTTCTTGAAGTTGCGTCGTCATATGACGACGCTAGGATAATAAGGGTTAATTCAATAAAATTTTAGGTATAATTTATTTAATTGGAAATGGCAATTTTGCTCCTGAAATCATCATAACATTTTGTTAAATATTTTCTAAGGATACGCAAAAAGAAGTTTAAATAGGTTTTGTCCTAAACTCGCTAAATGGCGATAAAGTTATGTCCAAAGAGTGGAAAAATGGAAATGCTATTAATATGAAAGAAATTAAATTGAATTATAAATAACTCAACACATAAATTATTATAGTATTTTGGATGTAGATTATGATTTTGAAATTTAAATTTAAAAAAAAAAATTTCGCGGAAATGCTAATTTACATTTTTCGAATAATATTACTTTTTGGTGTTATTGTTAAGTTGTGACAAATTAACATTTTGATCTTAATTTTTTTCTCATGAATATGCAAATGGTTTTATGTAATCTGTAATTTTAAATAATTTTTGTATTGCTGAATGCTTTTAAGACATTCGCGATTTTATGATTTTGAAACAAATTGATTTTAATGGACATTTGTCAAATTCAATTTCAATTCAATATCCTATTTGCAACCACATTTTATATATTTTTTCTCACTAAATGAGAGAATTGCATACTCTTTATTTTCTAAACTTGTTGGTATAACAACTATAAAAGATATTTGGGAAAAACTTCAGTTTTCATAATATTTTGTATAGCGACATGCCTGAAATTTAAGAAATTCTAAATTATTTATACGTAATGGGAATTTACTCTCAAAAAGAAAAAGTTTGATACCCATATTGCATATTCTAAGTACTCAGAGGTTCCCAAATCTTTAAAAATGTAGACCTTAGGGTAAATTGGTTTTAGACCCGAAGTAAGCCGAATAGAAAAAAAAAAGCCGAACCACCCCCATTTCCATACAAAACCACCTAAAATTTTGATGTTCTGTGTTATGCCATAAAGAAATCAACATGCTTAAGCATGTTTTAAACACCGGTAAATAGGCCTCTCATAAAGGTATATGACACCTAATTTTCCTATAGTTATTTTAGAACAAAAAAAAAAAAAAATACGAAATAAACCGAAAAGCAAAAATTTTTAATCCTTAAATATGAGATTGTGCAGCTAAAAAAAATAGGTGTCCCTTAAATGTTTCTCCTCTACAACATAACCGAAGCTATTTATCTGCGGGTCCGCGTCGGGAGACTTTCCTTGCAAGAACAACATATAAAATCTGTTATATCAGCCTGGTAAGTTCATAAAAAACCATAAAAGAAAAAAAAAACATCATCAATCACAGTACATATTTTTTTCTATAAATTTCTCTTACATATTTGTCTACTTTGTATGCAATTTATAAAATTTATGCATAAAAATTTTCTATACTACTTATGCTATTTTTCTAAATATATTTATATGCAAACCTTTTTTAATGTACCTACTGCTTTAAGGCTTATTTGTTTACGATTCATTTGCATACTGCCTTTCTGCTGAATAAAACAAAAGAATACTCCTTACATTATAGAAATTATAAACAACAAAATTTTTTTTTTTTTTTAAATTTAAACATACAGAAAACAAAACTAAAAACAAAAATACAAGGATATTTCTTTGTTGTTATTTGTATATTATTTTTACTTTTTTCTTTCTTGTTTTTTCCAACAATTTTTCTCTACTATTTTTATAAAAAAAAAAATAAAACATTTCAAGCTGCCAATGAAAGTAAGTATTTGGTACTTGTTATACTCTATCTCTTATTTATCCTTTCACACACACATACATATATACTTACATACATATTATTCTCATTATGTGCTACATTTACTTACTGTTTAATGAGTTAAATAATACTGAAATCATTTAGGATTTATTGTAGTTAACATATTTCCATAGCTTTTTTTGTGTTATAATTTTCCTTACTATTTTGAAAACTTCCCACACAGACTAAGGCACTTTACTATACTTTACTAACTGCTTCATCATTTTTAATTTTCAAAACTTCTTGAATTTTGTACAAATTTGCTATTAAAGTATCTTATAAATTAAATTTAAAAAAAATATTGCACCATTTATAATGTTGTTTAAGAAAATTGTTATCTTAATCCAACCCAGCAAAACATGTATCGGTTCTAGAACTAGTTCTACAACTAGTTCCTAAGAGCCAGCACTACACCATTTTTAATTGAAATTGAGAGTTTTCCAAATGAAATGGGGAGAATTCCAAATGAAATTAAGAAATTTCATGTAAAATTTAAAAAATTTCAAAAGAAATTCAGAATTTCGATTTCAAATTAGGAAAACTTCGAAAGAAATTGGGATTTTCCATTTAAAATTTAGAAAATTCTATTAGAAATTCAGATCTTCCATTTTAAATTAAGAAAATTTCAAATAAAATTTAGAATTTTCATTAAAAATTGAGAAAAGTCCATAAAAAATTGGGACTTTTTATTTCAATTTGAGAAAATTTTAATTGGAGTCTGAATTTTTTGTTTGAAGTTGAGAAATTTTCAAATGAAATTGTGGTTTTTCATTTAAAATTAGGAGAATTCCAAATGAAATTGTGATTTTCCTTATAAAATTCGAAAAATTTAATTTGAAATTGAAATTTTTTCAATTGAAATTTAGAAAATTATAAATTAAGCTCAGAAAATTACAAGGTTGGCAACCGATACCTTTATAATACCGTTATCCGTTTCAAAACCCTTTCAAATTGATAACCGATATCGATACCAATACCGAAATTCTTAATTTTAAAAAATACCGGCATTGAAAAACCTTTTCCCTTAATACCGGTATCTACCGGTATTGAATCGGTTTCTAATAAAATAAAATTGTTTACGTTTTTCACAAAAAAAATATAAATTCCCTGTTAAAAATCGATTAGACATGAGCACATATGATTCATGCATGCCCATATGCATCAATATATGATCCATATGTGTGCATGAATGATTCATATATGCTCATATGAATTTCCATATATGTTCATATGTGTGCATTAACGAAATTTGAGGTAATATTTACATACATGATCATACATTTTCATATGTTTCCATACATGATCATGTGTGTACATTAACGAAAATTGAGGTAATATGTTCATGTATGATCACATATGAATACATATGAACACATATGAATCATATATGGAAGTATATGGACATGTATGAATTTGTATGACTTCATATACCAGCATGTGTGAGTTCACACATGTCCATGAATGGATTCATATATGTCGATTTTTAACAGGGTTGTTTTATACAAAATATGCAAAATTTAAAAATGAGTTCTATTTGTGTTTATACCCTACACCACTACGTGGAGAGGGTCTAGGTCTAATATTTTTTGGACCTAGACCCTCTTACCGATCGACTTTAGAATTTCGATTAAACGATGTCCGTTTGTCTGTCTGTATTCTTGTGCGCACTCTACAGGTCGCAAATATTAAGATATTTTGATGAAATTTGGTACACAATTTTGGTACACTTACGTCGGCCCAAGGACGAATCCTATTGATTTTGGTTAAAATCGGTTCATGTTTAAACCTAGTGCACATGTAAGGGTCCCCCCAAAATTGTTTTTTTTTACACGCTGCAAGTCGCAAATACGAAAATATTCACATGGTCCCAAGGACAAAGCCTATTGATTCTAGATTGGACCTATCGCCCATATGGGCTATACTTTCGACTTTTTCTTCTTTTAGTATTTTATAGAAAATTTTGACATAAGTCCTTTCCAACCCATTCGAATTTCGGATACAAACATTAGTTGGCTTTTAATCAGATTGGTGTAGGGTATTATATAGTCGGCATGCCCGACTTTAACTTTTTTACTCATTTTAATAGAAAATCGTATTGCTAGCAGGCGTATTGCTATTACTTTTTTAATTTGGTTTAGCAACATTGTGTTTTTTACAACAACACATAATTTATTGTGGAATTCTTCAATAATACCGGTACGTACCGGTATTGATGTTTCGGTATCGGTAATACCAATACCGATATCGGTAATACCCATATCGATACCAATACCGAAGCAAATAAAAAATCGATACCAATAAATACCGTTATTCGTTTCGGTTGCCAACCTTCGAAAATTACAAGTGTAGTTGGGATCAATGTTGCCAGGTTAATTGGCCACAAAATAGTCAAATATTTTTTAAAAATTGTCAAAATCGTCTTTGCGGTTGAAATATCGTCAAAATATTGTTAAAAATCGTCAAAACTTTAATAATCACTAGGGCAAGGAATTGCATGCACTTAAAAATGGAAAATATGCGCCTAAAATATGCATCTAAAAAGGAAAAATATGAATTAAAAATATAAGAAGTATGCACTAAAACTATTATTTTTGCAAAAATAATGCACTTTAAAACTTAAAAATATATTTAGGTTAGTTATTTTGCAAACACACGCAGAACTCGAAGATTATCCATAGGTCAATAAGGTTTTTAAGAATATTTATTTTGATTGAATCAAAATATGAAAAAGTATTAATTTTTCATATTTTTTTACAAAATAAAAAATGCTCCTAAAAATAAAAAGTATGCACAAATATGCATTAAAAACACAAAATATGCATTAAAAAGGCACCAAATATTCATTTAAGGTCCAAATATGCAAAAACATGCATTTTTGACAAAATATGCAAAAATATGCACCTACAAATCGATGCCATTTTGTTCTAAATTTGATGATTCGGATAAATATTTAGTCCATATTAGTTTTGGACTATCAAGAAAAAGCATGCATTTGCATGGAATTCCTTGCTCTAGTAATCACATATATTTATTATCATAACCCTAAAATCATAATAGAAAATCTAAAAATCGCCCAGTTTTCGGTGACAGCTGTGATTTAAGAAAAATACTAAAATTTTAGTTTTTATTTGATTGGTTGAAGTGAAGGAAACTTTCGATGTAAATTTATTTTTTAACAAACATAATTTCTATAGGAATAACGCAACACTTCGCCGTACACCCTCTAAAGTGTGATATATCGATTTTTTGCCTCGAGGAGACCAGTGTTTGGCTATATAGTAAAAATCCAATTAAAAAAAATTTAAAAAGGCCCTACGTTCGGCAACCAATATATGAAAAAAATTTCTACTGGGTTTAGCGAAAAACTTCCTTCCAAAAGTTTAATGATTATTTGCGAGCTTTAATTTTCTGACATTAGGGTGTACATAAGGGTGGTAGCAACTGGGATCTGGTGGGTAACTACTAGAACGGGATACTTGAGCTCAAAATGCCCTTAGAGCAAAACACTGGTTTCCTCGAGAGAAAAACATCGATGTATCATACTTTAATATCCGACTGTAAATGCCAAAGATATAACGAAAAATGTAAAATGCCGACCCCTACGTTCGGCAAAAAAAAAATAAAAAATGTTTTTTTGAAACTTCCTTGCAAAAATACTTCATATTGGAGGGTGTACGCGCACTTTTTTTTTTTGCCTGTAAGGTGGTACGCTCTATTGTGCATATTGGCGTAAATTATAGAGTAGCCGAATGCTTGTTTGTAGAATTAACTTTTAATGATCTCAAAATTTTGGTTGGAGTTGCATATTTACCCCATGGTGATTTTGAATGTTTTGAAAAGGAAATCTCTGATTTGATTGTTCAATATTCGAATATTGTAATTATGGGTGATTTTAACAATAGCCTATTTGATCCAACTAAGTCTTTAAGTGTGAGAAATATTTGTAGTAGGCTGAACCTATCCTTTGTTCACAATTCTATGCCCAAACATATTGCTTGTAATTCCACTTCCTTGCTTGATTATTTTTTGGTATCGTCCCCTGAATTTATTAAGTATTCTAATCAATTTCAATGCCCTGGCATTACTCGTCATTCCTATATTTTTATATCGCTTATAATTTCGCCACCGGTTGTTAAAACATTTTATGAGTAATATATCATCTTTGGATTCTGCAATAATTGAGGGTAATTCGGGTGATATATTTTTGACTAATAATGTAGATGAACAGTTGCTGATTTTGAATAATAATCTGCAAGGGATGCACACTTTTGTTCCCTTTAAGAGGCGAATGATTCGAAATTATGATAACAACTGGATCAAAGCTCCTGAGATACAATACTTTCAGTCACTTAGAGATCTTGCATATAGTACTTATTTGAATGATAAAAGCGATAACAACTGGCGAGTTTTTTGTCGCTGCAGAAATCGTGCAAAGAATGTGATTAGAAAAAAGAAGAGGGAAGCTCATGGATAAATTTTTCAGGATAAGTCTATTAAGGAGATTTGGTCAATTTTGAATAAGAAGGGTGTAGTTAACGATACTGATAATTTTGAAGTAGTTGACCCTGATGAATTAAATATTGTATTTTCTTCAATTCAAGCTGCAAATAGTATTAGTGTTGATGATATCCCTTATATAGATAATGATGGGTTTTCTTTTCGATCAGTAGATAAGTTTGAAATGATATTAGGTTATGATGGCTTTGCACTTAAGTTCATTAAATTATTGATTCCTTTGATTGGTGATTTTATTTTACATATTGTTAATACAATATTAACAACATCGTATTTTCCCATGTTGTGGAAGGTTGCTAAGATTATTCCTATAGGAAAAAATAATGGTAGTAGTACTGATAATTTACGGCCGATCTCAATTTTACCTATTTTATCGAAACACATTAATCATTACAGTTTACTCCACGATTGTCAATCTGGGTTTAGATGTGACCGTAGTACTACAGCGTTGCTTGTTGGTTTGACCGACACCATAAGGCAGAAAGTTGCTAACAATGGATTTTGTGTTTTATTGTCTTTGGACTTGGCAAAGGCTTTTGATAGAGTAAATCATTCTCTTTTAGTACAAAAGCTAAATAGACTTTTTAATTTTTCTAGCTCTGCTTGCAAATGGATTTCTTCTTATCTTACAGACAGAATGCAATATGTGTTCAGTAATGGTTCTTGTTCTGGAATGCTTCCTTTTTATAGTGGTGTACCCCAAGGATCTGTACTTGGGCCTCTACTTTTTATTATATTCATTAATGATCTTTTTGATATTTTATCTAATAGTTTGAGCCTTCCATTTGCGTTTGCAGATGATGTTCAGATTTTGTTTAAAGGGGATAAGCAATTCCCTGATGTTATGCAAAGTATGATAAATTATACTGTAGATTTACTAGATAGTTGGATGTCTTCCAATTATCTTCATGTCTACTCTTGTAAATCTAAGGCAATGTTGTTTAATAATGGCGGTATTTATAACTTTTCTATTAATTTAGATAACAATTCAGTTGAGTTTGTAGATAAACTTAATTGTCTGGGTGTGATTCTAGACAACAAACTTAGTTTTGGGGAACATGTCAACACTGTTGTTTCTAAAATTAATTTCACATTGAGAAAATTATATAGCTTAGATATTATGCTACCTTTTAATGTTAAGCTTAAGGTTGTTCATGGGCTAGATATGCCAATAATTTTATACTGCTTAGAACTTTATTCTGGTTATGTTATGAAGAAGATAAGATAAGCTTTCAATCGAGTTATAAGATATTTATACTCTCTTAGAATACGTCATCACATTTCGTCTTATGTTTTAAAATTTTTAGGATGTTCGTTTGATAAATTTGTTAATATTAGAAGTATTTTGCTTTTTTATAAAGTGTATAAATTGCAAACACCTCAGTTTTTATTTGATATTTTTAAGTTTGGCAGATCTACTAGAAATAGACAATTAGTTATTCCGAAACTGACTCCGCTTTTGGGGCGATCTTTTCTTGTAAGGGTTGCTCATAAATACAACAAATTACCGTCTACTTTAAAGACATTTGAATTTTCTATAAAAACATACAAAGAAAAACTTTTTCAAATATTTTCAAATACTTAATTTATTATTATTTTTTGGCAATTATTTTTATTTTATTTTTTCTCTCAAATTTTTTCAAAGACCTGGGAATTGAATAGAAATATGTTATCACTCTTATTTATTGTTTTTATTTTTTTTATTTTTAAGATTATTATATTTAAATTAAAATCGTCAAAATGACGAACTAAGAATTTAAAATTTAAATAAAAATTAAAGTCTCTGGAAGAATTTGCACATTAGAGCGTACCACCTTACAGACAAAAAAAAGTGCGCCGTACACCTTCCAATATAAAGTATTTTTACAAGGAAGTTCCAAAGTTTTTTTTTTGCAGAACGTAGGGGTCGCCATTTTACATTGTTCGTCATATCTTTGGCGTTTACAGTCGGATCTTAAAGTATGATACATCGATGTTTTTCTCTCGAGGAGACCAGTGTTTTACTCTAAGGGCCATTGACCTCAAGTATCCCGTTCTAGTAGCTACCCACGAGATCTCAGTTGCTACAACCCTAAAGTACAACCCTAATGTTAGAAAATTAAAGCTCGCAAAAAATCATTAAACTTTTGCAAAGAAAGTTTTTCGATAAACCCAGTAGAAATTATTTTTATATATTTTTTGCCGAACTTATGGGCCGCCTTTTTAAATTTTTTTCATTTGATTTTTCCTTTATAGCCAAACACTGGTCTCCTCGAGACAAAAAAATCGATATATCACACTTTAAAATCCGACTTTAAATGCCGAAGCTATAACGAAAAATTGAAAAAGGCGACCCCTACGTTCGGCAAAAAAAATGTTTTTTTTTTTTTTTTTAAATTGCCTTGCAAAAATATTTCATATTGGAGAGTGTACGGCGATCTTTTTTTTTAAGGTACGGTCTATTGTACATAGTTGTAACAACCCTAGTAAAAATGATTTTTATATAATCATCTATCACCCTTACTATCTAAATTTTGCAAATGTATATTTTAGTCGACTTTAGTTAAAATATTGGGTGGCAGTATGCCTTGACTTGGTTTATTTTTGGAGCATTCTGATTGGTTAATTTATTTTCAACCAATCAAAATGTTTGAATATATAAATATTTTTGTAGGTTTTCGTACACAAAATGAAAACCGTATGATTAAAAATAAAGTCGACTTTAAATTGAAAATACTCTTTTATAGTAAGGGCCTATGATTTTATACAATTATATCTCGTCGAGTATTGTGAAATGTATATTTTTATATAATTATATGAATAGATATTTGATTATATAAAATTATATTAACCAGATCCTCCATTTTCCGGATCAAATCATATATGGGTTAATATAATTAAATATAAAAATATATTATTAGATCCGAAAAATGGTCGATCTGGTTAATATAATTTTATATAACTAAATATATTTTGATATAGTCACATAAAATTATACTTGGTGGTACATATGACGCTATATAATTCTATAAAATCATAAATGGTTATATAAAAAATATTTTTACTTGGGCAAGCATTATATATTTTGAAATCATACATAAATATATTTCAAAAAAACATACACCTTTACTATAAAAAAAGAAGAATTCGATTTTAAATCACAAAAGCCGACTATTATTTTAATTTTCGTACCATACAAAATATTTAAAATATACTTTAAAATTCTGTTTTAAATTTGAAATTTTCAAATTTTGTTTACATTTGGCTTACAAATTTCCTTTTTATTTTTGAATATTTTGTTTTGGTTTTCAATAAAAATAAACAACATTTTTGAATGAATATGTTTGGCATTATTTTAAAAGTTCTATTTTAAATACCCGAGTAAAAAAAATTATATATAATCATATATGGCATATATTACAATATATAATTATACATGTCGTTATGTATATCCATATATAATTATATATGACGTTTTTTCACAAAATTTTTCCTTATATTATCCCATATATAATTTCATCTAATTAGATATCGGCCTTCATAATAATAGATATGGCATATATAATTATATATTACATGACATGGTTGATCTTATTGCATATATAGTTATATATAGAACTATATCTTAATATATATGGTGGCATTTTAGCAATATATAATTGTACATGGTATCATTTAAAAAATATATAATTATATATGGTGACAGTTAAACTAGATATTATCATATATGGTGCCATTTAAACAATATATGGTCATATATGGTACCTCATTAACAAAATCTTTAATTCAGTTCCAGATATGATAATATATGGTACTATATATAGTGCGATATATATTTATATATGGTGCTATTTAAGCAATATATTATCATATAGGGTGACATTCAAACCATATATTATCATATATGGTGCCATTCAAACCATATATTATCATATATGGTACCATTTAAACCATATATTATTATATATGGTGCCATTTAAACAATATATGGCCATATATGGTAACTCATGATCAACATTTTTAATACAGTTCCAGATATGATAATATATGATACTATATATAGTGCAATATATATTTATACATGGTGTTATTTAAGTAATATATTACTATATATGGTGCCATTTAAACCATATATTATCATATATGGTGCCATTTCAACAATATATGCTTATATATGAGACCTCATGAACAACATTTTTAATACAGTTTCAGATATAATAATATATGCTACTATATATGGTGCAATATATATTGATATATGGTATCATTTAAACAATATATTACCATATGTGGTGACATTTAAACCATACATTATGATATATGGTGCCATTTCAACAACATTTTTAATACAGTTCCAGATATGATAATATATGCTACCATATATAGTACCATATACTTTGATATATCGTATCATTTAACCAACCCGAATAAAAATAGTTACATACAGTCATATATGTGATTAAGTTATATCTGTATAAATATACAGTTTCATCCGAAGAATGGCCCGATATATTTTTATCGATTGTTTATAAATTTTTATCTAATTGTATCAGTTTAGATCAGACCTGATTAAATTATGTGTTAATCAGATGAAATTGTATCCGATTTTTGACTTGATGCAATTTTATCGGTTTATATGTAATGGTGTCAGGTTTGATCGTAATTGGTTCAATTTTATATAAATAAAATATAATTGTATCCGACATTTACCTTATACAATTGTATCAAAGTTTTAAACTGATATAAGGTCAAAATTGTGATATAACTATATAATTTTGTATACAAATATATCTATTTGGACCTAAACTGATACCATGTGATATAAACCAATAAAATTGTATCAGGTCAAAAATCAGATACAATTTCATCTGATTAACACATAATTTAATCAGGTCAGATCTAAACTGATACAATAAGTTAAAAACTGATAAACAACTGATACAATTTTATCGGGCCATTTTTCGGATCAAATGGTACGTGGATGACTCTTAAGTTATAGATTACCATATAAAGCTCCATATTATTTTTTTTAATAGGGAACATACCATATATGGTGCCATTTAAACAGTATAGAGCAATTCCATATGAAAACGATCAAAATTGGCAAATTTTTGGACGACCCCTCTCCGATTTTAAAATAAATAGTCTCAATCGATTGCCCAGCAAAAAATAATGTACCTACATATTTTTTTTTTTTTTATAGTGACTGGTTTAGTGGTGGTGTACACCACTGTCATGTGACAAAATTGAAGAATTCTTCATAAGGGACCTCATGGAAAGTTGTTTTAAAAAAAAAAACTACTAAAGCAATCGCAACGAGTGATAGCTCGTTGGAAAGGTATTGAATCAGGCTTTAATTGAAAAATAAAATTTTCCTAATTTTTCTCAGAAATTTACCTTTTTTCCCATGAAAATTAAATTTTCCCATGAAAATTAAATTTTCCGATTTTCCACAGAAGCTCCTAAATTTTCCGGCTAATTTTTTTTTTTTTGGATTCCTCATAATTTTTGCTTTAAGAATCAGCAATAAAAAAATGGGCCCCGACTCCTTGTTTGGACAGGAGAGGAGCATTTAAGAGACCACCTTGTTCTCATTGTTTTTATATTTTTTATAATTGAATTTTTTGTAATTATTTAACATTATTTTATTTTATTATTAAAAATACATTTTAAAAATTATTTTACAGTTAAAAATACATTTATGAAGAAAAAATCAATTTTTTTTAAGAGCCCCAAGTTGAGTGTGTAGTGAATATGGTCTGCCTGCCTTCACAAGATCGGCCATAAATCCATGGATAATAGCAGCAGTGGCATGTAATGGCACACCAAACCCGACTGAGGCTACAGGTCATAAAATGTTTTGTAACTTTTTTAAATTACCAGGTAATAAATATTTCGCCTAAAATGACACGTGCAGAAACAAGTCATAAAACACGGATTTTCCATAAATATGGCGAAATATTTATTACCTGGTAACCCGACTAAAAAAGTTTTCATATAATCTTATATGATTTGATATAATTATAAATGTTTATATGTGTGGCTTTATATGACCATATACATTTATATTAACACTTTGGTTTTGTAAATATGTTTGATATGACGTTATATATGATCATATGCGATTTGGTCTCCAGGCATATATTAAGTGATCTGCAAATATAGTTTATACATAATTATATATAATGGCGTATAAGCTTCTCTAAACAATCTTATATCAAAATATATAACAAAGTTAATATAAAATTGTAATAATTTTATGTATAAATTTATCTGACATGATATCTAATTATACAAAATTTTATAAAGGTTAATTGCACTATAAAAATTAAAAAAAAAAACTCCGAAATTGTGGATCTGGTTTTGAATTTTGCACTTTGACATATAAATAAATGTTTATAATTGAATTTAACATATATTTTCCAAATAGTTAGCGAAATACTCTTTATTAAACTCAAAATAATTTTAAAGAAATAAATAAAGGAAATTTTTTTTTTCATTGTGGAATCAAAGGTCGAAATAATTATTTTTACTTTTAAATTTAAAAATTACACAAACATATGTTGAAATAAATATGGTTTAAGTTCATTTATTTTTCCGTAAAAAAATTATTTGTGAAAGTTAATTTTTTATCATGTTGGTTTTTAATTTTTATTTAAAAAAATAAAAATTTGTTTTTTTCGACCTTTTTAATTCATTAATTAGAAATTTATTAATTCAGTTCGAGGACTATTTCCTTATTATGAATTAACATAATAAGTACTTTTTTCAAAAACTGTTTTTTTCTCTTCATCAGGATACTCTCCTGACAAATACTTCACAGAGTTTTTGCTTTCAAAAAACCTCTACACTTTCAGGAATGAAAAGAGGATCGTTTCGGGGATTTTCCAGGTCCCCTTCATCAGTTTTTTAGAAAGTGGTGGCGTAATCCCCGAAACGGTCGTCTTTTCATTCCTGAAAGTGTAGAGGTTTTTTGAAAGCAAAAACTCTGTGAAGTATTTGTCAGGAGAGTATCCTGATGAAGAAAAATAGCAGTTTTTGAAAAAAAGTACGTATTATATTAATTCATAATAAGGAAATTGGCCTCGAACTGAATTAATAAATTTCTAATTAGTTAATTCAGTTATTTTATAAGAAAGATAAAAACTCTAACCTAGAAAAAGTTGTTCCGACTAATTTTTGTAATGTTTTATTTTGTCACCTATTTCCAAGTTTATTAGCAAAAATTGTTCTAAACATTAAGCATTAGATTTAATATGAATGAAATAAGTGTTCTCAATAATATTTACTAAAATTTTCTTTGAAAATCTTCATCAAATTATATGTATTTATATATAATTTGATGCAGTTAGATAGACCCATTTTTCGGATCAAATTGTATCAGGTGAGATAACATGCTTATCTCGCTTGATATAATTATATATTCCAATATTCGGATCAAATTAGATATGGACGTATATATGGGTTTATATATGGTGATATATGATTATATAACATCTTTTTTAGTCGGGAATTTAAAAAATTTACAAAACATTTTATGACCTGTGGTCGGCTTATTGGCAGTAACCAATTAAGTCCCTCTTTAAAAAACATTTTATGACCAGTAGTTCACGCAAATTTTCCTATTAAAGAAAAGCAAATATCGCTTATTTTTTTTTACCTATTTTTTACCAAAAAATAAATATAAATACTTCACACACTCTGAGTCAAATTTTAGTTGAATACTAAACGTGAAAGTGTTAAAGTGTTTTTTTTTGTAAAGTAAAGAGTGAAGCTGTAAAGACAATTTAAAGTAAAATGAATAAATTTTGCTGCAATCCGTTTAACAAGAGTGGACATCGTTCGAAAAAGATAAAAGTATTAAAATTAACTGGTGTTTCGAAGCGATACATGAATGAATTAAATATACAATACGGTGAAGAAGCAGAATTCATTTGCCCCAAGTGTAAAATCGATTTGTCTCAACAAGCAAATGCATTGAAACAAATGCAACCACAATCCGAGAGTGAAATGACAATTGAACAAAATGTTTCATCTGATAGTGAGGCAGACATTCCGATGGTCAATATGTCTTTGAGTCCTTTGAATGAGGCTATTACCACTTTAGGTGAATCGCCTATTACAAAAAGAAAGTTGCGAAGTGAAAAATACAGGAAAGAGAAAAAAGGCAAGGTTATGAGTGCAATCGCGACAATATTTGATGAAGGCTCTGATAACGAATGCAGTCAAGCAGATGACGTTGATGACGGCAAACAAATGATTGAGCAGTTGAAAAGAGAATTCAATTTAGCCACCACTTTTCCGGAGAAATATCTCATTTTATCTGTGCTGCCTCAATCATAGTCTATACGCAAGATTTCTGAACAGTTTCAAACATCTTTTTACATCGCGAGAAGAAGCAAAGAATTAGTTCGACAGAAGGGCATATTGGCGACTCCCACCAAGAAATTTGGCTCAAGGACCCTCAGCGAAGCAACGGTGAAATTGATTCAAGATTTTTACTGCAATGATGACAACAGCCGCGCCTGCCCATGACTATGTTATCACGCGTGAAGATGGAGAAAAAGTACACAAGCAGCGCAGATTATTATTATGTAATCTATCCGAAGCATACCATCAGTTCAAAGAGAAATACCCAGCAGAAAAAGTGGGATTTTCTAAGTTTGCCATCCTACGACCAAAAGAATGCGTGCTGGCATTAGACAGGCACGGAACGCATTCAGTCTGCGTTTGCATGTTTCATCAAAACATCAAATTAATGTTCTTTCCATGCAAGAAATTGAAAGTATTTCACGGTGAAATTGAAACATATAGGGACCTCCTGTCGAAGTCGTTGTGCGCATACCCCACGGAAAATTGTCATCTGTCCAAATGCGACAATTGTCCGAAGATTGACGAGCTAGAGCAATATTTGGCGGAAAAGTTTGAACAGCTGTTAATTCAGGAGGTGCATTTCAAACAGTGGATAATTAGCAGCGGCAGATGTTCCCTTGAGACCGTGGTAAAGCAGATTCCGGAATTCATCGAGGAATTCGGATTCAAGTTGAATGAACTGAAGGCGCACCATTTCATATCCGAGATGCAATCGAAATTTCTAAAGGAAAGTAAGGAGAAATTAGACCAAAATGAATTCATTGTGATAAGCGACTTTGCCGAGAATTACACTTTTCTCGTTCAGGATGAAATTCAGGCTTATCACTGGGCAAACGACCAGTGCACGGTGCATCCTTTTTGCATTTATTTCAAAAACGAAGATAAGGAACTACAGACCGTAAGCCTTGTTGTTGTCGCGGAGAGTTTAGCTCATAATTATGTGTCCGTTTATTTATTTCAAATGAAACTGTTTGAATTCTTAAGATCAAAATTCGATGCAATCGACAAAGTAACGTTTTTCTCAGACGGCGCGGCTTCTCAGTACAGGAATAAAAAAAATTTTTACAATCTTTGCATAATTGAAGAAGAACAAAACCGCAAGGTCGAGTGGCACTTTTTTGCGACGTCCCACGGTAAGGGCCCATGCGATGCGTTAGGGGGGACCCTAAAACGCATGGCGACTAAGGCAAGTTTGCAAAGGCCATATACTGACCAGATCTTAAATGTAAAACATTTGTTTTCGTGGATTCAAAGCAAGGAAATTGCCATTAACACAGTTTTATGCACTCAAAAAGAACACGATGCCATGGAGCGACGAATTCAAAACAGATATAATAATGTCAAAACTATAACTGGAACGCAAAAGTTTCATTGCTTCATACCAAATATTTCTGATATGTCAATTAATGTAAAGCGGTACTCAGGGAAACAAGCCGATCAAAATAATCGGCGGCGGCGGCGCAAGCAAAAAATCGGCGGCGGCGGCGGCGATTAAGGTTGAGCCGGATAAAAAACGGCGGCGGCGGCGCAACCAAATAATCGGCGGCGGCGGCGGCTTAATCGGCTTGATAGAACATTATACACGTAATTTAAAGATGTTTAAGGTTTTTTCCAAAATATAGCAGTAGAAAATTGTACAAAAAATTTGGAATTATCAAATAAAAAATAATTTTAAGTTAAATTCATCGATAAAAATTACAAATTTAGGATTTTTAGTTTTTGAACGGAGCTACAAGGAGAGATAGTTGGGCTTTCAAAATATATACATATGTTTATATATTCCCAGGAAAAAATTACCCATTACCTTAACAAGGCATTGCCATATAACCGCTTACAAATCTCATTGCCAAATTTCTTTACTGCATTACCAAACACATTCTAACAAGATCGTAAAAAAGCAAGAGGTATTGTAATCAATTCTAAAAATCAAAACAAACAAGGCATGAAAGTCATTCAAATATAATTATTTACTAACAAAAGTTTTCAAAAATTAATAATTTACTTTTTAAATTATTTGATCTTAGAAAGTAACCGTTTACATTTTGGAAGTAAAACAACAAATTAAGAAGTAGTTCCACATTTTGAAAAGAGAAGTTATTTAGTTTTAAACATAACAGTGAAAAAATTATTTTAAAAATTTTGTGCTAATACGGCATTTTAATATTTAAAGGACTATTTCCCATTTCTTCCCAATAAATTTGCGCTTTATCACAAATATTATTTTTGATATACACAATCACTGCATGAAGAGTAAATAAATGTTCAATGGTAATTAAAAAAGTAAACCAGAAAAGTTGTTTTCGATTAAATAAATAGTAACATTACAAAGAAATATATTTTTTAATTTTTCTTAGCAGTTATTCAAAACAAAATATAAAAAATTACTAAAATTTCTTTTAAGTTATTATATTGAGAATTAAAATAAAAGGAAAATCTATTGTCTTTTGCAATTTTGTCAGTTAATCGATTAATTTTAATTTATTGCTTTGTATTTTGCAAAACGTCCAAAACAAATCTTTTGGAAAAGTAGTTTAAAAAGGCCAACAAAACCCCATATTTTTTCATTTGATACATACCATTTTTTTCTGACTTGAAATCAGTACAAATTGTTTAAAATATAACCAAAAAAAAACAATTATAATGCCAATATAATGGTTCAGTTGCTGCAACAAATTTTTTCGGATAATACTACCGAATTTTTGCTTAGGACAGCGAATTTCCGTTCTCGGAAATAACCCTATTGGAAATTTGAACAAACTGTCACCGAACTGGCCCCTTTATATGAAATAGACTGGTCACTTTTACATGGCGTTGTCATAGGAGGGGGAAATTGACCCCTTGTGACATGTCACTAGACAAATCCTAGGACAGGTTACTGAACTCTCATAAAAAACAAAGTTCAGGGACCTGTCCTGGGATTTGTCTTGTGACATGTCACAAGGGGTCCTATGACAACGCCATGTAAAAGTGACCAGTCTATTCCATATAAAGGTGACATTTTGTTAAAATTTCCCGTAGGGAAATTACATTCTAAAAACTAATTTTCTGATAGATACAAACGAAATATTCCACTAGTACACCGAACCAATCCATTGGCTACACTCAAAAAAGTTTGCCATTTGTTTGTATAGTAATCAGTAGTTGTTATATTTAACGGAAATTACAGTTGTTTTTCTACAGAAAAATTCAAAACAACTTTTATGACGGTTATTTAAGATAACAACTAACGAAAAGTACTGTAATTTTGTAACAGTTGTTTAAAGCAGTTATTTTTAATATCATAATAAACAACTACCAAAACAGTAATTTTACAGCAAACAGTTATTTTTGGTAGTTAATTAAAAAATAAAAAATGTCGTTGATTTTTTTTATTTAAAAATTCTTGTTTAGTTTATATTTGTTATTATTGATATATTTCTAGTTTGCAAATAAAAATCAGAAACTTGTATTGTATCTCCAATGCATAAAGCATAAAAACTGGAGAACGGTTTGGAATTTTTACTTCGAGTTTTTGTAATATTTTTTTGTGATATTTTTGTAATCGAAAGAAAAAAAATAGTTTTTTTATTAAAATATAACTTTTATAAACAAAAACATTTGACTATAAAAAACAGCAGTTTTTACCGATTTCGTCAGTTGTTTTGAAATTTTTTTAGTAAAAATTTCTCAGTTAATTTTACGACATTAGTAGTTATTTTTAATGCATTTGTTAGTTATTTTTCAGGAGGTAAAAATAACACAATTTTTAGTTATTTTAAATGTAAATACCTTTGTCGCCTTTTTAACTGCATATATCTTTGTTTTAACTGACATTTTCAGTAGATTCTACCGACAAACGTTAGTGAGTGTAATATGTTTTCTCTTTGCTAATATCTGATTTATTTCTGCCATAGAAAAACGTTCACATTCTGACTACTTTTTCCATTAAAAATGGTTTATATACAATTTTAAGGTTTTGGGAACCTTTTCTATCGAAAAACCCTCTGATTCTGGGAACTTTTCCTTTCGAAATTTCCACATAAAAACATTCAGATATTGTTGTTAGGACAATTGAAATTTTTTAATTTATTTATTTAATTTATTAAATCTATTTATTTAATGTATTTAATTTATTCAATAATTTATTTAATAATTTATTTAATAAATTATTTTATAATTTATTTAATAATTTATTTAATAAATTATTTAATAATAATTATTTAATTTATTTAATTTATTAACTTATTTAATTTATTTAATTTGTTTAATTTATTTAATTTATTTAATTTATTTGATTTATTTTATTTATTTAATTTATTTAATTTATATAATTCATTTAATTTATTTTATTTATTTAGTTTATTTAATTTAATTTTTTCATTTAATTTATTTAATTTATCTAATTTATTTAATTTATTGAATTTATTTGATTTATTTAATTTATTTAATTCATTAAAATTTATTTATTTATTTTATTTGATTTATTTAATTTATTTATTTTATTTATTTATTTAATTTATTTCATTTTATTTAGTTTAATTTATTTGATTTATTTTATTTTACTATATTTTATTTATTTAATGTTGATAAGTAAGAGTGGAAGTACAGCTAATATAATAAATATACACTAAACCTGATATGCTATTTAGTATTTGTCTAATTTAGTATAAGTCGAATTCTATTAGTTTAACCATAACCATAAAGCGATTTTAATATTCGCTTCCCTTTTCTGTAATTTGCAAGGTGTATTGTAAGGCCTTATATATAAATTCTAAAGAACTACCTCTTTTCTCAAAAAAACAAGCTTGTGCTAAAAAGTATAAAGTAATTATAAAAAAATAAAATCTGATTTAAGCTATAAATTATCATGCAAGACGGTGGCTCAGTGGAAGAGTATCCGCCTGACACGCAGGAAGCCAGGGATCAAATCCCAACGAAACACATGTGTAAGTTTTTTTTATTTATTTTAAAATTTAATTCGTAAATTCTATTTTGAGAATATCTATTTTTAGAAACTCGCTTATTCTTTTTATTATTAGAACACCTTCTTTTACTAAAAATCAAAGGTGTTCTGTAAGAAAAATAGTAACTAGCTACCATTGCGATTCCAAAGAATCGATTGCATTTAGTCTCACGCCTTGTTAAAAGAAACAAGTTGGTAATCCAATTGGGAAGGCGTTCTACCAAAAATACCTGATTCCCAACTCGATTCCCTATTTTGAAAATTTTTTGCTGGGTTCAACAAAATTGTGTGGAAATATTTTCAAATAAAACTGATTTTCTTAATTTTTTCTTATTTTGTTTGATTTTGACGGATTTTATTTGCAATATTTTGTTTAAAAAACTAATTTTTATCTAATTTATTCTTAATTCAGGGTAAAATCAAGTTCTACTTTAATCGCTTTAAAATTGTCAAAGTTATACATTTTTTTATAAACATGGAATCTTTGTATATATAAGAAAATTTAAAATATTAGCCTTAATGTGTGTGCAAACAAGAACATCGAGTTCTTATAATAGCTGGAATTAAATGTTTAGAAAAATTACGATAACTTTTTCTATTTTCAATTAATTCAAACAAAAGAATCTGATTTTACTAAGAACTAAACCCACTTTCAGAATAAATTAAAATAGTAAAGAATTGTTTAATACTGTAAAAAAGCCGTCAAAGTATACAAATTAAAAAAAAGAATTAATTTTAATATTTAAAAAAAAAAAACTGTCAACATATTTCAGTTACAAATAAATAATTCTATATATATTTGGAAAGCTAAATTTTTTGTCTTTCCAAAAACGTTACAAGATTCAAAATCGGTTGAAAAATTGCTGAATTTCACCCACAATGACACTATCACCCCTGTTCTTAGTTCCGAAACTTTTTAATTAGAGTTGATTTGTAAAATCACATGGAATTAAAAATTTCGAAAATTTGTTGTTTCTACCAAATTTTAATATTCATAGACTAATTTTAAAATAAATTATTATATAATAATTGTCGTTAAAAAATATATATTCGTTTCACTATCATCAAGCTTTTTCTACACGAAATAAAACGAAAAAAATAACTCCGACGTGGATCACGGAATTTTTTTGTGGATTCGGAACTCAGAACAGCGTCGATTATTGTAAATATCTCCTCAATTTTATAAGTCGACCGAGAAGTAACTTAACATTTTTTTCGTCCGCAATATCTTAAAAATGTGTCTTTTGATAATAATTTCAGGTGTACTGAAATTTCTTAAAAATGTGATGTGATCTACGATCTACTTAAACAAACCTACGACCATAAATTCGAATGAATTAATTCTTTAATTCACTTTTGGAATTTTAACTAAAATTTACTAATGTATCATTCGTTTATACTATTCCATATGAATTCATTCACTTCATTCTTTTAATTTTCATGCATAATGAATGAATTCTTTCATGAATTCATTATTTTTATAATGATCTTTCACGTTTCATTCGGTTTGTAAAAGATTAAAACAAATGTTGAGTTTTAATTATTTTTATGGGTTTTGTATATGATATCAATATTAAATCCCTAAAATAAGCCACATTTTTATTTAATTTGTAATTATAAACTAAAGTGTTGTCAGAATCATTAGTATATTCATACCTTAGATATTTTACTGATTGAATAAAATGACAATTTTAATAAGCCATTTTGTAAAAGATTAGAATTAATGAAAAAATTAATTATTTAAATTGATTGTAATTCTATAAGGAATGTATTCAACATAAGAATATATATATATATATGTCCTTTATTTATTTAAATTACGTAGTAAAAAAAGAGATTACACATAACACTTAAATAAAAAGTTCACGAAGAACATAGGGCGTCCTAAAAATGCATTCTATTTAATATTAAACTTTGGGAATGAAACCTATGAATTAATTATAAAGGAATGGTTTGATGGAATGATATATATTCAATTTCTAAAGCTGAATTCGGTTTTGTGCGAATTAAGCTAAAATTTAATTAATTCTTTCGTAGCTCTGCCTACAATCTACACTTGGTCATTTGAAAAGTATATATGTATATTTTTTATTTTATTTTGTAACACTGTGTAATGTGTATCCAAAACTATGGGTGCTAAAGACGTGTTCATTTGGATTCTCTCCTCTATTGAATATCCAAATTTCAGAAGTTTTCAAGCAAAACTTCTAACTTAAGAAACATTTATGACAAAAATCCTTCTTAGCTCTGACTATAAAACTGCCCAGCCAGAAATTGACAAACATAAAAGCGTTCTGAAAGCACTTTGTATGGTGGTTGAACCGTTATCAAAGCAACATATTTATGTGTTTTATAGTGTTCTCAGAACACTAAAATGATAACTATGATTTACGGTCTCATGTTTGTATTTAGAGTATTTTAGAAACGTTGCAAAATCAAAAAATAAAGTGATTTTAAAGCGTTATAATTTTTGTTTATAGAACGTTTTCAAAACATTAGAAAAACTAAAAATAAAGTGATTTTAAAGTGTATTAATACAAAAGTGGAGTGTCTTCCGAGAATTTTAAAAACGAAAAGTAGAGCAATTTTCCAGTACTCTAAATACAAAAAATAAAGTAATTTCTTAGTACTTAAAAAACATTTATTTTTTTATATATTTTATTAGAACTTAAATTAGTTTTAAATGACTGTTGAAAAATTATAGGATATTAAGAGAAATGTAGATGTGTTCAAAACTGAAAAATTGGGTTGTAGGGAAAATCACAAACCTCTATAGACGAAGTATTAATGGTACTGAGATTTGAAGGTTATACATACATCTCTTCCGAAATGTTCTAAAACTTTATTAGGAACTTCTACTTTGAGCGGCGATTCTAAAGTGATGCTAGGTTTAGACGATACTTTGGGAAATTTTCAATATTTTGGAATAAAGTCTAATCTTGTATCACTTTTGATTCAAATCTTTATTATAATGAAAATAAATGGGAAATGGGTTTTTAACCGCATACATTATCAAGCCATTTTTGATTGGTCTCTATTATGGAAATTCAAAACCGCATTCGGCTAAAAAATTCTGGAAGAACTTGTTTTGGAAGCCAAGGTATAAATATTTTTTTTAGTCTCAAACTTCATTAAGTAATCAAATTTTTATTAATTTAAGATTTTAAGAAAATTTGTGGAACTTATGCCACATTTTTATGGCTCAAGCTCAGTGACCATGAATATTTATAATCTAATACATATTTCAAATGACGTAAATAATATGGGGGCGCCTATATCACAATTTTCAGCATTTGATTTTGAAAATAGCTTGGGTTTTGTAAAAATTGTAAAATCGCCAACTAATCCCATTTCCCATATACAAGGGAAATTGCATGTTTTAAATACCAATTCCCCAAATAATATTCCACTAGAATATCCTTTCAATAAGAGCAGCAACTATTCTCTGGGGAAACCTTTACACACTTCTGAATCTAGAGTTTTTTCTTTCGTAAACATTTATGGATTTCGAATTACATCTATTCATCCTGATAATATATGTATGTTTATTACACAATGGGAACATTATGATTGTGAAAGAAATTTTTATTACAAAACATACGAAACACAAATACAGTGATATGCATTTGAAAGGCAACAATTTCAAGGAAACTAGAAAGGTTTTTGACTACCCGATCTAATCAAAGGAGATCGGATTATATAATGTAACAAATTTAGATGAAAACAACACTGAAATAGGTATACATATGATGGAAGCTAAATGCATTCTTACAACATTTTATAACGAATCAATTGCTATTTCCCTTTTACATAAATAATTGCAACAAAATATTACAAAAGTAATAAAAATAATTTTTAGTACTAAAACACATACAATCTTTCTTTTAATCAACAGTTGTAAAATTTGTTAAAAATCGTTATCAAAGCATTTTAAATATGGTATTTTCCAAACGTTCTCAAAACGTGTTATTTTTGGTATAAACAATGCTTACTTAGTTTTTTGTACCATCATCAATTTCTGGCTGGGTGGTTCTTTTATTTCTTTTGAACTAAAAAAAAATACTCTTGATGGTTCAGGAAATGATGAAGTAGAAAATTTGTTTTAAAAATGACATTTGCTTTTAATTTTTTTATTTTGGAAAATTGATACTTCCAGCCGAAATGAGCCGAAAAAAATCGGCGGCGGCGGCTGAAGCAAAAATGACCGGCGGCGGCGGCTTAAACGGCTTACGGCGGCTGGCTTGTTACTCTGGCGGTACTCTTCGTCTGCCGACGTGCTAAATTTAAAGTTACTTTAATTTTATAATGATGCCAAGACAATTGAAATTTTTAATAAATATTGTAATTAAGTATAAGCAGCAAAATAAGAAAGATTTTTTCTTCATAAATGTATTTTTAACTGTAAAATAATTTTTAAAATGTATTTTTAATAATAAAATAAAACAATGTTAAATAATTACAAATAATTCAATTATAAAAAATATAAAAACAATGAGAACAAGGTGGTCTCTTAAATGCTCCTCTCCTGTCCAAACAAGGAGTCGGGGCCCATTTTTTTATTGCTGATTCTTAAAGCAAAAATTATGAGGAATCCAAAAAAAAAAAATTAGCCGGAAAATTTAGGAGCTTCTGTGGAAAATCGGAAAATTTAATTTTCATGGGAAAAGCCTGATTCAATACCTTTCCAACGAGCTATCACTCGTTGCCATCGCTTTAGTAGTTTTTTTTAAAACAACTTTCAATGAGGTCCCTTATGAAGAATTCTTCAATTTTGTCACATGACAGTGGTGTACACCACCACTAAACCAGTCACTATAAAAAAAAAAAAAATATGTAGGTACATTATTTTTTGCTGGGCAATCGATTGAGACTATTTATTTTAGAATCGGAGAGGGGTCGTCCAAAAGGTGATCGCTTTCATATGGAATTGCTCTATATTGTCATATAAGGTGTCATTTAAGCAATATATGGTCATAAATGGTAACTCAACTACAATATTAACTGTATTTCAGAAGCTATTAATTGCATTTCACAAATTTTAAATGTATTTCAGAAATTATGGAATGTATTTCAGAAATTATTAATTGTATTTCAGAAATAATCAAATCTATTTCAAAACTTGTTGATTGTTTATCATAGTTAATAGAGAAAAATTTCTAAATTACATTTCATAATTTCTGAAATACAATTGATAATTTCTGAAATACAGTTTGATAATTTCGGAAATACAATTAATAATTTCTGAAACAGAATTGATAAAACTGAACTTCAATTGACTAGTTCTGAAATACAATTCATAAATCTGAAAAATAATTGATAAGTTCTGAAATACAATTGATAAAACTGAAATTCAATTGATTATTTCTGAAATACAATTAATAAATCTTAAAAACAATTAATACAATTGAAATGGTGTAGAGCGTTAAAAAGATGTAAATAAAATTATTTTATTCAAAGATTTCAATTTAATAAAAAAATAAATATATAATTTTATAAAAAAATTTATAGAAAAAAAATTTTAATTTTATAAAAAGAAATTCATTTTGTAAAAAAAATGCATATCGAACTCGAGACCTTCTGAGTTTAAACCTTATTTTAACAAAATATTGTAATTTTTATAAAATCAGTGCTCTGCCAGTGCATTCTTTTTTGAACAGTTGGCAATAGGGATGCCGAACGGGACTGGTTTTTATAAATCCCGGGATTCGGGATTTCGAAAATTGAAATCCCGGGATCCCGGGATTTTTCGGGATCGCGGGATTTATCGGGATCCCGGGATTTTTCGGGATTTCGGGATTTTTCGGGGTTTCGGGATTTTCTTGTTTCATCATATTTTTAATTTTAAAACCAAATAGCTCAAGTAAATCCTACAAATTAAAATAATTCATTATAAATCTACTTATTATTTTTTGTAGTATGAAGAAATAAACCAATTAAGCCGGATTCACAATGCTGGAGTACTCCTCGCTGCATAATGGAGTATGTAAAATAGAGATAGCATGATACAAAAAATATGGAGTACTACTGCATTGTGAATCTGGCTTTAAACAGAAATTCCATTCATAGAAATAAGTATGTAAATATAGCAGAGAAAGCTACTTAAAATTAGTAAAAAAAGGTTCCGCGATTAAATCTACTGAAATCAGCAGAACTTGTTTGCTAAACAATTGTTAAATTTCCGAAATATAAGTAATATACTTATGAGTTAAATTTAAGTAAATTTCAAATTACAATTCACTTCTGAAGAAACTTTTTAACTAAAAGTAGCCAAAACACTGCTTATCTACAAATTTTTAGTTATATTTACAAAAAATTTATTGAATGCAATTACAAACTACTCTGCCGAAATCATCAGAAATATTTAGTGACTATTAGTTTATTTAAATCAACTAACATTAAATACTATATTAAACACATACCTCTGCTGATTTCAGAAACGCAGTTTGTGAGATTTTTATAATTTAACAAAAACTTGCTGTTTTTAGACGGCAAAATTATTTTGAATGAAGTTATGATTTTAGCAAATCATCAATAAAATAAATAAAAACATATCCGTTTAAAGATTAAATAAAGCTGAATTATGATTTTTAAAAGTTTCACAGCTGAATAAAAGTTTTTAAATTATTAAGGTTTTTATTCAGATTTATTCAATTTGTAATCTATTTGAATCTATTACTTACACTCATAAAAAAATTACGTACAAATGCATAGGTCAAAATTGTGCTGGCGCAAATACATGTACTATTTCCTGTTATTTCAGCAGAATTTTGACCTATTTGTACGGACTTTTTTAGAGAAAATAACTAAAAAAAAATAAATTAGTTCAATTTAATCAGAACGCGTTTAACTTTTGACTTTTGTACTAACTTTTTTTTATAAGCGTATGAATAGGAAAAATTAGCTTTTTAATAACATTTAATAAGATATTAGATTTATGTGATTTTGGTTGAATATAACAATAAAAACAAATACAAAAAGAGGTAAAATATGCCAAATAATTAAATCGGAAATCCCGGGATTTTTTCAAGTCCAATCCCGGGATTTCGGGATTTCTAAATCCCGAAAATCCCGGGATTTTCGGGATCGGGATTTCGGGATCGGTATCCCTAGTTGGCAATATATGTCTGGGATCTTATTTAATCCCAAATAAATGGAGATCTTACGTAGTACCAAATATAATGCGGCATCTAATTTTATCTGTCATTTTTATGGATAGTTTTAGATGTCAATCCCCAAATATATTGCTGTTTCTAATTCTATCTGCCATTTTAATACCTAAATAAATTGCTGGATCTAATTCGATCTGCAATTTATGGGAAAATTTAAGATTTTACCAAATCACTAAATATATCACTGGATTCAATTCGATCTGCAACTTATTGAAAAAGTTAAGATCTTACGCAATCCCGAAATTTATTACTGGATCTAATTTCATCTGTTATTTTTTTCATAAATTTAGATCATACGTAATCCCCAAATATAATCCTCGATCTTATTCGATCTGCCGTTTTCCAGATAAAGTTAGATACAACTTAATCCTGAAATATATATGTGACCTTCTCCGAGAAAAGGGACCTAGTGTGTGAAAATTAAGTTTTGAGAAGAACGCATTTAAAGTTTCATAACGCATTATCACTTTAAACACACCTTCAGTTCAGATGCGGTTTGGTATGGTTAGGTGCCTCAACTCATTTCATCTTATTCTACACCCTTTTAGGTACCAGAATCCACTCTTAAGTCCAAACCCGTTTTTTGACATACTAGGTCCCTTTTCTCGGAGAAGGTCACATATACCTAGATCTACTTTTTCGCATAAATTTAGATCCAAGTTTATCCCCATATATATTGCTGGATCTAATTTGATCTGCCAATTTTCTATTCAATTTATATCCAGGTTTATCCACAAATATATTGCTGCATCTAATTGGATCTGCCATTTTTCGGATAAATTTAGATCTAAGTTAATCCACAGATATATTGCTGGATCTAATTTGATCTGCCACTTTTCAGATCAATTTATATCTAAGTTTATCCACAAATATATTGCTGGATCTAATTCGATGTGCCATTTTTCGGATCAAATTAGATCTAAGTTTATCCCCAAATATATTGCTAGATCTAATTCGATCTGCCACTTTTTCGGATCAAATTAGATCTAAGTTTATCCACAAATATATTGCTGGATCTAATTCGATCTGCCAAAATTGAGATCAAATTAGATATAAGTTTATCCACAAATATATAGCTGGATCTAATTGGATCCGCCATTTTTCGGATCAAATTAGATCTAAAAATATCCCCAAATATATAGCTGAATCCGCCAATTTTCGGATCAAAATAGATCTAGGTTTATCCCCAAAGATATCATTGGACCTCCCAATTTTGAAATATAACTTGATCTTAGTTTATCCCCATATATACAATTGGATCTAATACGATATGATTGGATACACCCAATTTTGAGATCTAATTGGATCAGCTAGATATTACAGCAGATCTTAAACAATATCAAATTGGATATGATTAGATATTGCGCGAGATCAATTTTTTTTACTCGGGTATTTTGTATAGTACGGTTAAAAGAAAACCTTTACTTTAAAATAAAGTCGACTTTAACAAAAATATACATTTGAAAAATATTGATAGTAAGGCTGTTAGAATTTTTTTACGTTGGGCTATACTTAAACATATCTAAAACAACTTTAAAAAAAATTTAACATTGAGCTATATAAAACTTTAAATGTTTTCCGGTAAAACCATTTTGAATTATATATGACGCTGTATTAACCCTTTGACGACCAATGGTTGATATATGTCCCATTTTTATTTTTTGTTATATTTTCCACATATTCCAACCGATTTTTTTCACTGACTTTTACTAATAGAGGAGAGTTTTTGCTTTCAGATTGTACCAAATAATTAACCCCATGTGTTCTTAGCGCCAAATTAATTGACCCCAACATCTGAAAAATAAGTTTTTTGTTCATCTTTTTTGGATGTCATTTATTCAAATGTTATTGCTTTTGCAAGACCAAAATTTTGATATAGGATGGACCTGTGCTTCCTGTTTTCAGAAATACCAAAACATTGGGAATAGTTTTGTTTTCTTGCCTTCAGGATGTGACATACAGTGCCGGTCAAAAAAATAGCACCAATTACAAAATTATTTTTCATTCGAACAAAACAAAAATTATACGGTTATTATTTGGACATAACTAAGCGATATCGTTATACTAAGTTTATTCTCTCTGAGAGTGCTTTTTTCCAAAAACAAAATGTCACCGGTTCTTTACTCATGACCGATCTTAGAAAAGGGCTCGTTAAAATAGCACCAACATGCAAAATTTCTTAAAAAATTAAATATTGATTTAATAGATGTATTTTGTCTCATGCCTATCAACGTTAAGTATTTAAAGCAAATCTATGTTAAACCGATTCTAGTAAAGGGTTGTTCAACAGGGACGCTACAAAAGTAGAAAGACAGGGACAGCAAACGACGCCATATTTTTTGCCGCTCTTTTGACATTTCTCTTCAGTAAGGTTTGCCATTTCATGGTGGAAAGATATACGAGCCAACAACGAGTCGAAATTATTAAAATTTACTACCGAAATTCGGAGTCAGTGGCCTCAACATTAATAGCGCTATGTCCAATTTATGGTCGTCATAATCGTCCTAGCAGATCAACAATTGAGCGTGGGACTACGTCAAATGTATGGTCTATGCCAACGAGCCAGCGACGATTGATGAACTTCGTACGAATATCGAACGTGAAATTGCAGCAGTATCGGCCGATTTATGCTTGAAAACCGTCGAAAATTGGGTTCAGCGTCTGGACTTCTGCAAGCGTGCCCGTGGTGGCCATGCAAAAGAGATCGATTTCCATACATAATGGCATCGAACGTACTTTCACAGGAATAAAGAATTTCATTGATATCCAAAACCTTTTTTGTTTTATTTAAACTTTTTTACTTTTGTAGCGCTCTTATTGAAAAACCCTTTATAAAAAAACTTTAAAAAAGAGGTTATGTTTATAATTTTTCCATTATAATCGAATGTATGTCAGCAAAAGTTTTTAGGAAGTAACTCGAATAAGTTACGTTAGATGTGAAAATGTATAAACGTTGAGTTTTTAACGTTGATAATTATCCGTGTTGAAAGTTCACGTGCATACGAAAAGTAATGTGTTAGTTTTCATCTTAAACGCGTTTTTATGCACTTTGGGTTTTTTTTACGAGTTAACGGAAATACAGCTAATAATTGATATAAAAGTAAAAGAAACTAAAGGTAAAATAATTTATTATTCTTTAGAGAATGCGAGATAACAAAGTAAACGCATGTAGTCTCCGAAAAGAGCCACTACTCTCACGTAAGCATATTGCAAATCGTTTGTAGTTCGCTGAAGCACATTTGAAATATCCAGCTAAAAAGTGGGCAAATGTTCTTAGCACAAAAATTGTTTTATTTGGAGGCAAGACATTACTATTCTAGGTCAGAAAACCCCATAATGCAGAAATTAATCCAAAAATCACTATTTAACATGGCGGTTCAAGCATTATGGTATGGGAATGATTTCCTTACTATGGTATAGGACCCATATATTGGATCAGAACAATCATTGATAAGCCCATTTACGTTAATATCCCTCAGGAAGTAATCCTACCGTGTGCTTCTGAGGAAATCCCGCTGGCGTGAATCTTCCAGCAAGACAATTACTCTATTGGATTGGGACGCTCAGTCCTCAGATTTCAATCCAATCGAAATCTCATGGGCAGATATAAAGAAGGGAGAGTCTCCAATACACCCAACCAGTAACACAGTGCAGCACTAAAATCTTGCACCAATTGAGACCCCCAAAATCTGAAAGCTTATGATGGTAGAAGAAAAACCCTAGCTGGGTTTTGAATTATTAGCTAAGGTTTTTTTAATTTAAGTTTTCGAATGGGAGGAGGATTTTAGTACATTTTTCAAAGAACATGTACTGATTCTTAAGTCTATATCTCGTGAACTATTCGAAATATTGCTTTTCTCTCTTCAACAAATTTTTACCTCTTAATTAGATCTAAAAATTTTGCCTTCAGATAAAATCAAAAAAACAACAACATCTTACTCAAAACAGCAAAACTGTCAATAAACGTAAAATTTCGTCATATTTTTCTATGGTTTTTCACACTTATTTCAGAAATTGCTACGAACTCGACCAGACAATATATGACAAAAATGAAAAAAATGTGCTACTGTGTAATGAAGCACTTTGGACGGCTGTTCAGCAAATCTGGAACTCAATTTCGAAGAAAAGATGCCAAAATATAGCGAATTCGATGCCAAAACGTTAAAAACAGGTTATTGCCAATAATGGACATGCAACAGAATATTAACTTTATTATTTCTATATGTCATATGGCACCATGCTCTCAAACAGGTTAATTTTGATTTTTTCTTTCTAGAAAATGCTTTATATCGAAAATGTTTTTATATCGACTTTCAATGGCCTATAAGGGTTAATTTATAATTTTTTATTACTACCCTACGGGAAATGGATCAGTCACAGAGCTGGTCACGTGACTGGAACTTTGTGGGAGTCACCGGTCCTCGATTCGGTTTTTTTATATGAAAGTAACCGGCAACTTTAACATGGGCTTGTCATAGGAGGTGGCAATTTCCTCCTTTTGAGCTACTTGTGACTTGTCGCAAAGCTTGTCATTTATAACATATCGCACTGCTGGTTTAAGAGAATATGCAATATAACAAGTTAAAATTATCTAATACGGAAGTAGTCACATGTTAGACATTATGTGATATGTACCGAAACTAGTGCGAAATAAAACATCACGTGACTGCTTTAAGCGCACATATCACAGAACTAAAGAAAAATATTTGTTAAAAAACTAGTCACACATTAATCAATATGTGTGTTGTTGCTGAACTAGTACAAAATAATAGTTTCGTGACATATCACTATACTGCTCTAAGTTAACAAGTCGCAGGACTAACTGAAACTAATTGACGTGTAATATGTCACTTATTATTCACCATGTGTCATAATAAGTATGGGTGCTGGAAGAACCCAGAAGGATCCAGTCACTGAACTTACGTAAAACGACAAGTCACCGAATCTGTTTTTAAAACATCACAAAGTCACAAAAAATCAAGTCCAAATTCGAATACGATAATATTGTAATATTAGATTTTATTTGTTGCTTCAAAATATCATATTCGAATTTGGACTTGAGGTAGAACAATATTCTAACAAATACATATATGAAAGTATACATATAAATTTTAACGTAAGTTAAGAAATACTAGTTACACCATACACCACTACTTCGACAGGGTAAAATAAGTTTATACTGCTGTTTGTAACACCAAAAAATATTGGACCTAGACCAATCTATTAGTGTACCGATTTACTCAGAATCGCGTTTTGAGTCGAAGTTTATGTGTGAATTGATCAAAGTATTTTTGATCGTTAAATTGCCTCTATATCAAAAACATTTTGTGTATTCCATGACCGGGAATCAAACCGTCAACCCTCTAAACAATCTACGACCCGTAGTATCATCTCTTAACGAGACACACCATGGTCGACACAGCGATGAGTGTGGCTAATTGAATTCTTGTCAATCATAACCTACACAATGAATGTTTTGTAATCGGAAGAAAATTCCTATCGTTATTTCCTTTTCGCTGGTAATTATCACATTATGATGATTTCTTTGGCCAAAATTTGATGATATGGATGTGAACGATATGTGGTTCCAACAGGTGGCGCTACGTGCCACATAGCTGAAGCGACCTGGACATTCTGCACGACCGATTTGAGGGCATGGTTATCCCACACAGAAGCGACTTAAAATAGTCACCGAAATCGTGCGGTTTGACCGCTTTAGACTTTTTCTTGTGAGTTTCCATCAAGTTGCTTGTCTATGCCAATATAGCCCGTATGACACTTGCTAGTTTCAGTATTAATAATCCAAAATAGAAGAGAGCACGAATTTCCTTATGTGAGAAATAATGTATGTGAAGAGAACAACTATATCGAAAAAATATCAAACTGTCAAATTGATGTTGGTAATGCAGTACCCTTCATATGATTTGCATTGATGGTGCAAAAAACTAGAGTCTAGAAACTAGCAAGTGTCATATAGGCTTAATTCAATTAAAAATTGTATGTAATATGATAGTTATTAAACTTCGAAAAGTGTATGATAATCGTCTATCGTATTATACAATATGGGCACATATTTTAAGTAAAACCCTGTTAAGTTTACATATAAAAAAATATGTGCGTAATTTACAAAGACCATTCCTGAATTCTACACTAAACTGGTTTTCGTGTCATTTTGGACTTTTTGAGCTAGTTTTTAGTTATTAACATAAATTTATCTTCTCTAATTAATTTTTGCAAATACAGATGTGATGTACCTATTTTAGTCCTATGGGTCATTTCGACCCCTTAGTGATTTAGCTTCCCTAGTGATTTTTTTTGGAATACTTTCCTCTATTTCATAATGGTAATATCGGTATTATAAAACATTTTCACCAATGATTAGAGAAAAGAATCGGTAATCAAAATATCCAATAAAAAATTCTGACTTTGGATATAACATCCTCAGTGTTTGTGAATAAATCCAAAAGGGTTGTACAGCCTTTCAGTCAGTCACTGAACAGTTTGTTTTACTTGTCATTGACACTCTATTATGCATACTCGTATCCGAACAATATTTTTGAACTACTCGTAGTTTATTATTATGTCATCATTTCTGTGGCCACAAAGTTAAGTATTATGTAAACTTTGTTAAAGGGTTTTACGGTACCGATCGCCATTTTTTCATACACATCTAATTATACTGCACCTGTTCTGTGTTATATCACTACTTCAACTGCAAAGGTACTAGTTACTTTTGTCAATTTGATGTTATGATACTTTTTCTCCAGTTATAGGATATATCCAAAATGAACCAATTAATGTTTGGCCTCCATTTCTATAGTCACGAGGTTGAATATTTTGCTGCAATTACCACTTTTTGATACACCGAAATTTGGGTTTACATCAGTTTTGTAACCTGTCCCCTATGCACCTGTCACAGATTTGTCACTTTGGATCAATCGACCCTTCATTTCCCGCAGGGTATATATAAAATTTGGTGTGAACAGAGTTATTTGGACAACTTTCACCAAATTCCGCAAGAAACAACACAATGTTTTGATATACCCATACGGGAAATGGATCAGTCACAGAGCTGGTCACGTGACTGGAACTTTGTTGGAGTCACCGGTCCTCGATTCGGTTTTTTTATATGAAAGTAACCGGCAACTTTAACATGGGCTTGTCATAGGAGGTGGCAATTTCCTCCTTTTGAGCTACTTGTGACTTGTCGCAAAGCTTGTCATTTATAATATATCACACTACTGGTTTAAGAGAGTATGCAATAGAACAAGTTAAAATTATCTAATACGGAAGTAGTCTCATGTTAGACATTATGTGATATGTACCGAAACTAGTGCGAAATAAAACATCACGTGACTGGTTTAAGCGCACATATCACAGAACTAAAGAAAAATATTTGTTAAAAAACTAGTCACAAATTAATCAATATGTGTGTTGTTGCTGAACTAGTACAAAATAATAGTTTCGTGACATATCACTATACTGCTCTAAGTTAACAAGTCACAGGACTAACTGAAACTAATTGACGTGTAATATGTCACTTATTATTCACCATGTGTCATAATAAGTATGGGTGCTGGAAGAACCCAGAAGGATCCAGTCACTGAACTTACGTAAAACGACAAGTCACCGAATCTGTTTTTAAAACATCACAAAGTCACAAAATATTATTTTAAAAAAATAGTTTTTTTTTTCAAATAAATACCAAAATAAGTATTAGAAGTTTTTCATATAAACTCGTAAATTCCATGTAAACCTTGTATAAATATAAACATATTTTTCATGTATGGAGTTTGGTATTAAACCCATAAACATACCAAGTTTACACCGTTTACGAGTAGAATACGCGTTTATATGAAAACCTCTATTAACTCATGATTACAATTCAATTTAATTAAGTTTATAAGCTATACATATAAATTATTTTAATTTTTGCATTAAAAATTCAAAAATAGTTTTTTCGGATTTTCTAAATAGATTTACATACATTTACTTAGAATATTGTTCTACCTCAAGTCCAAATTCGAATACGATAATATTGTAATATAAGATTTTATTTGTTACTTCAAAATATCATATTCGAATTTGGACTTGAGGTAGAACAATATTCTAACAAATACATATATGAAAGTATACATATAAATTTTAACGTAAGTTAAGAAATACTAGTTACACCATACACCGCTACTTCGACAGGGTAAAATAAGTTTATACTGCTGTTTGTAACACCAAAAAATATTGGACCTAGACCAACCTATTAGTGTACCGATTTACTCAGAATCGCGTTTTGAGTCGATTTGGCGATGTCCGTCCGTCAGTCTATCTATCTGTCCATGTACCCTTGTGTGCAAACAAGTCGTATATACATACGGACCAAATTTCGGCAAAATGGTATGACGTTTATAGGTCCCTAAAAATTTCAAGTTTCTTTTCAGGATTTCTGCATAAATTCTGAACAATTTTATATACGTTACGAATATGAAATACAAGTTTTTAAAATTCATTTACAAAAAGAAGTTTATGTGTGAATTGATCAAAGTCTTTTTGATCGTTAAATTGCCTCTATATCAAAAACTTTTTGTGTATTCCATGACCGGGAATCAAACCGTCAACCCACTAAACAGGCTACGACCCGTAGCATCATCTCTTAACGAGACACACCATGGTCGACACATCGATGAGTGTGGCTAATTGAAGTCTTGTCAATCATAACCTACACAATGAATGTTTTGTAATCGAAAGAAAATTCCTATCGTTATTTCCTTTTCACTGGTAATTATCAAATTATGATGATTTCTTTGGCCAAAATTGGATGATATGGATGTGAACGATATGTGGTTCCAACAGCTGAAGCGACCTGGACATTCTGCACGACCGATTTGAGGGTATGGTTATCCCACACAGAAGCGACTTAAAATAGTCACCGAAATCGTGCGGTTTGACCGCTTTAGACTTGTTCTTGTGAGTTTCCATCAAGTTGCTTGTCTATGCCAATATAGCCCGTATGACATTTGCTAGTTTCAGTATTAATAATCCAAAATAGAAGAGAGCACGAATTTCCTTATGTGAGAAATAATGTATGTGAAGAGAACAACTATATCGAAAAACTATCAAACTGTCAAATTGATGTTGGTAATGAGTACCCTTCATATGATTTGCATTGATGGTGCAAAAAACTAGAGTCTAGAAACTAGCAAGTGTCATATAGGCTTAAGTCAATTAAAAATTGTATGTAATATGATAGTTATTAAACTTCGAAAAGTGTATAATAATCGTCTATCGTATTATACAATATGGGCACATAATTTAAGTAAAACCCTATTAAGTTTACATATAAAAAAATATGTGCGTAATTTACAAAGACCATTCCTGAATTCAACACTAAACTGGTTTTCGGGTCATTTTGGGCTTTTTGAGCTAGTTTTTAGTTATTAACATAAATTTATCTTCTCTAATTAATTTTTGCAGATGTGATGTACCTATTTTAGTCCTATGGGTCATTTCGACCCCTTAGTGATTTAGCTTCCCTAGTGATTTTTTTTGGAATACTATTTCATAATGGTAATATCGGTATTATAAAACATTTTCAAAAAAAGAATCGGTAATCAAAATATCCAATAAAAAATTCTGACTTTGGATATAACATCCTCAGTGTTTGTGAATAAATCCAAAAGGGTTGTACAGCCTTTCAGTCAGTCACTGAACAGTTTGTTTTACTTGTCATTGACACTCTATTATGCATACTCGTATCCGAACAATATTTTTGAACTACTCGTAGTTTATTATGATGTCATCATTTCTGTGGTCACAAAGTTAAGTATTATGTAAACTTTGTTAAAGAGTTTTACGGTACCGATCGCCATTTTTTCATACACATCTAATTATACTGCACCTGTTCTGTGTTATATCACTACTTCAACTGCAAAGGTACTCGTTACTTTTGTCAATTTGATGTTATGATACTTTTTCTCCAGTTATAGGATATATCCAAAATGAACCAGTTAATGTTTGGCCTCCATTTCAATAGTCACGAGGTTGAATATTTTGCTGCAATTACCACTTTTTGATACACCGAAATTTGGGTTTACATCAGTTTTGTAACCTGTCCCCTATGCACCTGTCACAGATTTGTCACTTTGGATCAATCGACCCTTCATTTCCTGCAGGGACCCTACGGGAAATTTTAACAAACTGTCACCGAACGGGCCCCTTTATATGAAATTACAAAATAATAGCGGAACGCTAAAAAAACCTTTATGGTAGAAAAAAAAATAATTTAAAAACTCAATCGGCGATTAACGTTCTGCATACGAATATAATTATGCAAAATTTTCCTTTTTGCAAAATTTTTTCGCGATTTTTTTTGCAAACTAAGAAGCAAACTTTGGTGTAAAAATTGGTATATAGTTTCAAGATTATGAATTAAAAAAACGCACTTAAAAAATTGCAAAATAATCGCGGAAAAGGGCGAACAAAGGCTTTATGGTACAAAAATTCAATTAAAAAACTTAGTCAGCGATTTACATTCTGTAAAAAAATATATTAATGCATTAATTAACATTTTCCCGATTTTTTTTGCAATCAACCACCAAACGTTATTGTATGAAATGGGTATTATAGTCCCTAGATTATAAATTTTAAGAAATCGCACTTAAAAAATTGCTAAATAACGGCGGAATGCAGAAAAGCGCAGAAAATGACTTAGAAGGGCTTATCAGCGATTTACATTCTGCAAAAGAATATATTTTCTTTTGCAGAATGTATAAAATTTTCCTATTCGCTAAATTTTTTTTGCATTCTTTTTTTTTTTTTTTGCAAACTAACCACCAAACTTTGAGCAAGATATGAGTGTTATAGTCTTGGATTATGGATTAAAATACACCGCAATGAAGAAATTTCAAATAATGGCGGAGTGGGAGAAAAGGATTTGTGCCGCAGAAAATGAACTAAGAAACTTAATCAGCGATTAACATTCTGTAAACGAATATAATGATGCAAACTTTTTCGTTTTTGAAAAATATTTTTTCCCAATTTTTATTTTCCAAACTAACCCTTAATTTTTGGAATAAGATATGGGTATAACAGTCCTTGGACTATTAATATCACAAAACCGAACGAGCGAGCCTTTTCCATCCCTGATTAACAATTTTGTATTCATTCCTTTGAAGGTACATAATATTGTTTTCCACAAAAAGTATAGAGATTTTCAGGGCCATTGGTTCCCAATAATGCATATTTCTTATATTTATCAAAACTACATATCTGCTAGTATTATCATAAAATTATATTAAAATTTTATTTCAGAACTCTATATCTACATTAGCGACGTAAATAACGCAAATAATTTTAAAATATGTATACATAGGAATAAGTTGCCATTTTCAAATAATATTCTAGAAGACAGATTCTGGCATGTGATGGAAAACGATCGATTTTGATTTCGATCGATTTGGTTAAAAATGAAAAATTAAATAATGGATAGAAAAGGCAAAGAAGTTTGAAATTCTTTTAAACCACTTTAGTTGTATCAGATATATCGATTTACGTCTTCTTATCTCTTTTAAATTAAAAATAATACGAAATATTCAGGATTGAAATTTGAAAAACGATCGGTTTGAAACCGTTCGATTTTCATCACATGCCAGATTGATTCAAAAAAATCTTATAAGCAAGAGAATCAGTTTTATTGCTCTCCTGAACAATTGTATTTTTGCAGATATAGAGTATTGAATCTAGGGTATCAATATATTAATTGTTGCAAAAAATTTATATGTCGTTTTACTTTCACCAAGCTTTTTCCACACGAAATAAAAGGAAAAAAATAATTCGGGTGTGGATCACAAAACAGCAAAAAATTCGGAGTGTTTCACTTTAGAATTTTTTTTATAAAAAAATCCCATCTTTGGCCATACCTGGGACTAGGTTATCATAACCCAAGAGAGACAAAAATTTATATCTGAATATTTGTGGATCTTAGAAATGAAACTAGAGTATGACATTGTTAGTTTTTGAAAAAAATGATTTTTTCGCCTTGTAAATCGTATTTCAATCTTCAGGGCCGATGCGGAGCGTGTTCCCGTTATGCGATCTCCTTAATTTCTTGCATAATGTATTTCTATACCCACCGGCACATTTCTAGGGGCCTTAAATCGCAAGTTGAAAGATAAGGTCCACCCTAGTGTACACAAAGGGCCTCAATGACCAAGAATGCAGTTTTGTGCATCAAGTGGGTTTTTTTATTAAAAAACTGCCAAATGGCTACACTATGCATTTAAGGGTTAATTTCTTGAAAAAAGTACTGGCAAAACCCGTAAACCAATATTTTGCCAGTAAGTTTTTTTTTTATATATACAGTCTTAAACGCCTTAAACCGTTTTATCGGTTGTATTACTTTATATACAGTCGTACATTTTGTAAAAGAAGTACTGGCAAAATCCTTTTTCTTGTAAACGTTGGCAAATCGCTTTCAACCAATGTTTTGCCAGTGGTAAACGTAATTTTTGTAAAGCAAAGCGTTTCAAATTAGTGTGCCATTGTCAACATGGCTTTGCCATTGCTTTATTATTTTTTTTTTTTTAATCGGCAATTTCTACCTGGGTTATTATTTCAATAACATATAACGTAAATAATATTTTTGTGAGAACAATTTATTTGTTTAAATAGTTTAGAAATTTAATGCCTCAGTAAATAATTTATTTTATTTTTATTGCGGCACAGTGTGAATTTTTGTTAAAACCAAAAGAAATCAAAAACTTTAACTAAAGTTAATGTACAGGAAGAATAAGAAGAAAACATTTTTATTGAAAAATTTAACAGACATAAGGGAATTACCAGACTGCCGTAGTTTCGACTCACCCAAAGACCCGTGAGTGGTTACTTTATGTGGTGTCAATTGAGCAAAGTAATTTTAATGGTTAATTTGTCTCTATATGAAAAACTTTTTGTATATGCCATGGAATCGAACCGGCAATCCTCTACACAGGCTATGACTCGTAGCATCACCTTATAGTGAGATACACCACGGTATGGCTAATAGAAGTTTTGTCAATCACAGTATACACAGTGAATGTTTATAATCAGAAGAGCCAGAATTAAGTAATACATGAGCAATTTATTTTGTCAATTAGAATTATTCCTCTCTTAATCCTATTGTTATCTAATTTTCACAAGTAGTTATCACATTATGATAACTATCACATTATGACAACTACTTGTGACGCATTCAATGGTTTATTCACATTCTAAATTTCAATTTGAAGGAGTGGGGTTTGGCGCCATTTTGTTTGAATGTTTAGATTTTTTTTTCGTATAAGACTCAATCTTTTAATGCACAAATTTTTATTTGAAACGGTATCCATCCTTGTTTACTTTTCAACTTTTAAAGTTTCTATTGTAGGTGTTTTTTAAAGGTTATTATTTTCCTGTGACTGCCTTAGATTGTGGAATATCGTGCAAAGAAAAGTCAAACAGTCATATTTAAATAATTCTATAACTTCTACTGTTTCCAATTCGGTTAATCGATTAACCGATTCCTCGATTAATCGCCTCTATTTCGGTTAATGTCGAAACAAATAATTTAAAACTCAAATAATTATTCGACCCGAATAATCGGTTAAAATTGGTCGATTAACCGGTTACATTTTTAATATGGAATTTTTGCTTAACTTTTTTCACAAAACTTCACAATTTTCTTAATCTTGGATAAAAAATTACAAGAAAAGCTTAGAAAAAAACAAATACTAACTAAAATGGCATCAAATTCTTTAAAAAAACGTGTGAAATAGGTTCTTAAGGCTTTAGATACCGTCATATGTTTTGAGAGAATCCCAATTTTTAATAAAATTTTGCGCAAATGCTTAAAAAAAATATATCAAAGTTTCTATTTGTAAAAAAGCCTTAAGAACATAGCAAAAGGCCAAAATTAAGGTGTTTTTTAAAACTTCTTAAAACACGCAATAGACAATTTTGCATTACTGTTTCAATTCTTTTAAAAATTAAAACTAATGTAAATTATATCTCCATGTCCTTAAAGACAAGGATGCATTTGTTTTAAAACTCTGTCGCACAATTAACATGTTAATTCTGTAAGAACTCTAACTTTTCTTATTTTTCCTAAGAAAGTGTGTATAATCGGTTCAAAACCACATCAATTCTAAAACATGTTCCACTACAGCAACATGGAACCCGAACCCGTTTCAATGAGTTTAAATTCGAATTAAAACAAATAACCTCAAGTTAACAAAAAATTATAATTAAAAAATTTTAATTTATATAGAATTTGACTTCTGTATCTGCACACTCAGAGAATTGTCTATTTGCTATTGATGAATTTATACACTGATTCATTTAAGTTTTACTGGAATTCGTCTATTGAAACTTTTAACAGAATTGTTGCAATTTTTCATAAAATTTTATGAAACTTTCATATTATTTACTAAAAATGTCATACACGCAAAAAAGTTTTGTTAAAAAGAGATTCATAAAAATTATGAAGCTTTTTCATAAAATTTAATAAATTTGGCATTTACATTGTGAAGAAAACTTCATTAGCTTATTGGAAATTTTGTTTAAAATATGATCCGATAAAATTCTCTCAGAGTAAGTTCGCTCAAACTTTAGGTTATTTTTTACTGTTAATGTCCCTTAGTAACGAAAAAAATAGGTACAACAAAGTAAACTGGTATTCTCAATTAACTGAAATTAATCTCAACGAAAACTCAAATTTTTTTAGCGATGCCTTAATGAAAATTTCATAGGTGTAGGAAAAATCTTATTAAAATTTAAAAAAACTTTAGGTATAGCATTTCTTTAAATGCAATATTAAATTTTATTGTGTCAGTATTGATTAAAAATTTATTTCTGAACAAAAAATCTACGTTAAGTAATCGATATGTAACAGTTTTAGGTTTGCTTTCATAGCTTACTAATATTTTGCTAGTCTCAGCAGTTCTTTCTGCCATCTTTAACGAAATTTTAGTAGATTAAGCAACATTTTTACAGACCTTTTTTAAAAAATCTCAGATTCCGAAACTTTTCAACCTTAGAATATGAAAACTTTTTAATTAAATACATCGTGTTTATATGTATGTAACGTTAATATTTAATGCAAAGTGTGTTTTAATTGATAAAAAGTAATACATTAATTTTGCATTAAACGATTAATCGATTAACCGCCAATTTTCTCGATTAACCGACCCGAATAACCGGTTAATCAATTTTAGTGATTTTTCGAATAATGCATTAACCGGTTAACCGCCTATGTCGAATAATTGGAAACACTAATAACTGCACAATTTTCCACCAAAACTGGAAACGACTTGAAAAAATTAAGCAATATCTTTTTGAGTTGAATGAAAACGATAAGGGCATAAACATATCACAAAACTTAATCAACTTAGGGTTAATTTTATAGTGAACACTGAAGTATTTTCTGAATCTTAAGTGAACTGATTTTTTTTAAGCTGGATAGTCTAAGGATGTGTGTGTCAATAGTTAGTAATTATCCAAAAAAAAAAGTTATAACTTTTAATCTCGAAAAAGAATTTTACTTAAGTACTAGATTTTACTAAAGTGTTCATTATGATATTTATTTAATCTCTTCATTCAATAAGTAAATATTGACTTCCCAAAATAGCCTTTTTTAGAAATTTTTAACGATATAACTCTAAAACTAGGGTTATATCGCATTGGACTTTAAGGCATCAATTTATAAAAATAAAATGTATGATTTTTCTATCCTGCTACATGGCGCAGCGCCCTCCTTCGGTGTTTCCATAGTTGTGAACCTCACGGAAGTAGTTTTATCAATGGCTATGGGAACGGTCTGTTGGTCTGGGTAAGAGAAACTAAACCCTTTTGACATATCACAGAAATAACGCAGGATTCACACTTATGTGTTAAACACCTCAAATCATCATTAAGCTGTTTAAGTGAGATGTTTTACAGTACATTTTTCTGTCCTTAACACTTAAAATTATCATGTTTAAAATCTAATTACCTTGTTAATCGAGATACTTTTAAGTTTAATATTATCAGTTAGCGAGAATGACAAGTTCGAAACTTAAGAAAACATAAACAACAAAATGAAAAAAGTTAAATAAAATGAATAATTAAGTTCAAGTAAAACCCATTTAAAATGTGCTTTTTTCTTAATAAAGTAATAGAAGAACCGAAAACTAAAAGAATTTTGCTTCCGGCGAAAGAAAAATGTAAAAAACAGCCATGAATTTGTCCCTTAACCAGAAATTTAAAAATCTTGTTTCCGACTGGGGCGGGCAATGTAATTTCACTTTTTATAGTAAAAATAAGGTTGGATAATGCCAAAAATTAATTATTCTTGTAGCCGGCCAAAGAAAAAATAACTTTTTGGAAAATTTTTTTTAATTTTTTGGTTTTTTGTTTACAATTGTTCGGGAAACACTTAAACACTTCAATTTCATGTGTGAATTGATGTGTTTAGTTTTTTACATTAACGTGTTTAAGAATCGCATAACTAACCTAGGAAATAGCACAAAGTTCAATTTCGCTCTTCTAGAACACCGCCATAATAAAGTGAAGGTTCCCGGTACCGATCCTTAGCATATTTTTATTGTATTGCGAAATTTTATATTTATATTCAAACAAAAATTTTCCTAACATCAACACACTGTGCATTGTAATATTTAATTTATCCATAAATGGATATAGAAAGTTCATGTGTATATATTTATATCAATCTATAGGTGTAGTACAATAAGCTTATCATAAGAAGTAGCTCTTCAATCATACCATTACTAGTATAATTTCCAATGAATTTGTAAATCAAAGAGTAAAGACAAATTGTAGATAATATTTAAAATTCGCATTTTATTTTGTAAATCTTTATAGGGTATGCCAGAGGCCTGGGCACGTTTGCTTATGAATTCAAACATAAGCAAACAAGAGCAAAAGAAAAATCCTCAAGCTGTTTTAGATGTACTGAAATGGTTTGATAATACAACCAAACAGAGGCCAAGTTCCAAATACATGACAAATGCCATAACAACACATTCGGGTAATATCATGAGACGCGACTTTGAAATTCAATACTTGATCAATTGTTTTTTTGTTTTTAGGTTCTTCTTTAAGTCGTGTAAGCAGCAGCAGTCCCAGTAGTACTCCAACAGATTCTGAATTACATGGATCTAATAGTGGTGGCAATTTAATTGGTGTCAATATTGGTAGTTTAACTATTGGTGGTGGTTCTAATTCCAGTAATGTTGGTTTAAATAATTCATCTGGTGTTGTGTCTAGTGGTTTAGGCAATCATCAACATCATACACCTCCACACCATCATCATCAACAGCAGCAGCAGCATCATCAACATTCTCATCATCAACAACATCATGGCCAACATCAGCAGCAGCAACAGCATACTACAATTAGTCAATCACATTCATATAATTTTGGTGGTAATACAGCTTTATCTTCCTCACAACATTCTTCAGCCAATGAAGATGATATACTTGGTGCACCACAACTACCACCGCCACCTATAGCCTCACGCCCTGAACGTACGAAATCCATTTATACACGTCCCATTGAAGAAGTTTTACAACCTGCTGTAACTCCTATATTACCACCACCAACAACGGCACCTGCCACGACACCAACAACACCGCAGCATAATAATGTGGCACAACCACAATTTAAAACACCAACACAACTGGCTGCATCAACGTTAGATAAGAATAAAAATAATGCAAGTAAGTTGGATATTTATATGGGATATACGTTTTTTATGTTTTTATTTTAAAAAATAAGCGGTTTTGGTGTTATATAAACATAATTTGATATATGAGCATTTCCTAAAAACTTAATATTTGGGATAAAAAAGTGATTTTCGTTTTGACATGAGCTGTGCAAATTCTTTCGCGTGAATGACTATGCAGGGGTCGTCAAAGTTATGGCGCTTTCAAGTGGAAAATACAATGAAAAAATCCCAAAAATTCATTTCTTAATCTGTTTGAAAAATTTGATATATGCACTGTCGCAGTTAATAACTCTAAAAATTCGTTCAAACATATAATAAAACTGCTAGAGTAAGGAAGATACAGAAACTTAATATGGAAAAAACCAGAGACCCAAAATAACTGTTATATTTCTAAAAAAAAGTCACCACCCAAATTTATTTAATTATAATATTTCAATAATAAACTATATTTTATAAATCATATTGCACAAAAAATCACAAAGTTTGGCAAAGATTTTAATTTTTTCAATTTTTATATTTTACTCTATAAATTTCTGTTGTTTTTTGATTTTTATTTTAAAACTTTTTATAAAAGTTACAGAATGATTTTTTAAAAAAAATTAGGCACTAGCTTTTTTATTTGATAATAAAATAAAAATTAAAAATTGACCTAAATTGAATGCCGGAAGTTGCTGGAATATACATATTTACTCACTTTAAATCACTGTTCAATCTTTTATTAACACTAGTTGACATCATCAGGATATTATAATTGGTGAAGTCATTGGTTCTATGGCTTTTGATTTATATTCTTAATTGTTATTTTTTGATAAAGAAAAAAATCACAAAATAACTTTTATTATTTTTGAAAAAATAAAAATCGTGTTTGGATTGTTTTTGTTTGAATTAAAAATTAAAATCAAACAAAATAAATAAACAGAAAATTAAAAATACTCAAACAAGAAATAATTGTAAAACAATCACTTTTTTGAATAAAAGTTTAAACGGTTACGTCCCTGGAAAAAACAAAGCACACCAAATTTAATTTTTTTTAATACATTAAAATGCCTATTCACAGCAATTATTGTGACTGAAAAGTAGTCACAACTCATATTTTTTTTTTTTTATAAAGAAAAGCAACACTCAGGAAATTCTTCCTATTAATTAAAGTGTTGCTTCCTTTGGAAAGGGGATATAGTAGAAGTGAAAGGTGGTGAAAGATGAGGGGCTTCAAATATGGCAACACTGTAATTGCACGAGATGTTGAATTTTAGAACAGTTGTTGCGCGCCATCTGATGGTATGTTAGCGAACTTTGTTGAAGCTTTTTAGTTCATAGCCCTGTTGTATTATTTTACTTCGGCGGGGTTAACTGCTATGGGAACACCGAAAGAGGACGCTGCGATATGTATGAGGGATAGAAAAAACTCATACATATTAATATTTTTCATAAATTGATGTTGCCTTGGTTGGGGCTCGAACCCGCAACCTCACGTGTAACAGTCCAACGCGCTAACCATTACACCACAGCGCCCTATTATGACTGAAGTCTTAAATTTCCTATTCACAAGCTGAGAAATTCTCAGTTTTAATTGTCAAAATTAAGACCTAGTGTGTATACGGTCATAAGAAATGTGACTACTATTAAAAAACAAAAATAAGCAATTTAAAGTGTAATTGGTTAATATTTTACCTCTTTTTACTGCCACGTGATTCTTGTAGGACCCCTACGGGGAAAGGGGCCGGTGCAAAGTGACACGCAGGATAGGTCCCAAGGGGGCAGGGACCGGTACTCGATCGGTCTTTTTGTTTGAAAGAGACACGTCACGTTAACATGGCGTTGTCATTGGAAATGACCAATTGCCACAGTTTAAGCACCTTGTGACATGTAAGGTGGTGTGTCTAAAAATAGCTTTTCAAATAAACTAATAAAAATTAAGAATTACAAAAAATCTACTTGGCGTCAAAGTAGGGCTCGATAACACAACCTTCTGCTTGTAAGGCAAACGCTCTACTGTCTGAGCTAATGTTGCTTGTGCATGATGCCTGGCTGATGGTAAAGTTATATATTTTTCGTTTCTGTTCAAATAAAAAAGAAAAAGAAAAAACAAACCCCTACAAACAAATTAAAAATATGGAAAAGAAAAAATAGAAAAGAAAACAACATTAACACACACACAAATATAGTGGAAGTGCCTTGAATATGCCCCCGATTGACCGGTCATGGGATAGGTCCTTTAAAGGCAGTTGACTCATTTTTTGCGTTGGCCATAATTAAATTAAAAAATCAATTAAAAATTGGAAAATTACCTCAAAACTCTGATGATATAAATAAAATTAAAAATTCCCCTTAAGTTAAAAAGAAAAGTTAAATGAAATACCAATTGTTAAAACAAAAAAGTTTTAACGTTTAAAAAAAACGTTTAAAATACAAAACTTAAAATTTCTTAGCAAAAAATTATATAAATTTAAAATAAGAGCTAAAATAAGCAAATCGTAAATAAAATAAAGTTAAAAATAAATAAAAGAGTGAAATAAATAAAAAAAATATTTTTAAAAATATGCCGCGAATTTTGTTTTTTCTTTCAGTATCGGTCAAGTTTTTTAAAAGCAACAGTAAAAATAACGGATCAGAAAATACTTAGAAAATGTATTCATTCTCTTTTGTTCATATTTGTACTAATTTAGGAATATGCCTTCGATTGACCGGTCACGGGGGGCAATTGACTCATCCTTCCCCATAGGAACCATCCATTGCGTTACGTGAATTTAATAGATAAGCAAATTAGGATTTTTGCGCAATACTTAAAAAAAAAAATCCAATTGATCATTAGTGGTACGTTTTCATTTCACAAAACTAATTATAAATTAATATTTTGCATATAATTAATGTAAGGTTTCGCATGGTAATTCCTATCTCTATTTGCCATTTCGATTTAAAGTTTAAATTTTTTCTGTTTTTTATGCCATTTTTCTATTGGTATTCTCAATTTTTGTTTAATCAATTTTATTTCATATCAAAAATTAAATTTCATAATTTTTAAAAAGTCATTTTTACAAACAAAATTTGAGTTAACATAGAATGTTAATAAAACAATTTTCTTTTATGTGACTCTGTTATTAGAATACAAATTTAAAACTAGTTAAGACCGAGTCACATGAATTACACTGCATGTCAAAATCTTGACTTTTTTAAAAATTAATAGAGCTCTTACCATCAATTCTATATACTTCTTTCGGACATGCTGATTACAATGGCGTACTTTATTTTTCGATGAATGGCACAGATTTTTCGCTAAATGTCTTTAAAATTTGGTTTTCCATTCAGTTTTTTATATAAAAAATTTTTCAAATTCAATTAATATAAATATTTTGTGTTAAAATGTAAGCACAAGACCTGTGGCCATATTTACGATATAAATGCGATGTGCTAATCTTGATATTTAAACCACCACTTAGCGTTTTATATAGGTTTTTATGGTTTTTTGCTATTTCAGCGACTTTAGTCGCCGAATGTACAATCGACATCAATAAATGTAGTGCCTAAGTAAGAAAGCAATTAAGAAGAAAATATTTCTATAAAAAAATGTATTCATCTATAGCGGCCTATACGTTAAAATTGCGATTTTTCAAAAATTTTGTATGGCAGCATAGGCTTCCAACATGTCCCCAAACAAACATTCTACTTTAGATTTTTTTTTGTTTATCTTCTTATTTCCTCCGTGTCACCTTTTCGCAAATGTTGCCATTGTATGTTTTTACGTACAAGTGCAGGCAATTTGTGTATATTGGAGACGGACTGCTAACAGGGCATTTTTTATTTTTTTTATAGTAAAGTGTTGTTTTTTCAAACTCGTTGTATAGATTTTATTAATTCTAATTTAGTAAGTTTGAGGTTAAGAAGAAGAATAAACATTTTCTTCAAAAGTTATAAACACATTAAAATTGCAAATCAGACTATATCCAGTTCTGCCTCACTCACTCAAAAAAATGAGTTAGTAGAAAAAATAGTAAAACGTCTTGTATGTATATTAAGTGTACTAGTTTTCAGCAATTTTTTTGCTGAAATTCCGTTTTCAACAAAACTTTTAGTTATATTTTAATAGTACTAAACTAATTTTGAACTAATGTTTTACTAATTTATTTTGCTACAAAAATTGTGCTGATAACCGCATTTATATCGTGGATGACAATCAGATAGACAGGATGTATGTAGATGTCGCAGCTTGTCTGGTTGTAGTACAGACAACGGAAATTATAATTTAAAAAAAACTTTACTGACTTTTTTTTTGAGTGTAAGGTTAGTATCGTACTAAAGACACTTTAGTATCTTAAAATCGTAAAGTACGCCATTGTAATTAGCATGTCCGAAATATATTGAACTGATGGTCAGATCTCCAATAATTTTTTGAGTGTCATGTAGTGTTATCATAGATTTCAGTCTTAATTATGTGACTTTTTTAAGACTTTTTCCTATGAATAGTCCTAGTCCTTACAATATCATTAATCCTTAAAAATTTTTTATGTGCCACCGGTTTTGAACAAAGCACCATTAATGCTTTTATCTGGTAAACATATTGTCTTATTTCTATTGGAGCTTTGGGTGTGTCTCACCTCTTTATTGTTTTGTTCAAAATTTTAGTTCGCCACCATTCATTTAATGCACTTGGCGTAAATAAAAATAACTTCAGTGTTTCGGGCACATTGTCGTGATATACCTCAAACGATGCGTGTTTTTGACACGTATCTAAAAATGTCTTAATTTTTTTAATACATGAAGGGTCGCAAATTTCCTGGCCAAAAAGCTGCAAAAATTTTAAAATATAGTGTCAAAACTTTCAAACCATATAACTTTTAAATACTTGCTAGTACAACAATTATACTTAAAATATTTACTGTCTACAAGTGTTGCGAGTAATTTGTACAGACATAATTTTAACATACATACAAAGCCGCAAACGGAATTCTCTCATAAACAAAACAATCTTAAAAAGGGAAAGCCTTTTTTTACATTTTTCAAACTTGGGCGTTTATAACTAGTGAACGAAAGTACTTGCAATCCCTAGTTTTTTGCAGGTTGATTGTCTATAGTGTTAGTAACGACTGTTAATTAACATTTTCTATTTCCAATCCGTATATAAGAAATAATTGATAAATTAAAAAAATACCAACGATGTTAAAAGTTTTTAGGAATTGCTCATATGTTTAGCAAAGACACAAACCTAAGAGCGTTTTTAAGAAGTTCGTACAATCTTAGACGGATTATCGTTTATGTTTGTGGTCAATTTTAGTAGGAGCAGATATGTCACACTATTCAAATGTTGAAAGAACATTAATCCAACTTAATTACTATTTACGAGGGGTACTATTTATATTTCGGGAACTGGCAACACTTATGTCAATAGCTAAAATCTGGCAACACCATAATAAAATTTGACATTTTTTAGCATAAACGTACTCACAAGGTTTTGATGTACTATACGTTTTGTTTACAGTGAGTTAAGAAAATCAATTTGGCAAAAAAATGGAAATTTCAAGAGAAGGTTTTCGTTGGAAGAATGTATCGATGAACTCAGTTCTTTTTATGGCGATAAATCACCATCAAAAACCACAGTATATAGCTGGTATAGTGAATTCAATCGGGGTTGTAGTTCGGTCGCCGACGAATTCCCTGAAGGTCGTCCAAAATCGGTTATTGTGCCACAAAACATCGATGCAGTGCGTGAACTGATAATGTAAGATCGTCATGTGACATATCGTGAGATATATGAATTATTGCACATTAGTTTTGCATGAACACTTAGTTGTAAAAACAAATTTGCTCTCGTTGGATACCTCATAATTTATCAATCGCTCAAAAAAGGCTCGCGTCAATTGGTGTAAGGGAATGATTAAAAAGTTCGACCGTGGTGCTTCAAAAGACGTGTATAAAATTGTGACAGGTGACGAATCATGAATATATGCGTATGAGCCGGAAACAAAACAGCAATCGACCGTGTGGGTATTCTAAGACGAGCGAAATCCAACAAAAGTTGTTCGTGGAAGAAGCATAGCGAAGTCAATGGTCGCTGTTTCTTCGGCCGAATGGTTCATGTGGCCACTTTTCCGCTTGAGCAACGTATGACGGACAATTCTGAGTGGCACACGACCATTTGTTTGCCGGAAGTCTTCGGAGAAATTCTTAAAACCAACCGCCAAAGACGAATCATTCTCCATCATGACAATGCGAGCTCTCACACATCTCGTCAAACAGGTGAATTTTTGAGCAGTCAAAACATCGAATTGATGACTCATCCTCCGTACAGTCCTGATTTGGCACCCAATGACATCTTGTTACCGAATATCAAAGGCAAACTGCGTGGTCAACGATTTACGAGCGCCGAAGAAGCAGTTGAAGCGTTCAAAAACCATGTTTTGGTTGTGTCTCAAGAGGAATGGAAAAACTGGTTTGAACGAATGCATAAGTGAATTGATCATCAAGGGGAATATTTTGAAAAACAATAAAGCCATTTTCATTTAAAAATGTTTGTTATTATTTGCTATTTCCGAAACATAAATAGTACCCTTCGTATTCCAAGTATATTCAACCACAAATGGAAAACAACTTCCACATATGAACTGTGCTTATTTAGATCTATTTTTTAAAATAGAACTTTGGTGATAAACAATGAAAGTGCTATCTAAAACTCTTTGAACATCTTCCAAATATGGTTAAACAACACTTCCCAGAAAGTTTTCTGTTCCAAAGAATCGGTTGTAGAATAGCTACTTTTCCTTTACAACCCCTCCTATTGTCAGTTCTAAAACCGATGGTTTTTGTTTGAAATTGTCCCTAAAGCAAACGCTTCTATAGCTTAAAAGTGGAATCGATTGGCCTAGAATCAGTTCTAGAGCTGATTCTGTGTCAGTCATATCTTCCATTGGTTGCAGTGGCACCAATTGCAGAATTGTTGTATTTGACAACCAAATGTAAAAAATGTTCCTGCTTTCTATCAAGTTAGTCCAGGACCTAGGGTTTGGATAAGTTGTTTTTGCCGTGCTGCAGTTGAAAAAGAGGTCCACATCGTTAAGGCCTTCTCCACATGCGGGACAAAGTTTTGCCGTGGTAGAATATTCTCGACCCATAACAGTTTGACGACTGTTAAAATAGCGGTGCTTATTTGGTTTCTGCCTGTGAATATTGTTGAGAGCTTTGAGAGCTTATGTGTAGTTGGATTCAGAGGTTGCTTTATTCAGGGTGCGGGGATTGAAGTGTTTCCGATTCAAACGGCTCTACATTTTCCATCCATTTAAATATTTTATTATAATGTATAGGTTTTTAAAATACAATTCATTATTTTGATTCGGTGTTGTTAATATTTCGCTACACGGTAAAAATCGCTTCAATTCTCGATGAATGATTACACAGAATAACACTAAAAATGCATCGGGCATGCGACATAATAATTCTGATAGATTTTAAGATGAATATCACGAATGTGAACACCAAATTTTAATATTAGCTACTTTTTAAAATATTCGCAAATTTAACTTTTAGCAGAAAGACAAATTTTTCTTTAAAATTTCTTATTTATTCATATACCTGACTAAACCACGGATAATTTTTAATACGATTTCAAAATATAGACTTTGTGCTTTTAGAACCATATCAACTTATTTTGATTAGGTAAAGGATCTAGGATATAATTGCAATTAAAATGAAAACTTCACTTATTTTCCTATTTTGCAAATTTAGTAAAATCCGTTAATCGGATTTTCAAAATCCGTTAATCGGATTTTCAAAATCTTAACACACGACTTTAGTTCACATTCCACTAAATTCATTTTATCAAAAAAACCACAACTTTTGCATCAACATTTGCAGAAAAATTCAATCTGAAATACAAATTTTATATATTTTTTATTTCAAATTAATTTTATATGAATTTACCATGGCGAAAGGAAAAAAAGTAGGTTTTTGAACATGCATCTTTTAAAATCGTTATTTTTAGGAATTTGCACTTAAATTATCTAAAACTTCTTTAGTAGGTTTGAGGTTAAGAAGAAGAATAAACCTTCCTCAAAAGTTATAAACACATTAAATTTGCAAATCAGACTAGATCTAGTTTCTGCCTTTTTATGGACAGGCTTCATCAGTGATCTTCCATTAAATTGTATTATTGTTGAAACTGATTAGAAAATAATATGATTTACATTTGTGAATGGATTTATCTGAGTTTTGTAATTTAAGATTTATCACAGACTCCTTAATATTTAGGCATTAAGTCTATCTTTTTATCTTAGTCAATTTTAACTTAAAATTAAAACAGAAAATGCGAAAGTTTTTTGAGTAACATCAACGAGGATATAGGCTAAAGAGTTCCCATACGAAAAAAGTGTACTCTTTGGTTCCCTTAAAATTTATATGGTTTGGGATCCTGTTAATTCCCGTGAAGAATAAGAGAAACAAAAGGAAAACCGAAAAAGTTAACAGGACACTGTTTTTATTGTTTCTTATGATTATTGATTAAAGCGGTAACAAAAACAACTTTAAGAGTGAAATAAATAATAAATAATCACATTTAATTATTTTTTTATTGTTTTTAATGATGTTGTTTACTTGTAAACCCGTTTTTATTAAATTTATTGTTATCGCGACGTCCTTCATTTTCTTTCGTTCGCTGTTAAATTTCTTCAAATTCTTTGTGTTTTTCTTCTCATTCGTGTGTGAAATTTTTTGGAAATCTTAAAACACCTTAATGGATACCCCCTGGTAACATGTGATGTTAATTCAAATATTGGATATTCCTTTCAGCGCAGATTATTTATTAACGAAATCGTGAAAAAAGGGAAATTTCAAATTTAAATACGCTTATAGAGAATATTATCGCAGCTGTCAAAACGTACAGTATATCAAATTAAAGGTCATATTACATAATTTTAAAATATTGCAAAAAAGCATTTTTACTTTCAATTTTGTATTTTAGTTTTTTGCAAAAAGATTATTAAAATATTTAATTTTCCTACAAAATCGTTTTTGCAAATATTTCTTAAACTATAGTTAACTATAAAATTTTATGGCTATATTCATGATCTGCGTACCAAATTCTATTAGAAATTATGTGTTGTAACTCCGATGGATCAAATTTTTCTTATTTTGTTGCACTGTGTTATCTTTAATATTTTCCAGAGAATGGAATAAAACTATGAGTCGTCTAGGGATTAAATGTGTCGTACTAGATAAAATTAGTACAAAATATTTATTTTTAACCAAATGCGAAATACTAACCTTTTTGTGATTCTAACGGATCCTTTATTTAAAACTGCTCGTTTAATACTAATTCAGGGTGGAATTTCCTATTCACTTTAATGATAGACCTTAAAATATGAGGTCTGTTGTTACCCAAAAATATATTACGAGGTCATCATTGGACTTAAATATCAGTTTAAAATTTAAGATTTTGCTTCAATGCGAGATTAGAAAACTTTTAAATCTTAAATGGCTCGAAATTGTTTTTCAACATATCGCGTAAAATAAAAGCATCGTTTCATTTCGTCTCATACTGTTCGGACCATTTCTGATTAAGTTGTCCTCGGATGCCCCCGAACATCACAGCAGGAAGTGTTTACCAACATCAATTACTGTAAGGATCTTCGAATCCTCGTATATATAGTGTTTAGAGGACATTTAAACACAGCACACCATGATTTTTCCATTGCTTATCACTGGAACTTGGGGTCCATTGTTGCGCCAAGGATTTTGTTGGTAATATTTTCGTGATGTAAGTATAATGATGAGATATCAGAAAGTCATACTGTAGCGATTGCCGGCTGTGTCAACGCCAAATTTCAAATATCATTGTTTGTGTCTTTGTTAATCTGATACAAATTGGTTTTCTTTAACACAATTAAATAAATTTTACCCATTAAACTTTAATAACAATATAGCCTTACAATATGCATATAATTATTTTAAAAATTATCCATATATTATATTTTATTTACTACTATTATTTATTACCGCTAACGCTAATGAAATTACTCTACCTATAAAAAAAACTGCTACTGTTTCTTTGTAAGCAGCAGCTGGATATGAAGCTGATCTAACAACAGCTTTACAAACTGACTCTACTACTACTAATCTACTACTAATGACTACTACTAATTATTCTACTGCTACTGCAGCTCTTAATGCTACTCCTAGTACTAGTAATCAATTGCAATTTATTGATTGTAATGCTACAACGACAAACACAACTAATCATGATTCTTCTGCTTCCTCCTTTTCATCGTTTCCATCATATCATGATGATATGACAACATTACCACCCATATATTGTCCCTCGTCTTCGTCGTCGTTTATTGATTCGATTGCGTTGCCAACGCCACCATTACCAACACCAACTACGACAATACCGCAATCATTGGATAATGCTGCTGTGAATATTGCTGCCGCTGCTGCTGCCTCTGTGGTGGATGTTCCTCCTACCATAACAACTGTAACACCGGCTACACCCGATGATACCATTGATACTGCTGTATTAACGACAACAACCACAACTCTAATCGGAACAGATTTATATTCTCACGATACAAATAATTTAACAGCAGCTGGAACTAATGCTGTTGTGGCTGCAGCATCATCCACTGCAGCTACAACAGCTCAAACTGCAACAGGAGTAGCCACTACAACCACCACTACAACAACTACTACGGCACAACAACGATCGGGCGCTGCGAAAAAGAAGAAAATGTCTGATGAAGAGATTCTAGAGAAGCTACGTACCATTGTTTCTGTCGGAGATCCGAATCGTAAATACACCAAAATGGAAAAAATTGGTCAAGGTGCTTCGGGTACCGTCTACACGGCCATTGAATCTTCCACTGGCATGGAAGTGGCTATTAAACAAATGAATCTATCGCAACAACCTAAAAAAGAACTGATCATTAATGAAATTCTTGTTATGCGAGAGAACAAACATCCAAATGTTGTCAATTATTTAGACAGTTATTTGGTATCTGAAGAATTATGGGTGGTTATGGAATATTTACCCGGTGGCTCACTGACAGATGTTGTTACCGAGACCTGCATGGATGAGGGTCAAATAGCGGCTGTGTGTCGTGAAGTATTGCAGGCATTAGAATTTTTGCACTCCAATCAAGTCATACATCGTGACATTAAAAGTGATAATATTTTACTAGGTCTGGATGGTTCGGTTAAATTAACTGATTTTGGTTTTTGTGCTCAAATTTCACCAGAGCAATCGAAACGCACAACAATGGTGGGTACACCGTATTGGATGGCACCGGAAGTTGTGACCAGAAAACAATATGGGCCTAAGGTAAGTGGTTTTTAAATTGAATATTTTATATTTATTTAAACAATGTTTGACATAGTTAAATTTAACAACCAGTTGAATTAAAGTCTTTGACGGTAGGGTAGCCTCAATTTTATAGCATGTCACAAGACGATCTTGCGTTATCAGTTTTTGCACAGTATCAATGTTTTCTGGTACAACAACTTATTTTGGACGGCCTTCTCGAAATTCGTCCTGGAGCGAAGGAGTTTGAGCGACTAAATTCGTTCAATTTAATTTGTCATGCACTCTTGTGTAGTAGATAATCCACATCGGAAATCGTAATAAATCATTTCCCGAAAATTTTCACGAGTAAATACCATTTTCTTTTTGCTGTCACACAGATTTCACTCTTTTGTAAACAACACAAATAGTGCTCAAAAGACAAAAAGTTCTAAGCAAGGTTATGATCAAAAATGTTAAACTTTCTAGTGGAAACAACAAGTATTGAAGCGGCCAAAGCTTTCATTGTTCTAAAATCATTGTTTTTTTATTTGAATTTAAACAAATTTTCAATGCCTCAGTAGCTCAATTGGTAGAACTGTTGTGTACAAAAATTTTGTTTCTTTACAGGCCTGGGTTCGAAACCCACAGAGGGCTATGACAATTTTTATTTTTTTTATAACAATAGCTGTGTTTTCGACTTAACTATATCCGTTAACTCATTAAAAACCCGAAAGTGCATAAAAACGCGTTTACGACAAAAACTAACATATTACTTTTCGTATGCACGTTAACTTTCAACACGGATAATTATCAACGTTGAAAACTCAACGTTTATATTTTTTTATACTACAATCGGTTTAACGTAGATTTGCTTTAACGTTGATAGGCATGAGACAAAATACAGCTAATATTTATTATATTCCACAAAGCACATGACAATTTGTTTCATTGAAAATAATAACTTGTAAAGTCGTTATTACATTAAATTATAGCAATTTATAAAAACAAATAAAATTTTTGGCCTCGCCAAATATCATATTACAAAAAACGGAGGCGTCATATTTATAATAAAATATTTATTTTATAAATATTTTTATTTTATGACCACAATTGATTTTTGTTTATTATTGCATCAGCTACAGTGTTGCCAGCAGCTTTCGTTCAAAATATGCTAAATCACCGAAAAAATATGCTAAATCGTGAGAAAAGAAAAATGTGCTAAAAATATGCTAAGCAAATATTACAAAAATGTTACAACACAGCAAAAAAAATTAGGAAAAAGAAGTAGTTAAAGCACTGCAACCGTTGAATAGGGAGTGGTTCTTTTTCGGGTTTTTCACCAATGAATTTAACATTGGCTTGTCATAGGAAGGAAGTTGTTCTTTTTAAAACCAAATGATATATATTTGAACCAATGATAATGAAGATCTTTTTCACTTCTTTTTATTTTAATTTAAATAAAAAAAAAAAATCATCATGCAGCATGTGGGGTTTGAACCCACACTTGTTGGCATTTCAAGCAAACGCTTTACCCCCTGTGCTATCGCTTCTTATACATGATAGCTGACTTTTAGCAGTCTTGTTCAGTAAATTGTTGTTATCTTCATTTTTTTTCGTTTTTTATTAACAAAAATATATAAGATTGGAAAAATATATAAGAGGTTAATCACAACAGCAAAAGTCGTCGCGATTAATTTGAATTCAGCGACAATCGACCAAACTCTAATACGAATTTCTACAACTCTGTTCTAATGGCAACCATTAATAATTTAAAAATATGGCAACAATTTGACAATTTTGGAATCTTCTTTGAGTCCGAAAAATTAACCCTCGTTTTGAGACAGCTTTTTAGATTGTAGAGATAACTTTTTTAATTGTTTTCTAAAGGTCAATATTTTCTACCAAAAAAAGAGTGTTTTCAAAAAAACAAAAATCATTTCTATGAGCCATTTAAGAATGTTATTTATGAGCGCTCCGAAGTTGCTGGCTGGGAGTTGTTTTTTTTTTAAATGTTATTTTTTATAAAAAATAATACACTCATAGAAAGAAATAAAACTGTAAAAATATAAGAAGAAGCTACTAAAAATTAATTAAAAATGACCTTGCAAAAAAACTGCAGATTTCTTTTGCTAAATACTAGTAAGATAAGAAAAGCAAAAATAAAACTGTTAAATTTGCAAAATTTTAGTTACATTCTAGGTTGGTTACCGTTATCGTTATAATACCGTTATCGCTAAAATACCGTTTCAAATTGAATACCGTTACCAATACCTCTAAAAAAAAAGCCAAATACCGTTATCGTTATCGTTACCGATACCGTTATTTTTATGGGTAGTTACCGGTATTTTACCGGTATTTATTAATTTATATAAAAATTACAATTTTTTTACTTTTTTATTTTATAATCTTAAGTTTTTCTTCAAAAAAATTTATAGATAATAATTTTACTTATTAAAACTACCAACATCGAATTTATCAGTGTTTTTAACACTAAAATTTAAAAACAGGATTCACATATCGTCACCTAAAATGCAAAAGGGCGTAACAACACTTTTTATTTTTTACACTAGAACCAAAAAAAAAAAAAAAAAAAAAAACGTTGTAGAATTAAAGATATTCTATATTTTCTTCTCTTGTTTAAAACACGACTATAGACTTATTTCGACATATAAGTTTAAAATTTTGTAGGGAAATGTAATTTAGTCTAGTGTGTCATAATCAGAAAATCGGCTTAAATTTTTTTGTTGTTACGCCGTTTTGCATTTTAGGTGACGATATATTTGTTTTTATATGTTTTCAACGTAATTTATTTTACCGGTACGTACCGGTATTGGTGTTTGGATAACGGTATACCGTTACCTTTACCGTTACCGAAACAAAATTCGATACCGTTACCCTAACCGTTATTCGTTTCGGTAACCAACCTTGGTTACATTTAAGTTAACTTGTAACCATGGATGGTAACCGAAACGATGCGGTTATCGGTAAGGGTAACGCTATTATAGATTATTGCAGTAACGGTATTTTAAGGGTAACGCTATTTCATTTATTTCGGTATCAGTATTTTAAGGATAACGGTTTTTTAGTTATTTCGGTAACGGTATTTTACGGATAACGGTTTTTTTATTATTTAGGTAATGGTATTTTAAGGTTAACGGTATTTCAGATATTTCGGTAACGGCATTTTAAGGATAACGGTACTCAGTTAATTCGATGCATCCCTCAATTTTTTTTTACAGGAAACAAACCAGATTAAAAACAACCAATTTACCGACTTAATGTACGAAAAATACTCAATAATCACGTTCAATTACCAAAAACAGAAAATTAAAAATAACGTTAACGGTATTTTAGGGGTAACGGTATTTCATTTATTTCGGTAACGGTATTTTAAGGGTATCGATATTTCATTTATTTCGGTATCGGTATTTTAAGGACAACGGTATTTGAGTTATTTCGGTAACGGTATTTTTAGAATAACGGTATTTCGAAAACGGTATTTTACGGGTAACGGTAGTTGAAAGGGTTTTGAATCGATAACGGTATTTTAGAGGTATTGCCTGTCAACCCTGCTTTTAGTTAATTAAAAACAACAAATTACCTTTTTACCCGCAAAAAATTTTGCTGCATATTAGTATTGTAGATTAAAAGTAGTTTTTTCTGCAAGGTAATTTATTTTTAGTAGTTTTAACTAAAATGTTTACAGGATTTTTTTTCTGTTAGTGTAATAAATATATTTAGTAAAAATTTTATTAAAATGGATTTTTTTAAATTACAAATTTTTAAATACAAACAAAATTGTAATAGTGGTATTCATCTAACTGCATTTATGCCCTCGTAAATAGGGATGCCAATCGGGATTGATATTTGAAAATCCCGGGATTCGGGATTTTGTATTTTCGGGACTACGGGATCCCGGGATTTTACGGGATTTCGGGATTTTTCGGGATGAATGAATAAAGCGTTTTATAATTATTTAATAGTTGTTAATTAATAATGTGGTACATTTTATGAATATTGAAACATCTCAGTCAGAAATTGACAGTGGTACAAAAAATCAAGTACTTGCATACCACTGGGTAACCGCGATGTTAAAAATAAATAACTGGCAGAACACTCATTTGGGACGCTTTGCCAGCGTTTGCAAAAATCGTTTTGCCAGTATTTGTTTTACAAAACATCACGGCAGGGCAAAAAAAGATACATATGAACTTTTTTTAAATTTTATTTTGGAAAATATAATTCCAAACCACCTATTTATTGGTTTTGGCAGCGTTTTGCCAAAGTTAAAAATTTTGTTTCTCCAGTACTTTTCCGGCGCTTTTTGAACTGCCGGTCCTTTTGTCTATTGGCGTTATCATATTCGAAATGGGAAAGCAATTTTTGTCAGTACTTGTACCACCTGTTAAAATACCTTGCCATCGCCTTCCCGTTTGTATTTTTCTGGCTGGGATAATATATTGAGGACTGTCATTAAGTACACTTCGTTGCGATAACCTTGCCCACTAAATCGTGTAATTACAGCAACAAAGTTGTTTGGTTATCGTTATCATATGTTTTCATGGAAGAAATCAAACTTACATTCCCAGCCAAAACTTACAGTCCCAGTTTCAGAAATCGAATTTTGCTTGGAAGAATAAATCGGTAAAATAACAAACAAACTTGATTTTTCGCATGTAGTACTCAAAAACTTAATATTGTTTACCAAAATTTCAAATTTTTCTGCAAAGTCTTTGCATAGTTTACTCGAATAATTTTAAAATTTAAAATTAAATTAAAATTTTACCAATATCTTGGCATCAATTTCTTATCAATATGAGAAAATTCAAGAAAAAACGTAGGTAATTTAAAATTGCTCACTTTGTTTATTTGCGTTTATATTAATATTAAAAAATAAGAAAATCCCGGGATTTTTGAGAAATAATCCCGGGATTCGGGATTTTGCCAATCCCGAAAATCCCGGGATTTCCCATTTGGCATCCCTACTCGTAAACCGTGTATTTTTGCAATCGCGTATATTTGTAACTTTACCTGTTTATTTGAATGAACGCACCTTTTAAAACTATTCACATTTCAATTTTGCATTTAGCCACTTTTTTGATCTTTTCATAAATTAAACATAGACTTTTTTAAATTTGTAGCATTTAAAAACAAATAAAACAGAAAATAAAAAACAACAAACAAAACAATATAAAATAATTTTATTTTTGACAATATTCAAATGTGTGTATAAATACGAAAAAGTTTACACATAAAAATGTAAGCGTATATAAATAAAAAAAATATCAATTGAAATTCAGAAAATATCAATTGTAATTCAGAAAATATCATTTGAAATTCAGAAAATATCATTTGAAATTCAGAAAATATCAATTATTATTCAGAAAACATCAATTGAAATTCAGAAAATATCAATTGAAATACAGAAAATATCAATTGAAATTCAGAAATCGTCATTTGAAATTCAGAAAATATCAATTGAAATTCAGAAACCGTCATTTGAAATTCAGAAAATATCAATTGAAATTCAGAAAATATCATTTGAAATTCAGAAAATGTCAATTGAAATTCAGAAAATATCATTTGAAATTCAGAAACTATCATTTGAAATTCAGAAAATATCAATTGAAATTCAGAAAACATCAATTGAAATTCAGAAAATATCAATTGAAATTCAGAAATCGTCATTTGAAATTCAGAAAATTCAATTGATATTTTCTGAATTTCAATTGATGTTTTCTGAATATCAATTGATATGTTCTGAATTTCAAATGACATTTTCTGAATTTCAAATGATATTTTCTGAATTTCAAATGATATTTTCTGAATTTCAATTGACATTTTCTGAATTTCAAATGATATTTTCTGAATTTCAATTGATATTTTCTGAATTTCAAATGACGGTTTCTGAATTTCAATTGATATTTTCTGAATTTCAAATGACGATTTCTGAATTTCAATTGATATTTTCTGAATTTCAATTGATATTTTCTGAATTTCAATTGATGTTTTCTGAATAATAATTGATATTTTCTGAATTTCAAATGATATTTTCTGAATTTCAAATGATATTTTCTGAATTTCAATTGATATTTTCTGAATTTCAAATGATATTTTCTGAATTTCAATTGATATTTTCTGAATTTCAAATGGAAAATCTGAATTTCAATTGATGTTTTCTGAATTTCAAATGGAACGTCTGAATTTCAATTGATGTTTTCTGAATTTCAAATGGAAATTCTGAATTTCAATTGATATTTTCTGAATTTCAAATGGAAATTCTGAATTTCAATTGATATTTTCTGAATTACAGTTGCAAAAGGTGTAGTTTTGACATTAAGGTTGTTCACAAGGGATGTGCTATTTGTTGTATCGTCATATCATCCTAACAAAAAACAGAGTTTTTAGAATTTAAATTGAAAAAATACAAAATTTGAGAATAGCACGATACAACATTTGTACGTATATTTAGTGTCCTATGTTTGAGTGTGCTAACATATAGAAAACCCAAAAGAAAATCGTTGTTAAAGCCAAATAAAATGTTTAACAACTCTGTTTTTTGTTAGGACGATACAACGATACAACAGATAGCACACCCCTTGTGAATAACCTAATTAATTGAGTAACCTTACAACATATACACAGTATACGAAGTGTAAATACTTTAAATGAATACCTTTAATATTTACCTTTTTGGTATTTTAACAAAAAATATTTGAAGAATTACCCAGGAAAATTTTCTGTTCCAAAGAATCGGTTGTAGAATAGCTACTTTTCATTTACAACCTCTTCTATTGTCGATTCTAACACCGATTATTTTTGTTTGAAATTGTCCCAAGAGCAACCCCTTCTATAGCTCAAAAGTGCAACCGGTTGCCATAGAATCAGTTCTGGAACCAGTTCTATTAATTTTCATTAAAAATTAATAGAAAATTAAAAAAAATTTAAATCGTTTCAAAAATTAATTGAGCGTACAAAAATAAAAATTTTACAGTGAAAACTACAAAAAAAATTATTAATTGTGTAAAAAATGTTCAAAAAAATTTGTTTCCACCTGGTAGGATTCGAATAATAGCCGCGTTTTTGTTAAGTTTTCGTATTAGATAAACATTTTTGACAGTTTTTTTTTAACGTATACGCGTTCAATCATTTAAAAAGGTAGTGTTCATTGTTGAAAAAATAATAAAAACTAAATCTTGCGTGGACAAAAATATGCTAAAAATCTGCTTTTCTCAAAGCATTTAGCATATTTTTCTAAACAAAAAAAAAAAATGAAATTTTCGAACACAATCTGCTAAATCTAGCAGAAAATATGCAAACATGGCAACACTGAGCATTTTACAATTTACCAACATTACCCGAAGAAAAAGTCTGGGTAACTTTTTCATGCAAATTTTTCAACTTTGATTTACAAAATACTGGAAAAACAGAGTTGTACCACAGTAACTGGATTTAAAATCTATATGGTCAGAAATTACCAGTGGTACAAAAAGTCAAGCACTGGCAGAACACTGGGCAACCCTGGTTTTAAAAGTAAATGATTGGCAGAACACTCGTTTGGATCGATTTACCATGACTTTTTTAAATTTTATTTTAGAAAATCTATTTCCAGACCACCTGTTTTTTGTTTTGCCGGAGTTATGCCAACGTTGGAAATTTTGTTTTCCCAGTGCTTTCCCGTTTGTATTTTTCAGACTGGGTATTTATGAAACTAAATTTTTTGAAAATCTGGTTATAAAATTGTATTTCTTTGCACCGGAAATCTGGTTTAAATCCATTTATATAGTAACTAGATTTTAACCAGTTAAAACTAGATTTCGGGTATGATGCAAATACAATGGTTGACTTCATAAACGCAGTAATGCACTAACCGTAAAATACCAATAACGATTTAAAACCCTTTCAAATGACAACCGTTAACCTTAAAATAACCTAACGAAATAACTTTAAATTTTTTATTTCTTTCTCTCAAATATTGACCTTCAGCTTTTATTGCACAGTTAATGATGTTGTTTACGCACACAAATAAGGTTTCAGAAAGTGACGGTCCGTAAAGCTGTCATAAATTTCAAAAAAAGAACTATCGTTAATCTTAAAATAACACTAACAAAATAATTTAAAATACCGTTAACCTTAAAATAACCAAACGAAATAGCTTTTAAATACCGTTACCGCTAAAAAAAACTTAACGAAATAACTTAAAATACCGATAACCGTAAAACACCCTAACGAAATACTTTTTAAATAACGTTATACACTATCATAACTTTATGAATCGGTTGCCAACCCTGCCCAATCAGAAATTGCAAAAAGCGTTTTTCCAGTATTTGTTTTACAAAAATTTCGGTGGTTTATAAAAAAACCACTGAGAATGAATGGTCTAAGAGTGATATGCCAAGGTTTGCAACCAGTGCTACCTAGCCAATGCTGCCAGTGGTACAAAAACCAACTCACTGGTAGACCAATAATTTTATAAAAATGCTGACGCTTCGTTAAAAAAAGTTTGTAGTCAGAAGGTTCTGAGTTCCAATCCGGTTGCAAACAAAAAAAAATTTTTTTTGATTATTTTTAATTTAAAATTTTTTGTTTTATAAAATTAATTTTTTTGTTTGTGGGAAAGCTCTTTCAAGACCAACTTTTTTTTGCTCTCCCAACGCTGGCATATTATTTACAAAAAATTGTTTGCCATTTTTAGCATCTTAGCACAGCCAGTAGTTGTCCAGCTATTATCACTCATTTATGTATTTAGCCGCTAAGTATTATATGTGTCGTTAGCTCAGTGGGTAGAGCAATCATCTGCCAATCTGAATGCCTGGGTTCCAATCACGGCAGGACCAAAACAAATACATATGAACTTTTTTTAAATTTTATTTTGGAAAATATATTTCCAGACCACCTATTTATTGGTTTCGCCAGCGTTTTGCCGACGTTCAAAAATTTTGTTTCTCCAGTACTTTCCGGCGTTTTTTAAACAGCCGGTCCTTTTGTATAATGATGTTATCAATTTCGGAATGGGAAAGCACCTTTTGCCAGTACTTGTACTACCTGTTAAAGTGCTTTGCCATCGCTTTCCCGTTTTTATTTTTCTGACTGGGTGTTTATAATGATTTTTTTTCCAAAATATTCCGTATTTAATTTGAAGTTTCTTGCACAGATAAATTGATATAATTGCAATACAGCAAAAAATACCGTTATAATTTGTATTTAAAAAGGCGCTTGTCAAACAAAATTCAGTGGTAAGACGCAGGTGTATATATTTAGGTGTATCTATTATTATGATATTTCAATTTTTAGCTGGGTTGTTAGAATTTCGATGATGTAGGCTAGTTTATTCGAATTTATAATCGAATTTATTATACTAGATTATAAATCCATAAGGGTATGGACACTGATGATCGGTTTGTTACGAAACCAGAAAATACGTACTCTATCCTGCTGGCCCTTATCGAATTTCTCAATTTTTGTTCTCTGTTATATACTCGAAAATTTTATAATCTTTCTTTCATTTGAAAAATAATTTAAAGAAATTTTTACAAAAATCATTAATTTATTTTATATATTTTTAAAAATATTTTGCTTTTATTATATATCTATAATTTTCTAAAATATTTTAGGTCGATTTATGGTCTCTCGGTATTATGGCCATTGAAATGGTTGAAGGCGAACCTCCATATCTTAATGAAAATCCATTAAAAGCCTTATACCTCATTGCTACGAACGGCAAACCAGAGATAAAAGAAAAAGAAAAACTATCACCAGTATTTCAAGATTTTCTCGATCAATGTCTAGAAGTAGAAGTTGATCGACGTGCTAGTGCAATGGAATTGCTAAAGGTAAGAAAAAACTAATAATACATAATAGAACTTGTATAAATTTTACTAAATATCTTTTTTCACAGCACCCATTTTTAAAATTGGCCCGTCCATTGGCCAGTTTAACTCCACTTATTATGGCGGCTAAAGAGGCCACTAAAGGTAACTGATTAAAGCTACAACATCATTGATTTATGTTGAAATTATTTTCTTAATTATGTTTTATTATTAAATAATTTACAAGTTATTAGGATTAACTATAATTTCAAAAGATGATAAAACAATAATAAAAAAAAATTAAAAAAAAAAACAAAACAACTAACACTGCATTGCAAAATTATGCATGATTTCGATTAGTTATTAAATTTTGTTTTAGACATGATTTGTGGGATTAATCAAATTTTTGCAATTTAACATAAAAAGGTTCTCCCCATCATGTCTTAAATATTCCAAAGTAATAATCGAAATTTATTAAAATTTTCTGTAGTATGTATTGCGCGGTGTTTTATACATAATTAACGTAAAATTATTATTATTATTATTATATATAAAATTATTATATACATTAAAAGAAAAATAAATAACAACAACAAAAAAGATGAAATTATAGTAACGAATGAAAAAAAATATATATATGAGAAAAAACTTTATATTAAAAACATTTATTAATTATTAACATTTATAAGAGAGAGACAAAACCGAAACAAAAAACAAATAATTACTTTAATTATAATATATATATTTATAGTTATATATACATATTAAAAAATATATTAATTCTAAAAAATATAAAGCAAAAAGGCGTTAAACACCATGTATTTAAAAATAAAGAAAGAAATTATAGGTCCTCCTTTATAAACCAACTTCTCTATATTCTCTTTTAACTTCTAACTCATTTCTTTTCTTTTTTTCTTTTTCTAACGTCCTCTTTATAAAGAATTTAATTTCTAAAATTTAATCGTTAATTTTCTCTACCTTGTATTGTATTTTAAGTTAATAAGTTCTTAAACAAAAGCAAAATATTTTAATTATATTTTCTTATTAATTGTTTTTCACTATTATTATTTTTTAATAATGAAATAAAAATTAAATTTTTAACATTTGTTTTTAAGTTATAATTATTTTTTTTACAAAATCTTATTTAATTGTAACAGTAATATAATAATAAGCATTTTAAATGCTCTTCTTCTTGATGACAATTATTTTTTATTTTATTATTATTTTGAGACTAACTATTAATAAAATGAAAGTAATAAATAAAACAAAAAAATGAATTTTATTTTAAAAAAAATATATATGTATACACTTAAGTCTTTTTTTTTATGCGGTAGATGCGCTCAAAAAAAACGCATTAAAAAAATCCGCATAAAAAAGAACTCTACTCCATACAAAAATGGGAGATGCGGTCCGAATATTTCAAAAACCTCATAACTTTGAAACAAGGTGGGAAAATTGGACTAAAATCGCATAAAAACAATAGAATAAAAAATTAATTTTTTTTTGCATTTATTTTTACTTTTAACACAAAATAACACTTGTACACATACAGTACATACCAAAAAAACATAAAATCAATCAAAAATAAGACGCCGGCTCAATATATACATATCGTCATCTAAAATGCAAAAGAGCATAACACTTTATTTTTTTACAGGAGAAGCAAAAACCGTTGTAAAATTAAAGATATTTTAGATCTAAAGGACATATTTTATTCTCTTGCGTAAAGCACGATTATATACTTATTTCTATATATAAGTTTAAAATTTTGTGTGGGGACATTTGATTTAGTCTAGTGCATCATAATCAATCATAAACTCGATTAAAAATTTGTTTGTTCCCAGCAAAAAAGTCATTACAAAAAAGTTATTTTAAAAGCACTCCGAATAGCATCAACTGATTGTGAAGTAGTTACAATTTAGCTAAAACACTGATTTATTTTACACGTGGTGTCCCATGTTGTCAGTAGTTCAATTTAAGCATTTTGTTAGTAATTTAAAAGTGATTACATGATGTTAATAAAGTATGGTCAATACGAGTACATTTTGTTTGCATTTTTAGAGTGATTTAGAAGTATAAAGAGTACTTCTATATTTTTATAATACATTTTTAAAAGTGATTTAAATGTGCTTTTTATAATGTCTGAAATAGCATATTTTAGAGGCAATTTTAATGTGTAGCCTTTACAGAGCCCATTTCTGAACCTATTGTGTAACAAAAGCTTCAATTTATTATTATTTGTAGAGCAGTATTAAGGAAACACTTCTTTTGCATCTGAATCAATTCGATTAAGTCAAAATTATGACAAAACCAAATTATTTTTTAAATGTTTGTTCAACAGTTTTTTTTAAATAAGTTTGTAACATCCCAGTGTACAATTGGAGTCCGAAAAGACTCATAAAAGAGCCCTTAGCCCTTCTGAAATCATATATATATGAGGGTGTTTTCCTTCACCGATGAAGGCTCTTTCTGAGCGCACTTTTATGACTCCCCAAGTAAAAAAAAATTATATGGAGCCATATGAAGTTATATTTAATTATATATAATCTTTTATGTAATTAGATATAATTATATCCGAAAAATGGGAACATCTTATTTTATCTTATTGTATCGAATTGTATACAATTGTATAGAATTTGGTACAATTTGATACAATTTTATGCAATTCGATACAATTGTATCCGAATTTTGTTCTCATCCAATTACATCAAATTATATCTTTTTGTATAAAATTATATAAAATGTTATAAAAGTGAACATAGTTGGATACAATTATATCTAAATATTGACCTTATACTTTTGATCATATTATATATGACCACATCTAACAATATACAAAAATTATTTTTTTAAATAAAAAAGATATGCAATATCTGGAGATCAGACCTGGGGGATTTCAACTACAGTTGCAAATAAATGTAATTGATATTAAAAAAAACTCAATTACATTTCATGTAACTGTAATTGAAAATGTTCAATTATAAGTAATTGTAATTGAAAGTGATTTCAATTACAAATTTCAATTACATTTAGAATTAAAGTGTTTTTTGTTAAAATTTTGTAGAAAAACTGAATGGGATAGGTTGGATAGGCGTGGATAAGTATTTATAAAAATGCTATAAAAAGAATACGTCATATTGGGCTGACCCCTCACTTGTACTTTTTGTCATTATTTCTTTTCCGAAAAAATGTAATTGTAATTGACATTTTTTCAATTACAATTATATGTGATGTATAATTGAAAATTTTCAATTACAAATTACTTGTAATTTTTTTTTTATTACAATTACAAATAATATGTTATTGTAATTGAATTTTTTTCAATTACTATTACATGTAATTGTGTAATTGCATAAGTAATTAATTTCCAAATATAATGATTAACCCAAAGGTCTGCTGGAGATCCTATAATTTCGATAAATCTTCCATTACTTTTATCCAGATTTACCATGACAGTGCATTAAACATGAACAAAATTTTCTTTATTTTTAGTAATTTTAAAATAAAGTTAACAAGACTGAAATTTTAAAGTTAATAGGATTATGTTATACAACCAAGATATAAGAAAAATAGTAAGAAAAATAGTAAGAAAAATAGTAAAAAAATAGTAAAATATTACAAAATAGTAAAAATTACTAAAAATATATGATGCAAAAAATAAACTCACACACGAATCATGCATGGGTTATATATTCTTATTCACGCTCACGCACGAATCAAGTACGAATTATATATTCTCAGACTCACGCACGAATCACTTGAGTATAGTAATTATTACTCACGATCACGTGTGAATAACGTGACTCACGAACATTTCTAGTCACGCGCCAATCCCTAGTAATTACTTAATCTAAAACTAGTTAAAAATCATTGTTAACATCCCAGCAAAAAACATGCTTCGCTGGATGCAGCTTTGTAAGGGAATAAATAAAATTAATCCCTTACAAAGCTGCTTACGGAAGGCATGATTTTTCCATACAAAGGGCCCGCTTGGAAGCACGTTGTTTTGTGAGAAAAAGCGCATTATTCGCTGCTGAAAAATTGCAGTAAATTCATGTTTTTTGTGAGTGCATTTAACCGCAAATAAATTCATGCACTTTTTTTTTGGAAAAAGTGCTTTTTTTGCTGCTGAAAAGATGCAGTAAATTCATGATTTTCATTGAGCGCATTTAAACGCGACTTCTTATGAAAATAAATGCATTCATTTGCCGACCTCAAAAAGCAGACTGACTCATGTTTATGTGGCGTCTATACATTAAACTCTACTAAAGAAGGGTAAAACACGATTGAGATGACTCAGATTTCGTGCGCATTAATCTTTGGATAACTTGCATTTTATTTCACTCCCTTACAACCTGCTTCGTCGTAAGGGAATAGCGTACACTCAAAAAAAAAGTCAGTAAAGTCAGCAAAAAATGTTGCTGTGTCAGCAAATTTTTAGTCAGGAGCGTGCTTGCAAAAAAGTTGGTAATTTCAGCAAAAGCTTTGCTGAAAATCAGCGAGCTGATTTTTACCATAAAAATGGTAATCTTCAGCAAAAGTTTTGCTAACACTTAGTCGACTGCAAATGTAAAAATCCTTGCTAAATTCACTAAACTTTTTGCTGAATATTAGTAGACTGAAAAAAACTCAAAAAACTTGTAGCGAAATTTTACTTTAGTTAATTTATTTGCTGACAATTTAAATATAGAATATGTGTAGAGTTGTTTTTCTTTTTTTGTCATTTCCGTTTCCAGACAAGCTGCGACATCTACCTACATCTTGTCTATCTGGTTGTCGTCCACGCTATGAATGCGGTTATCAGAACAAATTTTGTAGCAAAATAAATTAGTAAAACATTAGTGCTAAAAAAATAAAACTAAAATTTTTGCTGAAAACGGAATTTCAGCAAAAAAATTGCTGAAAACTAGTACACTTGACATACAAGACGTTTTACTAATTTTTCTACTAACTTATTTGTTTGAGTGTAGCACTATAATTTCTTAAATAACTTGCTTACGATTTGCTTCGTTTAGGGCAGTTTTGCAGGGTATACAATCAAATTGCAAAATTTTTTGTGTATTGTATACGCATAAAGTGGCGCAACTCTGTAAAGCAGAATATATTTTTATATAAAATCACTTTGAAATAATTGCTTATGTGGGATGATATATAATTATAGATGATTTTATAAAGAACGTTGTATTGTTATATATTAAAGAAATTATGAAATATTGTAGATATGGAACCATATTAAGTTATATATGGGTTCTTATTCGTCAAGATATAATCATATGTAACACAAATTATGAAATATTCCTTATATGGCTCCACATATAGTTTTATATTATTATGTATAGTGTCATACTAAATTATATATAAACGTATATGTAATTATATCTGTAATATGTTACTTTATGTACTTATATATAGCATATGCAATTATATGTATGCCAGTATGTAATAATATAAAATCACATATGTCTCCATATTAAAGCCTTTGAGAAAAAAATATCTAACATATGACTATATAAAAGTATATCTGCTTGAATTTAAAAGCATATGTGGCCATATGTAACTATAAGTTACTATAAGCAATTACATAAAATAATATATGATTATATCAAAACTTTTTTACTCGGGTCATAAAAGACTCCAAATTATGAGCATTGCTGGAAAATTTTGAATAGTGTACATCTGAATTGTCCTTAACTCTAAAGAATTTTTTTTATGATTTTGTCATCCTGTGTAATTTTCAATACTTAAGTTTCAATTTTGCTCTATACAGTTATTGAAAATCGAATAAAAAAATGTTTATTTTTGTTTAAATATATATACTTATATATAATTATATAAGGCATATATAATCATATATTGGACCATATATAAGTATATATAATTTTATATGGCACCATATAAACGAATTTGCAAATAATTAATGTCAGATATAATTACATATTATTTTATATAGGGACATATATGTCCCTATATAATAATATATAATTATATATAACTTTTTACTCGGGTATTTTTTTTTTTTTAGAGATAAAAATGGAATCTCAATAAATTCGTAATTTACAAACAAATGCATTTACAAAGAAAAAAACATTATATGTATATGCATTTTTGAAAGTTGTTTTAGAGCACATACATACATTCGAAACAGAAAAAGAGCACTTATCGCTACATTGTAACCAATTTAAAAGTTGTTTGTTTTTAATGACTTACACATATTTTTGCTGGGTTGTTACGCCCTTTTGTATTTTAGGTAACGATATATGGATTAATACAGGTTTAATGTATTTTTGTACATGATCATAAACATGAATGCTTTTCCATACTGAGATTATATAAATATCGACTAATTTTTATTTAGGTAAGCTCAGAGAAAATTTCTGTAAAAAGTGAAATTACACAAAAATGTCGTTACCCGAATAAAAAAATTAATATTGGCCATATAAAATTATAAATAGGGCCATATATAATAATATATAGAATTATATAAAGTCCCATATTTCATTATATATGTATAATTATATATAATTTAATGTGGAAATTGGTGGATATAATTATATATGGTTATATATAATTATATAAATTTAGATATAAATAGATCTAGTCTGATTTGCAAATTTAATGTGTTTATAACTTTTGAGGAAGGTTTATTCTTCTTCTTAACCTCAAACCTACTAAAATAAATAGATATGGTTAGATATAATTATATCCGAAAAATGGGCATATCTAATTTTATATAATCATTTATAATTTGATATATTTTTATATACATAAATGGACCCCTATATAATTTTACCCAGATTTAAACTTTTTCACTCAATTTGTTCTAAATTATAAACAGATTTTCTGCAAATTTAAATATTTTTAAAAATATATTAGATGTAAAAAAAATTAGTAGCAATAAAAATATCAAATTAGGTACGTATTAATATAAGTTAAAGGTGGAATAAATAAGTCAAACATTGAGTATGAGATAAAATTTCACTATTTAGCATTGAATATGTGAATTTAACACGGCTTTGGATTTTCGAATAACTTTTCCATAATAAATCTAAATATGTCCCATGACGTGGAAAGGCTGAAAGTTTTTGTGGATGTGGTTTATATGCATTAGCAGCCTATCTTTTCAAACAATATTATTTCCAAGTACCAGAAGAACTCTGCTCTGGAAAGCTGCCAGTATTGTTACTTCACTTGCGGATAAACTAATAAACATACCATGCTAAAGGTTCAATCTGCACATTTCAAGTTTTCTTAAAACGTAAATTTTAACGTAATTTTTGTAACGAAATCAAAAACTTATCTTTAACACTAATTTCTTTCACAACGATTAACTTTCTCCTTATTTTCTGTAAGCTCTTGTTTTAGCTATTTTTGGGAAAAGTCTTCTTATAATTGCGTATACGGATCAGGCCTCTTAACAAACTTCAAATCAAAACTTAAAAATACAAAACATAAAGATGTTAAATGACAAAAAAAATAAGGTTATTAATACTTACAAAAGTAATCCATTAATTTTCACGTTTTCATGTTGAATTTTAGATTTTCAGGCCAAATTCACAAATTAATATCAAAACTATTTTAAATGAAAATATTACTTCCCGAGTAAAAAAGTTTTGATATAACCATATATTATTTTATGTAATTGCATATAGTAACTTATAGTTACATATGGCCACATATGCTTTTAAATTCAACCAGATATACTTTTATATAGTCATATGTTAGATATTTTTTCCTCAAAGGTTTTAATATGGAGACATATGTGATTTTATATTATTACATACTGGCCTACATATAATTGCATGTGCTATATATAAGTACATGAAGTAACATATTACAGATATAATTACATATACGTTTATATATAATTTAGTATGACACTATACATAATAATATAAAACTATATGTGGAGCCATATAAGAAATATTTCATAATTTGTGTTACATATGATTATATCTTGACGAATAAGAACCCATATATAACTTAATATGGTTCCATATCTACAATATTTCATGATTTCTTTAATATATAACAATATAACGTTCTTTATAAAATCATCTATAATTATATATCATCCCACATAAGCAATTATTTCAAAGTGATTTTATATAAAAATATATAAGGTCCATATAAAACGGTATTATATTATATGTGGTTCTATGTTAACAATGATTTTGAACTAGTTTTAGATTTAGTAATTACTAGGTACTGGCGCGTGACTAGAAATGTTCGTGAGTCACGTTATTCACACGTGATGGTGAGTAATAATTACTATACTCAAGTGATTCGTGCGTGAGTCTGAGAATATATAATTCGTACTTGATTCGTGCGTGAGCGTGAATAAGAATATATAACCCGTGCATGATTCGTGTGTGAGTTTATTTTTTGCATCTTATATTTTTAGTAATTTTTACTATTTTGTAATATTTTTTTACTATTTTTCTTATATCTTGGTTCTATAACATGATCCTATTAACTTTTAAATTTCAGTCTTGTTAACTTTATGTTAAAATTACTAAAAATAAAGAAAATTTTGTTCATGTTTAATGCACTGTCATGGTGAATCTGGATAAAAGTATTGGACGATTTATCGAAATTATAGGATCTCCAGCAGACCTTTGGGTTAATCATTATATTCGGAAATTAATTACACATGCAATTACACAATTACATGTAATTGTAATTGAAAACGAGTAAAAAGGTTAAAGTCGGGCATGCCGACTATACAATACCCTACACCAGTCTGTTGTATTGTTTGGATTCGAAATTCGAATGGGTTAAAATGGGGCTTGTGTCAAAATTTTCTATAATGTGAGTCAGCGCACTAAATTTAATTAAAATATCTTAATTGCGACCTGCAGTTTGTAACCAAGCCAATTTTGGGGGGACCCTTATATGGGCACTAGTTCTAAACATGGACCGATGTTCACTAAAATCAATAGGCTTCGTCCTTGGGCCAACATAGGTCTATGTACCAAATTTCATCAAAATATCTTAATATTTGCGACCTGCAGCGTATAAACAATATAATTTTGGTAGGACCCTTATATGGGCACTAGGTCTAAACATGGACCGATGTTCACCAAAATCAATAGGCTGCGTTATTGGGCCAATATAGGTCTGTGTACCAAATTTCATCAAAATATCTTAATATTTGCGACCTGCAGCGTATAAACAGTATAATTTTGGTAGGACCCTTATATGGGCACTAGGTCTAAACATGGACCGATGTTCACCAAAATCAAACTTGTTCGTCCTTGGGCCAACATAGGTCTGCGTACCAAATTTCATCAAAATATCTTAATAGTTGCGACCTGTAGAGTGCGCACAAGATTGCATGAACAGACAGACGGACGGACAGACGGACATCGTTAAATCGAAATAAAAAAAAATTTTGAACCGATCGGTATACTATAAGGTGGGTCTACGACCAATATTTTTTGGTGTTACAAACATCAGCACAAACTTATAATACCCTGACCACATAGTGGTGTAGGGTATAAAAATTCAATTACAATTACATATTATTTGTAATTGTAATTAAAAAAAAAACAATTACAAGTAATTTGTAATTGAAAATTTTCAATTATACATTACATATAATTGTAATTGAAAAAATGTCAATTACAATTACATTTTTTCGGAAAAGAAATAATGACAAAAAGCACAAGTGAGGGTTCAGCCCAACATGACGTATTCTTTTTATACTTATCCATGCCTATGCAACCTATCCCAGTCAGTTTTTTCTACAAAATTTTAACAAAAAACACTTTAATTCTAAATGTAATTGAAAATTTTCAATTACAGTTACATGAAATGTAATTGAGTTTTTTTTAATTTCAATTACATTTATTTGCAATTGTAATTGGAATCCCCCAGGTCTGATCTCCCGATATTGCATATCTTTTTTATTTAAAAAAATAATTTTTGTATATTGTTAGATGTGGTCATATATAATATGATCTAAAGTATAAGGTGAATTTTTAGATATAATTGTATCAAACTATGTCCACTTTTATAACATTTTATATAATTTTATACAAAAAGATATAATTTGATGTAATTGGATGAGGACAAAATTCGGATACAATTGTATCGAATTGTATAAAATTGTATCAAATTGTACCAAATTGTATACAATTGTATACAATTCGATACAATAAGATACAATAAGATGTTCTCATTTTTCGGATATAATTATATCTAATTACATAAAAGATTATTATTATTAAATATAACTTCATATGGCTCCATATCATTTTTTTTTTACTTGGGTTACTACAAGTTACTACTTTTACTACAGCTGGAAAAATGCAATACAAAAAGTAAACAAAACTTTCCAATTGTAGTAAAAGAAGTAAGAATTTCGAGTAAACGAACACACTGATTAAATTTGAATCAGGTTTTAAGGAATGATACTTGCAAACATGACTGAAGTAAGGGCTGACTCTTTTGACATCAATGAAAATAATTACAATATTGGCTTGGTAAAAATAGAATAGTTTTTTGTAAATTTATAGGATGCTTTGTACCACAGAATACATTTTAACATTTATAATCTTTTTTTTACCTCTTGCATATACATTTTGTTTTTAATTCCATATTAAGTTGTGCAAAAATTGTAATCATTTTAACAGATAGTATGTGCGTTCCCGGACGTTACCGCGGGTACCCGCGGGAACCCAAAACAGCCCAAACAACAACAATTTACATGCAATTTTGAGTACGGGAACGCCTTTGGGCTAGTTTGTGTAACTTCGGTAAAATACGGGAACAGACACAGTATTGTGGTGTGAATTCAAAAAAATTACTTTGGCTTTAGTACATGAACTCTCAGATCTTGATGAAATTTGATGAGAATTTATAAATTCACTCAAATAATACATTGATTGGCCCTACTGTTTTACTTATTATGATGTACTATAAAATTATTGATTTGTGGAACCGATAAACATAAATCTTGATTCACATGCTATCCATCTCGGTCCACCAATATCTATTATTTCCCTGTATTGGGGATACGAAATATCATTTTCAAAAGAGAATTCACAAAAATTTGACAATTCATATCCCCAATACTGGATAATAGTAGATAGGGATAGTCGACGTGTGAATTGTCCTTAACTCTTTAAATATTTGTTTTTATGTTCTTATCATGAGTCATTTCGCAATATGTACTTAAGTTTTAATTTTGTTAATACAGTTATTGAATATCGAATAAACAAAATTTTTATAGAGGACCATATCAAAATATACATATATAATTATATAAGGCATATATAATTATTAGGGCAAGGAAGTTCATGCAAATGCATGTTTTTTCTCGATATTCCAAAACTAATATGGACTTACCCCCAAATTCATAAATGCTTTGTAAAATTATAGGAGGTTTATTGAACAAATTTTGTATGAAAATGACGTTTTGTAAACCTGCTATAACTTTACAAAGCATTTATGAATTGAGGGGTAAATATTTATCTGAATCGTCAAATTTAGAACAAAATGGCATCGATTTGTAGTTGCATATTTTTGCATATTTTGTCATATATGCATGTTTTTGCATATTTTGACTTTAAATGCATATTTGGTGCATATTTTTTTAGTGCATATTTCTTATATTTTTAATGCATATTTTTCTTTTTTAACCGCATATTTTAGGTGCGTATTTTCCATTTTTAAGTGCATGAAATTCCTTGCCCTAATAATTATATATTGGACCATATATAATTATATATAATTTTATATGGTACCATATAAACCAATTTGTATATAATCAGTGTAAGATATAATTATATATAACTATATATGGGGTCATATAACTATATATAATAAGTTATATTTTACCGTATATTGCCCGTATATCACCTAGCCTCAACGCAACCTTACGGCAAGGACAAAGTGGCTTTAGACCACAAAGATCATGCGTGGACCATATGAACACTCTACGTATAATTATTGAGCAGTCCGTGGAATGGCGTTCCCCTCTGTACTTACTTTTTGTAGACTTTGAACGAGCTTTCGATACCATCTCAAGGGATGCGATATGGTACTCCCTGAAGCATAAAGGTGTACCAGAGAAAATAATTTCCTTGATTCGCGAACTGTATGCAAATGCCGAGTGCACTGTTAGATTGAAAGGGAAAAATAGCGAAAAATTTTCTATGAAAAGAGGTGTAAGACAGGGATGCGTCTTGTCCCCACTGTTGTTCATTGTTGTACTGGATAATATCCTTACAAAAACGAACGACGAAGTTCCCGACGGCATACAGTGGCGACCTTTCCAAAGACTCAATGATTTGGACTATGCGGACGACATTTGCTTCTTGTCTCATACATTGACTGGAACGAGAACTAAGCTTGAAATGTTAATTAAAAATGCAGCCCAAGTTGGTCTACGAGTCAATATTAAGAAAACCAAGCTAATGCGGATTGAAACCTCTAATCAGACACCGCTTAGTGTTGCAATAAGTGGCGTTCCAACGATAATAGAAGACGTAGAACAATTCTGTTATCTTGGTAGCACAGTTTCCAAAAATGGTGGTGCAAATAACGACGTCATAGCACGTATAAATAAAGCCCGTCACGCATATCACAAGTTAAGGAAAGTATGGTCCAATCGGAATATATCCCAGCGAACAAAATTAAGAATTTTCAGCACCAGTGTTAAACCTGTTCTCCTATATGGTTCTGAAACCTGGAAAGTCACAGACTTCATATGCAGAAAACTTCAGGTATTCATCAACAAATGCCTGAGACGAATCTGTAGAATATTTTGGCCTCAAACTATCTCTAACGAAGATTTATTGGGAAGGACAAACACCGAGCCAATAATTATAGAAATAAAACGCCGAAAGTGGCGGTGGATAGGCCATACGTTGCGCAAACCTGACAACGATATTGCAAAAATGGCCTTTGAATGGAACCCTCAAGGCTCAAGGCGTCCAGGAAGACATTTTACAACGTGGATAAGATCTATTCATGCTGAACATCGATCTAGGGGAACATGGCAGCAGATCAAACTATTGGCGCAAGATAGGCAACGATGGACTGATTTTGTTTCCGCCCTATGCTCCGACTAGGAGCTATAAATGTCTAGCATAAGTATTATATTTAATATTCTTTTTACATATAATTTCAAATGTTAAATATTATACATATATATAAAATATATAATAATTAGTGTTTCCAATTCGATTAATCGATTAACCGATTCCTCGATTAATCGCCTCTATTTCGGTTAATGTCGAAACAAATAATTTAAAACTCAAATAATTATTCGATCCGAATAATCGGTTAAAACAGGTCGATTAACCGGTTACAATTTTAATATGGAATTTTTCCCTTATTTTTTCCCAAAACTTCATAATTTTCTTAACTTTGGTTAAAAAATTACAAGAAAAGCTTAGAATAAACATCAAATTACAAAAATACCATCAAATTGTTTTAAAATTGAGTGAAATAAGCCGTTAAGCCTATAGATACCTTTTTTAATAAAGGTGTTTCTAAAACTACCCAAAATACACGAATGTCTGGCTGGATCAGCGTCGAAGTGCTCTATAGGCTTTAATCAATACAGTAGGCGATTTTTGATTCTGTTCAAGGTTGCATTTTTATTTTATTTTTTCAAATATGTGTCCCACAACTGTCAACTGACATCTTAATTCTGAAGAAACTCTACATTTTCTCACATCTCCAAAGAAACTGTGTATAATCGATTCAAAACCACATCAATTCTACAACATCTCCAACTACACCATTTTCAGTTTTATTTCAAAATTGTTTAAAAATGTTTTAAAATTATCCAAATATATTTTAAAATTGTCTAAAAAGGTTTCAAAATTGTCTAAAATGTTTCAAAATTATCCAGAAATTTTTTAAATTCCTCCAAAAATATTTTAAAATTGTCCAAAAATCACTCAAAATTGTTCAAAAATGTTTTAGAATTATCCAAATATCTTCCAAAATTGTCCAAATATTGTTTAAAATTGTCTAAAAAACTTTGATATTTGTCCAATTGCATTTCCAAATTGTCCAAAATGTATTTTAAAATTTTCAAAATGGATTTCAAAATTACAAATATATTTTAATATATTTTATTTGTATTTAAGAAAATTATATTTGTATTTTAAAATTGTTCAAAAACATTTCAAAATAATTCACTTGCATTTAAAAATTTTAAATATGTATTTCAGAATTGTAAAATTGCATTCAAAATAATTCCGTTTGTATTTCAAAATTCTCCAAATGTATTTCAGAAATTTCCAAATGTATTTAAAAAGACTCTATTTGTATTCCAAAATTTTCCAAATGTATTTAATAAAAATCCAATTGCATTTAAAATTTTTCCAAATGTATTTCAGAAATTTCTACTTTTATTTTAAAAGCATTTTTACAAACATACATGTTTTCTCTTTCATAACGAAAATTTTATAGGAATTATGAGAATTAAGAGATAGCATGTATGTTTGAAAAAATGCTTTTAAAATAAAACGAGTAAAAAGGTTAAAGCCGGGCAAGCCAACTAATGTTTGGATCCGAAATTCGAATGGGTCAAAATGAGGCTTGTGTCAAAATTTTCTATAATGTGAGTCAGCGCACCAAATTTCATTAAAATATCTTAATATTTGCGACCTGCAGTTTGTAACCAAGCCAATTTTGGGGGGACCCTTATATGGGCACTAGTTCTAAACATGGACCGATGTTCACCAAAATCAATAGGCTGCGTTATTGGTCCAACATAGGTCTGTGTACCACATTTCATCAAAATATCTTAATATTTGCGACCTGCAGCGTATAAACAATATAATTTTGGTGGGACCCTTATATGGGCACTAGGTCTAAACATGGCCCGATTTTCACCAAAATCAATAGGCTGCGTTATTGGGCCAATATAGGTCTGTGTGCCAAATTTCATTAAAATATCTTAATATTTACGACCTGCAGCGTATAAACAGTATAATTTTGGTAGGACTCTTATATGGGCACTAGGTCTAAACATGGACCGATGTTCACCAAAATCAATAGGCTGCGTTATTGGGCTAACATAGGTCTGTGTACCAAATTTCGTCAAAATATCTTAATATTTACGACCTGCAGCGTATAAACAATATAATTTTGGTAGGACCCTTATATGGGCACTAGGTATAAACATGGACCGATGTTCACCAAAATCAAACTTGTTCGTTCTTGGGCCAACATAGGTCTGCGTACCAAATTTCATCAAAATATCTTAATATTTGCGACCTGTAGAGGCGCACAATATTGCATGGACAGACAGACAGACGGACGGACGGACAGACGGACATCGTTAAAAAAAAATTCTGAACCGATCGGTATACTATATGGTGGGTCTACGACCAATATTTTTTGGTGTTACAAACATCAGCACAAACTTATAATACCCTGACCACATAGTGGTGTAGGGTATAAATAGAAATTTCTGAAATACATTTGGAAAAATATACCCCTCAATTCATAAATGCTTTTTAAAGTTATAGCAGGTTAACAAAACGTCATTTTCATACAAAATTTGTTCAATAAACCTCCTATAATTTTACAAAGCGTTTATGAATTTAGGGGTAGAATTTTATTAAATACATAAATACAGAAGGGAATGTTAACTCAAACTTTGGATAATTTTTTTTTTATTGTCAATGGCCCTTAAAAACGGAAAAAAGACAGAGAAATTTAACAATTGTTTATGATATTCTTTAGTCTACTAACTCTGCTATTCAGAAAATTTTTTTGCAAATTTTTGTAGAGTAAATTGGTATTTTCATTTAACTAATATTTTACTCAAATGGAACTAAATCTTTTTTTTATTTCTTCAGGGGAGGAGGAAGAACTTTGGATAATAATTTTTTTAAATGCAATATTATGTTTATTGTAGTATTGATTAAATTTGCATTCAAAGAAATTTTGTATCCAAAGTTTTACAGATTAAAAAAAAATTTCGTAAGAAGTAAAAAATCTACCTTGAGTTATACTATTTTTAACTTAGGTACTAACATTTAGAAAAAAATCTCCTAGTTTCAGCAGTTTCTTTTTGCCATTTTTAACAATTTTTAATAGCTTCAGCTATATTTTACACACATTTTTCTATTAGTATAAGAAATGTTTCAATTTAGATAATCTCAGATTCCGAAACTTTTCAACCTTAAGGTACATTTACACGCGAGAGAAAACTGCTAGAGATGGAGCAAAAACACTCCAAAATAGCTAAACTCATTCAAAATAGAGCTAATTAGAGGTGATTTTTGTTTTATCTCTAGCATTTTCTCTCCAGTGTAGATGTGCTTTTTTAATTTGAAACATTTTTTTAAATACATCGTGTTCATGTGCCATGTTGATATTTAACAAAAAACAGGAATCTGTTAGTGTTTTTGTTGGTAAAAAGTTAAGGAAATACATTAATTTTGTTTTAAACGATTAATCGATTAATCGCCAATTTTCTCGAATAACCGACCCGAATAACCGATTAATCAGTTTTAGTGATTTTTCGAATAATGCAATAACCGGTTAACCGCCTATGTCGAATAATTGGAAACAGTAATAATAATATATAAACTTTTTTACTCGGGTAGTCAAAAATTGTCCAAATTTTTGAATTAGTCAAAAAGTGGTAACACTGCATGTTACATATGAGTGCTATTAATGCCCAGTTTAGATTATCACACAAGTGTGTTATACATGTCAGAAATGTGTTGTATAAAGAAAATGTATAATAAAGATTATTCGTTTAATTACTACAAATTACTAGTTTTAATACAGCTGGACAAATTCAATACAAAATGTAAACAGAACTTTCTAATTGTAGTAAAAATAAAGGGTGGTTAAATTTTAAGGGCCGATGTTGAATGTGAACCACACGTAAACGTGAAGTTTTTTTCTGCATTATTATGAAAATTGGCGTTCAAATCAAAATGCATATCGTGCACTTCGTGATTTTTTCGGTCAATTTAATCTTCCAAATGTGCGTACAATCGAAAAATCGTGCAAAAATTTGAGTAAACCGGGTCTGTAGGAGATGTGAAAACACCAGTGCATGCTCGTACAGCTCGTACTGCAGAAAATATTGCTGCTGTTCGCGATAGTGTGGCTGAAGAGCCGTCCACCTCAACCCGTCGTCGTGCGCAACAATTGCACCTCTCACGCTCGTCGTTGATGAACATTATGCCGAAATGATGCGGTTATCGTTAAGGGTAAATGCTGAGTTACCCAACCGTAAACGTATCTGTAACGAATCAGCTGTTTCGAAACCACAAGAAGAAATGTATACGAATGGTTACTAACACGTAAATGTAAACGTACTTGCCGGATCATTCTATTGAAATCAGAATTTTCTATCCGGCATCGAAACAGCTGAATGATTTTAGTCGGAAAAAATATTAAATGAATAAAGGAAATTGATTCAAACAACAAATAAGAAATAAAAATTAACAAATAAATGGAAAAATTTAGAATAAAATATAAAACCACATGAAATAGATGCTAAATAGTAATGTCGTTTACGGTAATCTATAAGTGTACTTTTTAGCTACGGCACGGTACAGTTACATCACATTTACGTTTATGATCCCATAATCCGCCCTTAACGCTATTTTAGATAATTTCGGTAAAGGTATTTTAGGCTAACGCTATTTCATTTATTTCGGTATCGGTATTTTAAGGATAATGGTTTTTTAGTTATTTCGGCAACGGTATTTTAAGGATAACGGTTTTTTTTTATTATTTCGGTAACGGTATTTTATGGATAACGGTAGTCAGTTATTTCGGTGCATCCCGCAATTTTTTTACAAAAAAACACAAAATAAAAAACAGAACCAATTTATCAACTTAATGTACGAAAAATACTCAATAACTAACTGCAATTACCAAAAGCATAACATTTAAAATAACGGTAACGGTATTTCGTTTATTTCGGTAACGGTATTTTAAGGGTATCGATATTTAATTTATTTCGGTATCGGTATTTTAAGGATAACGGTATTTCGGTAACGGTATTTTAGGGGTAACGGTAGTTGAAAGGGTTTTGAATCGATAACTGTATTTTAGCGATATTGCCTGCCAACCCTGAAAATTATACAAATAAAAAATAAATAAAACGAAAAAAAATGTGTGCTCCAATCCGTGGTTGAACCTGGGATCTTCTGCATCAGAAGCAAGGATAGTACTCCCCTAGACCACCAAGTTGGGAGTGAGCTTGCAAAAACATTGCAATATACACATAAGGCGTTGAGAAAAAGAAAAAAAGAGGACTACACTCTACCCCGTAAATTTTTTGTGGGCGAAAAATGTTGCACTTTATTAGGCAACATTTTTAGAGAAGAATACGATGTCCTCTCTGAAAATTACCGTAATTTAGAAGAGAATACAAAATATCAATTTAAAAGCGAAGTGAAAAAAGGAAACATTTTTGTCAGCAAAGAAAACGCAATTATGGCGTTGCATGTCAAGTAAAAATTTTTATTGAGACTTTTCTTTTTATACATAAATTGAGAAACTATGTATATTCGTCTTGTTTTAATACACGATAATTGATTAAGCTACTTGCCAAATTGACATAGTACATGTACGCACCACAGTACATAAATGAGAAGAAAACAATGCTTGCTCCCGGCATTTACTTACCCAGCAAAAAAATACCTGACCAAGATCCGTAAAAGCACCTATACCCAGCAAAAAAATAACTGACGAAGATCCGTAAAATCACCTATACTGTTCGGCTCGAATGCGTTCAAATTGAGGTGAAAAACTCGTTTTTTAACATTGGCTTGTCATAGGAGAGAAGGTGTTTATGCTACTTTAAGTCTGCTTTGCACGTCATAAAAATGAGTGCTTGGATGTTCTTTTTTATATAGGAAAGCAATTCATTTTTTTACTATCTAAGGAGAGATGAAAAGTTCCTTCTTTGGAAGGCATTCAGAAGTCACAAATATCACTTCTTAAATATATATTTGAATGCATACACAAGAAGTTACTTTTCATCTCTCCTTAGATAGTAAAAAAATATTAATTGCTTTCCTATATAAAAAAGAACATCCAAGTACTCATTTTTATGACGTGCAAAGCAGACTTAAAGTAGCATAAACACATTCTCTCCTATGACAAGCCAATGTTAAAAAAATGCGTTTTTCATCTCAATTTGAACGCATTTGTGCCGAACAGTATAGGTGCTTTTACGGATCTTGGTCAGGTATTTTTTTGCTGGGAAGTAAAGAAAAGTTTTTAATTAATGGCATTTTGGAAGTCATTTAAAATACGTTTATTGGAAGTAAGAAATCAGCATATATAGCTACTTTATATGCAGTGAAAAAGGCATTCTTGTAGAATGCATTCGGTTTTTTTTTTGCTGGGTACTGTTCGGCACGAATGCGTTCAAATTGAGGTGAAAAACGCATTTTTTTAACATCGGCTTGTCATAGGAGAGAAGGTGTTTATGCTATTTTAAGTCTGCTTTGCACGTCATAAAAATGAGTGCTTGGATGTTCTTTTTTATATAGGAAAGCAATTCATTTTTTTTACTATCTAAGGAGATATGAAAAGTACATTCTTGGGAATGCATTCAAAATTCATAAATATCACTTCTTAAATATATATTTGAATGCATTCACAAGAAGTTACTTTCCATCTCTCCTTAGATAGTAAAAAAATGAATTGCTTTCCTATATAAAAAAGAACATCCAAGCACTCATTTTTATGACGTGCAAAGCAGACTTAAAGTAGCATAAACACCTTCTCTCCTATGACAACCCAATGTTAAAAAAATCCGTTTTTCACCTCAATTTGAATGCATTTGTGCCGAACAGTATAGGTGCTTTTACGGATCTTGGTCAGGTATTTTTTTGCTGGGAAGTAAAGAAAAGTTTTTAATTAATGGCATTTTGGAAGTCATTTAAAATACGTTTGTTTGAAGTAAGAAATCAGCATATATAGCTACTGTATATGCAGTGAAAAAGGCATTCTTGTAGAATGCATTCGGTTTTTTTTACTGGGTAGGCATTCGTTGCATGTCAACGATATCATGATATTGCAATAAAGCTTATGACTAGAGCTTTAAAGAATTAATTAGTTTTTGAATGAATTCACTACCAATCGAATTTGATTTTCTTTAGAATTGAATGAATTCCTTTACTTAAGTAATTCACTGAATTTGTTCAGCAAAAAACAAATTCAAAGAATTAATTCAATTGCAATAATTCCTTTTATTAAATCAAGTGAATTAATTCCTACGAACGTAATTTTTTGTTGCAATTCAGTGAACGAACTTTTATTTTAATTCACTGAACGTAATTTTATTTTTTTTAATTCACTGAACAAAAATGAAATTGAACGAACTCAGTGGTGAATTAATTCACTTTTTATTCGTTCGATTTGTAAACGAGTTAATTCATTTGATTTAATAAAATAAACTATAGCAATGGAATTAATTCGTTACAAAAGAAATCGAACTAAGACAAATACACTCACAAAAGTTTGTCGGTAGAATCTACTGAAAATGACAGTTAAAACAAAGGTATATATATGTATGTAGTTAAAAATGCGACAAAGGTATTTACCTTTAAAATAACTAAAACTTTTGTTATTTTTAACTGTTGAAAAACAGCTAACATTAACATTAAACAATTAATTTAATGAATTTTCAATTGTTTCAAAAACTGAATTAATTCTTCAAAGCTCAGCTTATGACCCACAAATTTAGTACGAGTTGATGTTTTGGGGTCTCCAAAATTTATTTAGGGTGCCGTACGCCTGCTTAGCTTTGCATAATATTATCGCAATCCCCCTGATTATGTAAGGCGTTGGCGTATTTAGTAAAAACGCCTCCATACAAATCGAATTTTTCAAAATCGAAATTAACAAAAAGTAAAATTTTCCTGGCGAATCTAATACAATTTTAGTAAAATATAAGTCTCACTTGACTGCAGAAGTTTGTGGTATTATGCAGAACGTTCGAAAAAAGTTTTGATTTTGGATTGCATGTCTCTGATGCCGTGGTAGATATGCCACACACCATCAGCCTAATCAAAAGAATCAAGCTTATCGTTGAGACTACGTTATACTGTGCTCTTTTGACACTGATTGACTCAACATAACGTCAAGCATTATTTTACACCCTTAAATAATATTCGAAAATTGGTTCTCGAATAATTCAAAAACTATCCTATTTTAAAAACCGTTTAAAAAGAACGGATAAATAGAAAATATCCCGTATCGAATTATTCAGGAACTGGTTTTGACAATAGTTTTTGTTAAACAGTAATAAATTAATCCATCTTTTGTTAATAATAACGACTCCATATTTATTGAAAATTCAATCATATAAATTTAAAATAATGACATTTTATTCATACTCCGAAGAAAACCGTTTATATATAGCAATTTATTGTTTACTGTAGCCAGTTTTTGTTTTACGATTCAAAAATTTATACAAATATAAAATACGTTTTTGCAAATGTTTCCACTTAGTTGGTCGCGCAATGGGATACAACGTCTTGGTGAGCATTTTTCGTTTACGTAATAAAACTTGGTACTCATTGCCAGATACACCACGCAACCAAGACGGTACCGAATATAATACTCGTGTGGGATGTAAACGCTCATTACCCAAAATATCAATGTAATCATTCTGACCAAGGAGGGCACGTTTTTGCGACCATGCATTTTTGGGGCGATAAACAGGCATGGGTAATTTTTGTCCATTATCCAAATGGGGCAATAGACCACCTTGTAAAATATGGTCCTTGTAACCATAACGACGTAACAGAGGTCCTCGTGCTCTCTTCTCCTCATGCGAAAGTGTTCTGACTACCACTAATGCTTTGGTAGTGCCAGTGATGTTATTGATTCCACAAGGCGTAAGACTCATTCTAGTTTTACATACTTTACTGATATGGCCAAGAGTATTTCTCAACGTATTTGTTAATAATGACATTCTTAATAATTGTTTTGATAAATTCCTCCCGAAAATTAGATAATTCCACGCACGTCCATACAAAAAAAGAAAACACCAATTAAAAAGTAACAATTCACAATAGTAATGACAGAAACAGCTGTTTGTAAAAATGTGTTCAGTTAACATAAAACTGAACGAAACCAGAAATGTGCTGAAATGAACAATTTGATGTTGACAGTTACAAAACAATTATGAAATTTGAAAAATTTGCCAGTTAAAGAATTCCTCTCTGAAATTCGAAAACAAATTAAATTAAAATAAACTAATTGTTATCGACTAATTTTTAAACAAAACTTTTTCTTTGTTACCCTGTAAATACAAATATATATATTGAAATAGTCAAATATTTTTAAAATTAAGTCCAAACACAATAACTTTTTCTTTGTTACCCTGTAAATACAAATATATATCGTCACCTAAAATGCAAAAGGGCGTAACAACACTTTTTATTTTTTTACAGGAGAAGCAAAAAACTTTGTAGAATTAAAGATATTTTAGATTTAAAGGACATATTTTTTTCTCTTGCTTAAAACACGACTAAAGACTTATTTCTGAAGATTTTTTTTTATTTTTTGTTAATATTCTTCAAGTTAAGGTTGTTACGCCTTTTTGACATTGGCTTTTTTGAAACAAAAAGACGTAACAACAACAAAATTTATTTTCATAGTACATAAATATTTTAAAATATTTGTTAATTTAATATTTCAAATGATAAAAAAAACTTTAAAAATATTAAATTTATTAAATACGTACACTCATAAAAAAAGCCCGTACAAATAATTAAAAATTCTGACTTTGCGCCAGCAGAAATTTCAATGATGTTGAGAATCATGGTCGGCTAAATTTAGGTGACCTAAATTTTAGGTAAAAAAGTTAGTTCAAATACAATAATTTTTAAGAAATGTTGTTTAATGGAAATGAAAATTACTCAGCTGAAATCAGCACAAGTTTTCTGCTAAATTTTAGTTGGTTATAAACAGGTAAAAAATTCAGTCAACATTCAAAAATTTAGAAGAATTTTCGTTTAATAGAAATGAAAGTGGGTCAGTTGAAATCTGCAAAACATGCTGCTAAAATTACGATCACTTTTTGTTATTAATTGAATAAAAACAAATTAATGTAAATATTGTTAATTTTATTTTCGAATAAATTACACAATCCAAAAACACTATTTGCACTATATATCACTTTTATTTTCTTGCCAATATGTTAAACATCCGCTGGAGTTGTATTATTTGGTTCCTTTTTTTCGTCTACCTCTGGGTCGAATTTAGATGAAAATGTTAAAGTTTATATTATAAAACAAACCTCTATTATTTTATTTTTTAAATACAATTTTAACTGCGAAATGTTAATGTCCAGCATACCTCCGTTTTCTTTTGCGTTCCTTTGCTGACTAACAGAAACAAGAGAAAACATGCTCGTATCATATTATTTTATTTACGCCAAGCGCCATATTATTTTTATTTGCATTGGTAAGCGTCATCAGTGATGACTCATCGCACACATTAAAATACACTTACTAGAAATTTTCTAATTTGTATTGGTCGGCAAACTCACAAATACTCACTTCACCATCAAGCACCATCAATCACTATACTCTAGCGCCCCTATCGTTTTCTTTTGAAAACACAAATATTAAAAAAGTTGCCAATAAATTTATCTATATTAGCTGATAACATTGTCAAAATCATTTATAAAAAAGTTGCTAAATATCAGGAGGAAAAATTAGTTCAAGTACAGGAGAAATATGTTTTTGTGGTAAAATCGGATAACTGACAACTTTAGCTAAACAACGGATTTAAACGAAAACAACAGGAAAAATTAGTTCAACTGAATTAGAACGCGTTTAACAGACTTTTGTACTAACTTTTTTTATGAGTGTATGTAATAATTCATTACATAAAAAGAAACAATAATTCAGTATAGAATGTTAAAAAATTATATTTAATTTTCAAATGAAATGTTGTCATAAAAGTAATGACAATCTATAGGAAGTAAAGATTTGAGATGTTCCCATTTCTTCTTCGAAATTTTTAATCTTTGGGTATGTACAGGCGCTCCAGGATTCACTCAAGGGTGGGGGGGGGGCCGTACATTTTTCGTATCCTATACGGTAGTCCTATTTCTAGATATTTTATGAACTAGATGCAACAAGAGTATAAGATGTCCGAACCGGACATCGGACAAAACAATTGCATCAATTACGGTATGATGCAATGGTAGGTAGCACACACGAATATAAGGCAATTTTCGCAGAAAAAAAATTTTAAATGTGAATAAAGAAGCAAAAAAATCTAAATTATGAGAAAAAAATAAGAAAAATATTGGTAATATCAGAAATTAAAAACGTGCAATAATTTATGAAATATCTGAAGATAAAAATTTTTCAGAGTGAAATTTTATCACTAATTTTTGCTTAGTTTTTTATTTTCGATATATGCATATTTTTTTGTAATCTTTTTTCTTAATTCTAACATTTTTTTTAATTTCTATTAATTTACAAATATAAACTAAACAAGAATTTTTAAAATTCAACGAAATTTTTTTATTTAATTTTTAAATAACAAAAACTACTGTTTACTGTAAAAATACTGTTTTGGTGGTTGTTTATTATGATATAAAAAAAACTCATTTAAATAACTGTTACGAAATTACAGTACTTTTCGTTAGGTGTTTTCTTAAATAACCGTCATAAATGTTGTTTTGCATTTTTGTATAGAAAAACAACTGTAATTTCTGTTAAAAACGACAACTACTGATTACTACACAAACAACTGTCAAACTTTTTTGAGTGCACTCACTCGAAATATGTTCGTTAACATCAAACGAAAAAATTACAAACACAAATTGACAAAAAAATCTAAGCGAACTTAGTTATTCAAAAATAAAAAGAATTATTTTTTTATACAAGTGTGTTGCTACGCCTTTTTGTTTTTGAAATTCATAGACCGAAAAAATTTCTCAGTTGCTGGCTACTAAATTTTCAACTGCGTCTCAGGTGAAATACCCCTTACTGAATATCAGTTAAAAAAATTAATTGTAAATAACTAAATTGTCAGTTGAAAATTGTGTCAACAATAGTAGGTATGAAGTTAGTTAAGAAGAACGTATTTTTGGTTAATATTTTAAAAAATTTCCACATAGTAATTGGCAACCGAGAAATCAAAAATAAACACTGAAATTTGCAGCAATTTTTGTAATAATATTTGTTTCACATAATTTTTTATAACTTTTTATTAATTTTTAATGAAAAATCGATGACAACATTAAAACATTTGAACAAAATCTTCGCTGCAAGTGGTACGAACAGTCAAACAAGTGATTATTTTAGATGAGCTTCTTTTAATCCGACTATGATTAATTTTGTCTGTAAAAAGTGAAACAAATTAAATGTTTGTAAAATATATACAATAAAACAATTAAAACTTATCTTTAAATATTTTATTCCATCTTGACTCTTTTTCGAAATTCAACGGAATTTCAATAAACGGTTAGCCTTTGTGGACCAAATGCGTTTCTGTTACGAAAAACAGGAAAAATTTCAAATTTGTGTTAAATTTTTTTATTAGTTAAAAATATAATTGACAATTTGTATTTACAGGGTAACCGAAAAACTGTTGAAATATTAGGTGATAACGATTATTTCAGTTAATTCAGAAATTTTCGATTCTAACTGAGAAATTATTTAACTGAGCAACTGAAAAAATTTATCGGTGTACACTTGTTGATACGGCCTTTTGAATTTCGTTCGTAAAATCGTTATTTGTTGACATATAACTTCAAAATTTTGTAGGGACATGTAATTTTGTCAGTGCATCATAATCAATAAAAAACTCGATTTTGAATTTTTTTTGTTGTTACGCCCTTTTGCATTTTAGGTGACGATATATTGAAATAGTCAAATATTTTTAAAATTAAGTCCAAACACAATAACGGTGCGTCTCATACTGCAGGTTTAAAATTTAGTTAATAGTTAACCCAAAAAATTTGTTGTTGTTTTGTGTACATTTTTTTTGACATTTTCTTTTGTTTATAGTTAAGTTAAACCTACAGTATGAGACTCACCGTAAGAAAATAAATTTGAATCCAATTACGGTGGGTCTCATACTGCAGGTTTAAACTTAAGTTAATAGTTAACCCAAAAATTTGTTGTTGTTTTGTGTAAATTTTTTTTGACATTTTATTTTGTTTTTAGTTAAGTTAAAGTTAAACCTACAGTATGAGACCCACCTTTATTTTTTATTTCTGGCTTTCGGTCATCAAAACGCCCAGTATTTAGAAATATTTAATTTAATAGCATTTAATTATATTTAAAAAATTTCAAATTTACTTTTATTTATATAGAGTGAATTCAGTAATATACCGGAACCTAGAAGAACATATAATCATTGCCTTAAACTTGAGATGAAAAATGGAGGACGCGTTCTAAAGTTAACATACAATTAGGGTTTTTCTTTTCCCGGACTTTTTCATTTCCCGGGACAGCGGGATTTTTTTCTGAATTTCCCGGGATCCCGGGAATTCCCGCTCATTCGAAAATAAATAAATCCGATATATGTTGTATTGGAAAAACTCGATTTCTATTACAACACCGTCCGACAAAGTTAATTTTTTGGTTGTGCCTATGAGAAAATCTACACAGAAAAAATTTACAAAATTCTGTTTGTAATGTTAAACACCTTTTTTGCATAAACAAACAAAAATTTTTTTAAAAAGGCACCAACAATGGAATTTGTATATACACAGAAAAAAGTATAACAAAATTTTAAGTAATTAAAAAAATTGTTGGCTTTTTACTTAGATATCTAACAATTTTTTTATTAAATGTTTGTAAATTGTATCAAAAATATCAAAAAAATAGCCTTAGAATTTTTTGAAACAAAAAAAAAACAAATCATTTATTTTTTGTTTTCAATTGCTCAAATGTTTGTAAATTGTAACAAAAATTTCAAAAAAGTAGTCTTAGAATTTTTTGAAACAGAAAAAAAAAATCATTTATTTTTTTATTTTTAACAAATACAAACAAGTTACAAAAAAAAATTATTGTATTTACAAAACACATTGTTAAAAAAAATTGATTTTATTTTTAACAAATTACAAAAAAGTTACAAAAAGGGATTTGTATATACAAATTCCATTGTTGGTGCCTTTTTAAAAAATTTTTTGTTTGTTTATGCAAAAAAGGTGTTTAACATTACAAACAGAATTTTGTAAATTTTTTCTGTGTACAAATCCCTTTTTGTAACTTTTTTGTAATTTGTTAAAAATAAAATCAATTTTTTTTTAACAATGTGTTTTGTAAATACAATAATTTTTTTTTGTAACTTGTTTGTATTTGTTAAAAATAAAAAAATAAAATTCAACAACGAGTTTGTTATATTAAAACAATTTTTCGCTTTATGTTGTCGTATTGACAAAAAAAAAATTATTTTTTTTTTTTGTTGTTTCAAAAAATTCTAAGACTACTTTTAAAAAAATTTGTTAGATATCTAAGTAAAAAGCCAACAATTTTTTTTAATTACTTAAAATTTTGTGATACTTTTTTCTGTGTACTTAATATATAAAAAATAAAAAAAATATCCATGTCTTCCACTTTTTCTAGATCAATTCTTCTAACAGTTTAAATCGCGAATTAATATTGAGGTAATATATTTATATGGAAGGCCGTCTTAATTTAAAAAAACTCTTAGAAATAACTGAATTAATTCGCGTTTTAAACGGTTAAACGAATTAATATAGAGAAAGTGAAAGACACGGGTATTTTATTTTCATCTCTTCTTTTAGGACATATTGGAATTGTTCATGGGTGCAAACTTGTGTCGGACCAGTTTTATAGTCGGAAGTAAGATCGATTTTTTACTTAAACATTTCTTAAGTATGGAATCCAAAAATTTATATTTCTAGATATTTTGTTTCTATGGAGATTTTCAGAAGAATTCGTCTAAAATTATTTTTATAAAAAAGTTTAAAAGGCAGTATTTTTCACACAAATTTTTAGGTAAATTGGCTTAAATCTTTTTATAAAAATAGAAAATAAAATATTATTAAATAATTTTTTAAATTTAATTAGTATTTTTTGATTAGAAATTTTTAAAAATAAATTCCCAGCCAGCAATTTCGGAGCGCTCATAAATAAGATTCTTAAATGGCTCATAGAAATGATTATTGCTTTTTGAAAAACACTCTTTTTTTCTGGTCTCTACAATCTAAAGAGCTGTCTCAAATTGAGGGTTAATTTTTCGGACGCAAAGATTCCAAAATTTTTTAAAATTATGAGGAAAATTTGGATTTTATATGTGCTTTTTTCTGAGTCATTTCTGAGTACACAGGGGGCTCTTTTGGACGGACCACTTTCATAGGAAAAAGTGTAAAAATGTTTATGTTATTGGAGCTAATTTCTGAGTCATTAATGATCATCTTCGTTTACTTGGTTATTTAATTTTCATAGTTGTATTTTAAATTAACATGTAAAAAATCCAAAATAATTTGAAAAAGCATCTGATGCATTATTTTAAAAATAAATAATTTTTAAAAAATACAATTAAAATAAAGGAATTACTTATATCAGCTGAAAATACGAAAATATTACTAATTTTTTTTAATTTTAATGCACAGGCTTTTTGGAGATATTTGGAACTGTAGTAATGATGTTCAAATGTTGTATATATTGCTTTACTTGAACAAAGATCATCGTTTTAAAGAAAAAATTTTTTTCCGAAGTACGTGTATTTTTATTGGTAACTAAACCAAATTCAGCTGACATTCAAAAACAATTTGGCCTAAATAATATTTTTTTTATATTGTACTAATCCAGTTTATTAAATTTTAAATCGTATTTTTTATTTTAAATATTTTTATTTAAATTGATTTGAAAAAAATCAATGCTTTAAATTTAAATAAAGCTTCCAAAATTGGCTATAACTTCTATAAAAGAATGCAAAAAATCCCGGGAAATCCCGCATGAAATTCCCGGGATTGCGGGATTGGAAAAAGGGCGGGATTCCCGGGAATCCCGTCCCGGGAATTCCCGGGACATAAACCCTACATACAATCCAACTTAAAAAAAGGTTTTCATGTTGTAAGTTGATTGATTAAAATCAGAGCTGTGAAGAATTAATTATTTAATTCAGTTTTTGAATTCTGAATTAAAAATTCAATGAATTAATTCTCAAAAGCCTATATATTGAATGGAATTAATTCATATTTGTTTTCGTTCGATTTATTTTATTACGAATTCAATTGATATAAATCTTTTTATTAAATCAAATGAGTTAATTCACTGATAAACGGGTTCAATTTTATAAATCGAACGAATAAAAAGTGAATTAATTATTTACTCAATTAATTCACCAATAATTCGTTCAATTTCATTTTAGTTCATTGAATTAAAAAAAAATACGTTCAGTGAATTGAAAAAAAAAACTTATGAATACCGCTAAAAAAGTTCAATAAACGTCACCTGCTTTAAATATCGATATGCTTTAATTGTCACTAGGCCTTGAAAGTCGTAAAATCAAACTAAATAAATAATTCTATAGTGACAAAAAATATATTAGGGGTTTTCATATAAACAAACCATATTTTTTATATATTGAGTTTGACATTAAACTCATAAACATACCAGGTTTACACCGTTTACAAGTAAAATACGAGTTTATATGAAAACCCCTATTATTTCTTCAACTAAAAAATAGATTAAAAAAAAATGACTGCCGTCAACTTTAAAATGTCAAGAGGATTCTGTCAATTAAAGTTTCAAATTTTAATTAAAGTTAAAATTTTGCTAAATGAACTTCTTCAACATAAGAATTTTTTAACTAATCACGTATTGCAAATTATAGTGTTGGAACTTAATGCATCGTTTAATGAAAACGTTTTCAGCTAACGATGGTTCACTTGCAAAATTCAAAATACTGGGGAAAAACTGTCCTCCAACTAGGGTTGCCAGACGGCCTTGATTTCGCTTGATTTACAAGAATTTTTAATGCTGAATCAAGAAAAAATATGATTTGCCAAGATTTTTTAAAGCCCAACCAGAAAAAACATTAATATAAACAATAATACAATTTAATGGAAAATCACTGTGAAGCCTGTCTATAAAAAAGGCAAAACTAGATCTAGTCTGATTTGCAAATTAGTAATGTGTCTATAACTTTGAAAAAATGTTTATTCTTCTTCTTAACCTCAAATCTACTTAAATAAAATTAATAAAAATTCATATTAATTACAATATTAATTGCATTCGTTCTATATGACGCGTTTGAAAAAATAACTCTTTACTAGAAAAATAAAAATGCCCTGCTGGCAGCCCGTCTCCGATATACACAAATTGCCTGCACTTGTACGTAAAAACCATACGTGAGTGTGGCAACATTTGTGAAAAAGATGACAAAGAGGAGATAAGAAGATAAACAAAACATCTAAAGTAGAATGTTTGTATGTCTGTTTGATCACTTCTGAGAGTAAATTATCATATAGAGACAATCTGACAATAAAATATAAACAATAATACAATTTAATGGAAAATCACTGATGAAGCCTGTCCATAAAAAAGGCAGAAACTAGATCTAGTCTGATTTGCAAATTAAAAATGTGTCTATAACTTTGAAAAAATGTTTTTTCTTTTTCTTAACCTCAAACCTACTTAATTAAAATTAATAAAAATGCATATTAATTACAATATTATTGCATTTGGTCTATATTACGCGTTTGAAAAAACAACTCTTTACTTAGGGTTTGGGGTTCGGGAATTCCCGGGCGGGAATTCCCGGAATATCCCGGGAAAAGTTTGCCGGGAATTCCCGGGAAAATAATATATTTTTCCCGGGAAAACGGGAAATTTTAAAAATACTAAATTCTTTAAATTGTTTTCGTTTGGAATAGGATTTTTTAATTTTAGTCATAAAAAACATTTTAAATACCAACACAAAATGTTATTGCTAAAATATTTCAAAAGGGAATCAATTTCTTTGAAACACAAAAAATTTTTGCCAAGTAATTAGGAGCATTTCAACTAATAAAGATTTTTCGCATAATGCAGCGCAGTGCAATATTTGCCCTAAAAGACTAATTGTTAACGAAGGTATTATCCAACATCTAAATTTGGTTCACTAAAAAAAAAAATGAGTCATGCAATTTCTCTTGAAGAAAACAACAACAAGAATAACGTTCCAGCTAAAATTAGCAAAGTACCCGAAGAAAAAAGTGTAAGCTGAATAGGCATTGAACGTTTTATGGTAGGGCAAACATTTCCTGAAATGGTATCCAAATTAGCCGCAGTCGACGGAATGTCAATCCGCACCATAACTAGATCTTCGTTTATTCGAGGATGTTTATATAATAAAAACCTTGCATTGCCAAAAAACGAAACCGATGTAAAGAACATTATATTAAATTACTACAATCATGTAGAAGATATCATGATAAAAGAAATATTGAGCAATATTTCTAGCAATAGGAGATTTACTATAATCTTAGATGAATGGACAAGAATATCACAAAAGAGATATTTGAACATATGTATAAACGGAAATAATTCATTTTATAACCTGCGGTTGGTTTATATGTCAGGAAGATGTAATAATAATAAGAAGAATTGTAGAGATAAGGCTAGAATACTTTTATTTGAATTTGGAAAATAACATTGTGGCCACCATATCTAATGGGCTGAATGTGATGAAACGGTTTGTTTCCGACAATCCTGTAGTGGGTGCTTTCTGCTGGAATCATGCAATTCATTTGGCAGTGCTTAGAGTAATTTATGTGAAACCAAATGTTCAACATTCTGATATTTTTTACTTTGAATTCTCACTACACAGACTGAATTTGTACTGAAATAGTGTTTTTTTTTTAACAAATATTACTTATATAGGTGGTTTTCATTAACAATTTTGTTCAAAAATATTTCCCGGGATTCCCGGTATTCCCGGGAATCAAATTTTTTTATTCCCGTTTCCCGGGAAATGAAAAAGTCCGGGAAATCCCAAACCCTATCTTTACTAGAAAAATAAAAATGCCCTGCTGGCAGCCCGTCTCCGATATACACAAATTGCCTGCACTTGTACGTAAGAACCATACGTCAGTGTGGCAACATTTGTCAAAAAGGTGACAAAGAGGAGATAAGAAGATCAACAAAAAATATAAAGTAGAATGTTTGTATGTCTGTTTGATCACTTCTGAGAGTAAATTATCATATAGCGACAATCTGACAATAAAATATAAACAATAATACAATTTAATGGAAAATCACTAATGAAGCCCGTCCATAAAAAAGGCAGAAACTAGATCTAGTCTGATTTGCAAATTAATAATGTGTCTATAACTTGGAAAAAATGTTTATTCTTCTTCTTAACCTCAAACCTACTTACCTAAAAAAATATTTTTCAAACTTTTTCTTAAACAACGTTTTGTAAGAAACAATTGAACATTCCATTTAAATATTATGGCAAAGCGTTTTCTTTTAGTATATTTGTTTGAAAATCTATCAACATTAAATTAAGACTAGTAGCTTTTTTTAGCAAATTTTGTATTTGAAGATTCAAAATTAAAATGTTCCTAAGAGATAGAAACATCCATAAAGCAATTAGGTACTTATAAAATAGTAAAAATCCAACTTCATGGAACTGTTAAAAAACATTACTTGTTAGAATTATTTAGGCAAGATCTGGACGTATATATAATTTATATACTTGCATTACAGAAACAGGATGCGAAGTTTGATTTAACTGACTTGCAGTTCATTCCCCTTTTGTGTGTTATGCGTGACAAACCGACTAGTGATTTCGTAGGTTAATCATTGCGATGCTGGCCTCCAACATTTTTGTTCAATAAAATATGTATATGGAAATATTTATATTCTTCTTTGTTTTAGAAAGATTAGTTTTGCATTTTTTTAAATACCAGGATGATGCTACCATGTTTGACTTCGTGGAGTATAACTGATGCATTTGGAAGCAAAAGAAATTTATGCATCAATAATCTTATATTGCCTAAAAATATTAAGAACTAACATATGTATTTATATATTTCAAACTTTTAGTATTGTTCCAGGTTATAGGTCATTCACATAAACGAGATAACTAAATCTCCTCATTTGTGTTCTTTATTCTATTAACATATAACATCATATGGTAATAGAACAAAGAACCAAAAACGAGTAAATTAGTAATATCATTCATGTGAATGGCGTTTAGGATATTGTTGTACCAATGCCTTACCTCAAACATTTGTTGTTTGTTTAAAAGACAGCTAATAAAAAACTAGTAAATTCAATTGAAAATAAGTTTTTAACAAAAAAGAAAAATATTTGTACAAATAAGACAATTAAAATTCTGACAACTAACCTAGTGTCTGCAAATGCAATGAAATATGCAAAGAAATTTTAAAACACATAATGTGCGTTCCCGTACGTTACCGCGGGTACCCGCGGGAACCCAAAACAGCCCAAACAACAACAACTTACACGCAATTTTGAGTACGGGAACGCCTTTGGGCTAGTTTGTGTAACTTCGGTAAAGTACGGGAACAGACATATAAATAGAGTTAGCTAAAAACCGAAAAATTTGTAAACGGCGGTTTCGGTTTTTCAAAATTGTAAAAACCGCGGTTTCGGTTATTTTTCGGTTTTCTTGTGGTACTAATAGAATTGTTTTCAGGCAATTAAATTAGTATAAAAATTAAATAGTTTAACACGTACAATACGAATGAGGGTATGTATAGTTAATCTTTTTTAATTGATAAATATTTTTCGTTCGAGATCACATATTAATTATCAAATTTTTCTTTTAAATTATTTTCAAATTAAAAAAGATGATAAAATAAAGTAAGAATAAAAATTTAAAAAAGTCGATATGGCCAGTAGGATAGAATACATATTTTCGGGTTCCTCTACAGACCTATCCTCAGTATTGTATACCTACATTCATTAAAATTCAACTGAATTTCTTATTCAAATAAAGGCAATAACGCCGTTTCGTACCTTTGCGGGAGAAGAAAAGTACGCGGAAAATCGTTATAAATAAAATATTTTTATTCTTTTGTCGGCAACTAAAGCTGTATTTTCACAAATTTAAATTTTATCAATATGTATATTTAAAAGAACATAAGGTTAAAATTTTATTAATTTCGTGTGGACTACGAAATAGGACTTTTTGAAAAATACGCGGTAAAAATCTATACAAAAACAAAAAGCTCTTTAAATTTAGTGGAGTAAATGTTTATTACAATAAATACATTTTTCTGAGCACCCAGAAATTATTACTCGTAAAAGACTCTAAAATATGATTAATTTCAGAGTGCTGAAATTTGAAGTCACAAATAAAACACAACAGATTCGTATTTATGAGTGTATTAAAAAATTATTTTTTTTTTAATTTTTTAAATACTCATAAATGGTTCAAAAATTATCGACTATTATTTCACAGTTTAGGGGATGATTATTTGAAAATTCTATCACCAAAACTGGGAGATAGTTGTTATGTATTTGTCCACAGGAAAATAACCATAATCACAGTTAGAAATGACAACTGTTGATTATTGCACAAACAACTATCATCTAACAAACTTTTTTGAGTGTACGTACCTTTCCAATGCAATCTAAATGATGACGATCCAATGAAAAAGTAAATACGATTATGGAAATTTACAAATAACATATTTTTTCATTTTCCGGAAAGAAAATCGCGAACAGAACTGTGTGCTTTTCGAATGTCGAGACGTAGATTTTTAAGTGGATACATAGAAAAAATATAATTAAGCTTTAAAAATAAACAACCTATTTAAAAGTCGCCAAAAATTAAAATATTATATTTATTTAAAATTAAACATTTATGAAATGTTATGTATTTTTGTTGTATATTCGTATTTTCTAGTTAAATATGGATAAATATCTTGCATACTTAATACTTCAAAATTAATTTCACAAAATGTCCAATAGAAAAGAGAGAATGAATATTATTTGCTGACGTAATCAATAATATATTGTTGCTATTGGTTGATATTAAATAAAATATAAAGTATTGCTTTCAAGCCTTAAAGGAAATTAGACAATTGTTCTTAAATGATATGACATCAGCATGCAGATGTAACTTTTTCTCTTATTTATTCCTACGAGTGGCATCCGAAGCTGTAGGTGGTGGGGGTGGGCCACGTTTGTGCAATTCTTCCAAATAGTTGACGACAATAGCAGTACGTTCATCGCCTAAATGTTCTAATATTAAATACCTGCAAAAAAAATTTTTTTTTTTTACAAAAAAGCATACATTATTTGTTTTCGTTTACTATACCTTTTATCCATTTTTAATATATCTTGTATATCCTTAAGATGATTAGGATTTTCTTTGACTAGCTCATGACTTTTGTGTGTAATAAGTTTACATTCCTTCAGTAATTCTTTGAGACCACCTTTGGCTTCCAAAGTTTTATCAACAATATAATCCCTAAATTCACGTTCACATTTTTCCGAATTATTATATTTCAAATAACGCGGATCTTCTTTAATCAACTTTTTAATGTCTTTCCAAGAACTAGTCAAATCTAAAGTTGTAATTTCATCCAACATTTCACGGAATTTTTCACGTTTCTTCTTCATTAAATTATCAATATGTTCATTAAAGATTCTAAAAAGAGAACGAAAGGTCAATTGCAAAAATTTTTACTGAAACAAATATATTCATTTATTTGTACTAAGTGTACTTTTTTAATACAATATACTTTTTTATAATAAGGATTTTTTTAATAAAAGCTGTATTTTCGCTCATACCTATCAACGTTAAGAATTTAAAGCAAATCTATATTTAACCGAATAAAGTATAAAAAAACTTATAAATAATAGGGGTTTTCATATAAACTCGTATTCTGCTCGTAAACGGTGTAAACCAGGTATATTTATGAATTTAATGTCAAACTCCATACATAAAAAATATGGTTTGTATTTATATAAGGTTTACAAGGAATTTACGAGTTTATAAGAAAACCCCTAATAATTTTTCATTGTACTCATTGTACGGAGTATTTTTCTTCCTCTTCTTGTATTATAAAGAAGTAAGGCCGAAATAAAAACTTGTATTTGTTTATTATCAATGGTGATAACATACAAAATATCAACAAAACCTTTCAAAATATTTCTTTCGTTGGTTATGCTTGCAAAAACTTCGAGAACATATTTATTTATACATTTTTTACTGCTCTTTTCCATCTAGTTCAGTGGTCGGCACCAATAGCCACCAGTGGCGGATCATAATCGGCTTTTCACACGTACACAGCACGAATGACAACAAAACTCTCAACTAAGAGCATAACGAATAAAAATATTCCATTCATTAGCATTATAGCTTTCAACATTGATGTCGGTTTGTTTAAGAAATTTTAGAAAAATTTTACACTCTTAAAATTTTACAAGAACAGGAAATTTATTACGAATTATTTTTATTTCTTTAATTCATAAAATTTACTAACTAATGGAATACTTTTTTAAGAATAAATAATTTATATACAAAAAAATTAATATTTTTAATTAAATTAATTAATTTTAATTAAATTAATTAATATTTTTGTATAATTAAATTTATTATGAATTATTTAAAAAAATGTAATTAGTATAAATTATTTTTTTTTATTTCCTTAATTCATTCATGCATTTATTATTTCATTTCTTCAATAATTCATGTTCTTAATATACAAAAATAAATTTAAAAATGATAAACTAATTTCTCACAGTGTAAAACAACAATACATTCACATTCTCTCTTTCCGCCGACCACTGATCTAGTTGGTGTAGCAGACTCTGTTTAATATGAAATCTTGATGTTTTATAATGTACTGAAGAGAACTGATGATGGCGAACTGGAAAATCCCCGAAACGATCGACTTTCAATTGCTGAAGGTTTGAAATATTTTAAAAGCAAAAAACTCTGTGAAGTATTTATTAGAGACATATCCTGCTGAAGAAAAATGACTGAGTTTTTGAAAAAAGCACTTGCCAACAAACCAAACGATATCGTTTCGAAATCGTTACGATATCATTTCGGTGATAAGTTTGTCCGAGAATGATATCGTTAGCGATTCATAAGTATTACATACTGTGGAGAAAAATGCACATTCGTTAATGATATCGTTTTTCCTTTAAATAACGATATCGCTACGATATTGAAAATATCAGACTGCGCGATAATACTTTCGTCATATTCCAAAATTTTTATCGTTATTGTATCACTATTCCATGAAAATATTATAGCGTTAACGATATCGAAATAAACAAACACATATGATATCTTTAACGACATCGAAAAAAAATTAAATTATAATATTTATGATATCCTATTTAATAAAAAATATACATATTTATTGCACATTTTTGCATTCTGATCAATAAACCATTTTTATTTAACTTTATTTAGATTCAATTTTGGCGAATGTAAAAATTATAACAATGAAGCATACATGTCTATCCAATTCAAACTCAGCATACATTCAGTATAATGGCAATCGCTATTCCTCTTGTTAACAGATTTCTTTATAAATACCATTTGCTCACACTGAATTTGATTTTAATCAATCCAAATTTAAGGGTTAAAATCAATCCTCGGATTTCAGATTAAAATGTGCAATTTTCCTGAAAAAAAAAAATGAAAAATTAAATTAGATACCTTTTGAAATTTTTAATTGCATTTTAACATTTTTAACACTTACCATTCAGAACACTTTTGTTGTACCAAATATGTATATTGTATTCTATTTAGAAATCATAGATTACATAGATATCTTACTCTTCTTCTTCTTTTGTCAACAAACAAATTTTTACACACATATTGAAATATTTTTTGTATAGGTATAGGACATATGTCCAACACATTCTCTAAGAAATCTATGTAATCTATGTTAGAAATTCGCTAAGAAAAACTTTTATTATTTCCAATATTTAATTTTATTTGAAAACTTTTTGAAGTTTGTTTCAAATCTAAATAATTTCTATATCGTTTTGGATTTTCATTATTGATATCGTAAATGTTATTATATATGATATCATTAACGATACTGTATCGTTTCTTGGTTTATTGGATTATTATGTTATTTCATAATAAGGAAATAATTGGCCTCGAACAAGAATTAATAAAGCTTTTATAAACAGTTACAGCGGTATTAATAATATCCTGTTATTAAAAAGCAAAAAAAAACGAGTAAAAAGGTTAAAGTCGGGCATGCCGACTATACAATAGCCTACACCAGTCTGGGTAAAAGCCAACTAATGTTTGGATCCGAAATTCGAATGGGTTAAAATGGGGCTTGTATCAAAATTTTCTATAATGTGAGTCAGCGCACCAAATTTCATTAAAATATCTTAATATTTGCGATCTGCAGTTTGTAACCAAGTCAATTTTGGGGGGACCCTTATATGGGCACTAGGTCTAAACATGGACAGATGTTCACCAAAATCAATAGGATTCGTCCTTGGGCCAAAATAGGTCTGTGTACCAAATTTCATCAAAATATCTTAATATTTGCGACCTGCAGCGCATAAACAATATAATTTTGGGGGGACGCTTATATGGGCACTAGGTCTAAACATAGACCGATGTTCACCAAAATAAATAGGCTTCGTCCTTGGGCTAACATAGGTCTGTGTACCAATTTCATCAAAATATCTTAATATTTGCGACCTGCAGCGTATAAACAATATAAATTTGGTAGGACCCTTATATGGGCACTAGGTCTAAACATGGACCGATGTTCACCAAAATCAATAGGCTTCGTTCTTGGTCAACATAGGTCTGTGTACCAAATTTCATCAAAATATCTTAATATTTGCGAGCTGCAGCTTATAAACAATATAATTTTGGTAGGACCCTTATATGGGCACTAGGTCTAAACATGGACCGATGTTTACCAAAATCAATAGGCTTCGTCCTTGGGCCAACTTAGCTCTGGTTACCAAATTTTATCAAAATATCTTAATATTTGCGATCTGCAGCGTATAAACAATATAATTTTGGGGGGAACATTATATGAGCACTAGGTCTAAACATGGACCGATTTTAACCAAAATCAATAGGCGTCGTCCTTGGGCCGACATAAGTCGGTGTACCAAGTTTTATAAAAATATCTTAATATTTGCGACCTGTAGAGTGCGCACAAGAATGCATGGACAGACAGACAGACGGACATCGTTAAGTCGAAATAAAAAAAATTCTGAGCCGATCGGTATACTATAAGGTAGATCTAGGACCAATATTTTTTGGTGTTACAAACATCAGCACAAACTTATAATACCCTGACCACATAGTGGTGTAGGGTATAAAAAACAAACAAAAATCCATTCACATAAATGAAAAAGCCTTATTATACCCTACACCACTATGTGGTCAGGGTATTATAAGTTTGTGCTGATGTTTGTAACACCAAAAAATATTGGTCCTACCCCCCCTTATAGTATACCGATCGGCTCAGAATTTTTTTTTATTTCGATTTAACGATGTCCGTCCGTCCGTCTGTCTGTCTGTCTGTCTGTCCATGCATTCTTGTGCGCACTCTACAGGTCGCAAATATCAAGATATTTTGATGAAACTTACGTCGGCCCAAGGACGACGTCTATTGATTTTGGTTAAAATCGGTCCATGTTTAACCTAGTGCCCATATAAGGGTTCCCCCAAAATTATATTGTTTATACGCTGCAGGTCGCAAATATTAAGATATTTTGATGAAATTTGGTACACAGACCTATGTTGGCCCAAGGACGACGCCTATTGATTTTGGTTAAAATCGGTCCATGTTTAGACCTAGTGCTCATATAATCGTCCCCCCAAAATTATATTGTTTATACGCTGCAGATCGCAAATATATATTACGATATTTTGATGAAATTTGGTACACAGAGCTAAGTTGGCCCAAGGACGAAGCCTATTGATTTTGGTAAACATCGGTCCATGTTTAGACCTAGTGCCCATATAAGGGTCCTACCAAAATTATATTGTTTATACGCTGCAGGTCGCAAATATTAATATATTATATGATGAAACTTACGTCGGCCCAAGGACGACGCCTATTGATTTTGGTTAAAATCGGTCCATGTTTAACCTAGTGCCCATATAAGGGTCCTACCAAAATTATATTGTTTATACGCTGCAGGTCGTAAATATTAAGATAAGGTACACAGACCTATGTTGGCCCAATATATATATATTTGTTCCTTTTACTCCTGCAAGGAGCATAGGGCATGTTGGCCCAATAACGCAACCTATTGATTTTGGTGAACATCGGTCCATGTTTAGACCTAGTGACCATATAAGGGTCCTACCAAAATTATATTGTTTATACGCTGCAGGTCGCAAATATTAAGATATATTGATGAAATTTGGTACACAGACCTATGTTGGCCAAATAACGCAGCCCATTGATTTTGGTGAACATCGGTCCATGTTTAGACCTAGTGCCCATATAAGGGTCCTACCAAAATTATATCGTTTATACGCTTCAGGTCGCAAATATTAAGATATTTTGATGAAATTTGGTACACCGTCCTATGTCAGCCCAAGGACGAAGCCTATTGATTTTGGTTAAAACCGGTCCATGTTTAGACCTAGTGCCCATATAAGGGTCCCCCCAAAATTATATTGTTTATACGCTGCTGGTCGCAAATATTAAGATATTTTGATGAAATTTGGTACACCGACCTATATCAGCCCAAGGACGAAGCCTATTGATTTTGGTTAACAGCGGTCCATGTTTAGACCTAGTGTCCATATAAGGGTCCCCCCAAAATTATATTGTTTATACGCTGCAGGTCGCAAATATTAAGATATTTTAATGAAATTTGGTACACAGACCTATGTTGGCCCAAGGACGAAGCCTATTGATTTTGGTGAACATCGGTCCATGTTTAGACGTAGTGCCCATGTAAGGGTCCCCCCAAAATGGGCTTGGTTACAAAATATTAAGATATTTTAATGAAATTTGGTGCGCTGACTCACATTATAGAAAATTTTGACACAAGCCCCATGTTAACCCATTCGAATTTCGGATACAGACATTAGTTGGCTTTTACCCAGACTGGTGTAGGGTATTGTATAGTCGGCATGCCCGACTTTAACCTTTTTACTCGTGTTTTCAAATATAAGGTTGCTCTTAACCGGTGTCTTAGGAAATCATTATGAATAAACCAGGGTTGGCACACAATACCGCTAAAATACCGTTATCGATTCAAAGCCCTTTCAACTGACTACCGTTACCCCTAAAATACCGTTACCGAAATACCGCTATCCTTAAAATACCGTTACCGAAATACCGCTATCCTTAAAATACCGTTACCGAAATAACTGAAATGCCGTTATCCTTAAAATACCGAAATATCGATACCCTTAAAATACGGTTACCGAAATAAATTAAATACCGTTACCGTTATTTTTAATTTTCTGCTTTTGGTAATTGTACGTGGTTGTTGAGTATTTTTCGTACTTTAAGTTGGTAAATTTGTTCTGTTTTCAATCTCGTTTGTTTTTTGTAAAAAAAATTGCGGGATTCATCGAAATATCTGACTACCGTTATCCTTAAAATATTATTATTTATTTATTTGAACAATGCAGTACAACAAGCGCTTGTCTTATATTAAAGTAATGGGAAGATAAATTTACAGTATGCGTTTGTTAAAATAAAAATATTATAATACTTAATACTACAACATACAATTTTAAAATCATTAAATAAATTAACAATAGGCCTTTTTTTTAATCACCGGATTTATTTTTGGATTTATGTTATTTTGTTAAAAAATACATATTTTGGTTTTTAATTTTCAAAATTTATAATTTTCATTAAAATCTAATACTTATTCGCCAATAAATTGTGCAAGAAAATCATTAAATTTTTTAAAAATGTGAACACAGGAATTGAAATAAGCTAAATCCAAAATGGATTTAAAAAATAAATAAATCCGTTTTGGATTTAGCTTAATTTTCTTCCAGAAATTTCATTTTCGCAAAATTTAAATTTTTTCTTTCACATTATATTAGGGAATAAGTGTTAGATTTGGATAAAAATATAAAATTTTAAAAATTAAAAAACAAAATGTGGATTTTTTAACAAAATAAAATAAATCCAAAAATAAATCCAGTGATTAAAAAAAAGGCCAAATAATAAATAATATGATGTGTGTGATGTACATATAAAGATTTTGTTATCCTAAACGGTTAATAATTGCAGATTTAAAATGTTTTGCATTGCTAATATTTTGAATATTTGGGGGAAGAGTGGTCCAAAGACCAATTGCAATTAAGAAAAAGTGTCTTTCCGATATAAGTTTACGGTGAAAGACTGAGTTTATTCTATTGCCTCTGTACGACATTGAAAAGTGTATTCTCTTATATAGGTAGTCTGGCTCCTTTGTATATATGACTTAATGAAAAAACAAGTGTTCGGTATTTTAATAAATTTTCAAACGGCATACCACACATCTATTTCGAGTACTCTGAAATCCGGCTCCGTCTATTGCGACCATAAACGTATCTAGCAACATTGTTATAAGTAACATTAAGCCTTTTCATACTTAACGAATCACAGTTAGTGAAAAGCTCACACCCGTACATAAGTGTTGGCAATAGATACATATGTCTTTGCAAGTAACATTCTAACTTTAAAAGGTGTATAATATTGCGTCATAAATAAATTTCTTAACATTCCGTATGTTTTACCACATAATGCATTAATATGATCCGACCAGTCAAGTTTTTTATTGAAAATAACACCCAGGTTTTTGGCAGTACCTGCTAGCTCAATTTCCGAGTTATCAATTAGGATTGGTGGTAAGATATCAGATTCCATTTTACCAATTATTATGGCTTTAGATTTTCTTGCGTTCAAACTCAGACCGTTTGCTAACGCCCATTCTCCAATACAACTTAGGTCATAATTGATTTTTCTAATGCAATCATCGACATTCGACGGCCTGCAACTTATATAGAGTTGCACATCATCTACGTACATTTGAATGCCACAGTAACTTAGCCTGGAGGGTAGATCATTAGAATATATTGTATACAAAAGTGGGCCAAGTATAGAGCCCTGTGGGACACCCCTCAAAATTGAGCAACTGTTAGACCTATCGGATCCTTGGTATACTGCTTGACTCCTATCGCTCAGAAGAAATTAACTTTACAGCAGCGGAAAAACAGAATATCCTTTCCAGTTTGAAGCAGAGAATAGCGTGTTCAACTGTGTCAAACGCTTTTGAGTGATCAAGCAAAATTAAAAAAGATACCATATTTTTCTCAATATTCATTCTTAACTCTTCAGTAACATCTATTAGAGCAGTTATACAGCTATGCTTTGGTCTGAAACCAGATTGTCTATCGGAAAGTAGGCAATTATCATACAAAAACTTGGTCATTCGTTTATGAATAAGACGCTCAAATACTTTTGATAAATAGGGTAATATTGCTATTGGTCGGTAGGTGTTGTCATTTTTGGGTATAGGAATAATCTTAGCGTGTTTCCACGCTGATGGGAAAGTCGATGTTGTTATAATCGTATTAAACAAATATGTTATATGTGATAGGGTATAAGTCAAACTCAGTTTTATGAACTTGGGATGGGTTCCATCATGTCCAATAGAATTAGATCTGATGCTGAGAACTGATTCTAGAATGTCTTCCTGGGTAAAATGAATAAAATCAAAACAAAACGAATTTGGTTGAGTCGCACTGTTGTTAACACAGCGTGTTGAAGGTATTGTATGATTATTAGTCAAGTAAGCATTAGCGTTGTTCATACCTGTGTTATTCGTAGAATTATCATCGTAGAAGTTAATATTTGATGCAGGCATTGGTATGTTTGCAAAATCATGATTCAATTTATTAATATCAATAGTATTATCGGATTTAATGTCACTATTAACTACACCCATGTTGCGAATCTCCCTCCATTTCTTTTTTGAGCAGACTGCTGATATAAACTTTTCCTCATAGAAAATTAATTTTGCAGCTCTAATTCTAGAATTTACTTTTCTCCTTGCCTCCTTAAAGGTATTATGCAGTTCTGTAGTTTTAAATCGTTTCCACCTCTCATAAGAAAAATTTCTTTCTTCTATCAAACCTTTAATTTCATTTGAAAACCATGGTTTTTCGTTACGTATTTTTTTAGTTTAAATAGGAATATTTTTCTCATATAGGTATTGTATATACCGTTACCGAAATAACTGAAATATCGCTAACCTTAAAATACCGTTACCGAAATAATCAAAAAACCGTTATCCTTAAAATACCGTTACCGAAATAACTAAAAAACCGTTATCCTTAAAATACCGAAATATATGAAATAGCGTTACCCTTAAAATACCGTTACCGAAATAATCTAAAATAGTTACCCTTACCGATAACCGCATCGTTTCGGTTACCATCCATGGAATAAACTCTATTTTAAGAAGCTGCTAGGCCCAAAAATACATTCTACAACATTTCCAATTGTTTTTCAGAAGTTATCAATTGTATTTCAGATTTATCAATTGTATTTCAGAAATTATCAATTGATTTTAAGTTTTATTAATTGTATTTCAGAAATTATCAATTGTTTTTCAGATTTATCAATTGTATTTCAGAAGTTATCAATTGTATTTCAGAAAATATAAATTGTATTTCAGAAATCGTCAATTGTATTTCAGAAATTATTAAATGTATTTAAGAAATTTCAGAATTTATTGATTGTATTTAATAGTTAATAGAGAACAGTTAAGGTTAACACTATGCTAAATTTTCAGTATGAATTCCGCTGTTAGTATTTGTTCCCTCCTTTTTGTAGCGTTTGTTAATTTTGTCGTTCCTATGATGTAACATTAGTGGACTATTGACAAAATAATCTTTCAAGACTGTGTTTTTCTTCAGAATTCCACATTTTCTCTCTATCTTAAGAAAGTGGTTTTTTTTGACAATAAGTTTAGTAGGAAAGATCTAAAAGAGTTGTCCTACAATGCATATAAGTTCCATTTTTCTTAATAAATAGAAGGAGTTCTTTCTTATTTTTTAGCTTTTCTCACCCCTGTGATAAAATATTTTGCGAATTGGAACCCTAAAATTGTAACAAAAATTTTAAGTCACAAATTTTTTACATTCATTGTGAAAGCTAAAATATTCATTACCCAGCCAGCAAAGTTTGGATAATTTTTTGAGGGTTCTTATTCTATGAGTCAAAAATTACTCAAAGTACATATTTTTAAAATTTAAAAAATTTTTTGTCAAAAATTGCTAATTTTTTGGACGAAAATGTGAGCCCTCTAAAATGAATCACAAAATTTTGAGGCAAATTATTAATTCCAAAAAATGATTCAGAAATGTAAATAAATTTGAATATTTTCTGAACAAATCTGAAAAAATCCTCAAAAAACAGATTAATTTTTGAGCCTGTAGAAATTTTTTTAATATTTCTTTTGAGTAATTTTTGAATCAAAAAAGAAGGCTCTTTTCGATGAACCACTTTCATACAATAATTTGAATTTTAATAATATATTTTGAGCTTTTTTTTGATTAATTTTTGGACTCGTTTGCTAGCTGGGTAATTATTTTTGCCACATTTTCAAATGGTCCTGTCTATTAAATTGATGCGAAAAAAACTTCCACCGCAATTTTAAAACAATTTCAGAGAAAGTGAAAAATCATTTATGTTTTTTATGGAGGTTAATAGCTTTTTTTCGCAAAAATTAGGAACAAAATACCGGGCTTTTAGATCTTTCCGAAACTGTTTTTATTAAGAACACAAAAAAAGCGCCTTTAGAAGGAATAACTTTTATATTTAAAGGTGGATTCTCACTAATGGAATAATTTACACGCGGATTGCTTTCAAGAAAACAAAATAGAAAGTTTCAAGATTTTTAGCATTTTTTGTAAGTTTTATAAAGAAAATTTCCAAATATATGTTAGAAATCGTTCTAAGGGAGATGTTAGTGTTACGGATGCTGTTTATGTGATTTTATATTTATCACTGTATCTTTTAAACACTTTATATTTGTATTGATCACGGACACGTTTGTTCTATTATTCAAACTTTTTACATATTTTAAAATCAGTTAAAATAAATACTTAAACACAATAGGTTATGGGCCCAGGCACCCAAAGGAATAATTGTTTTAAAAAAGTCAAGAATAAAAGAAAATTTTCAACAACAGTCAAGAAAATTTTAAAAGAAAAATTAGCAGATATTTTTCAAATTCTAACGAAGAAATATTTCAAGAATAGAATGGATTTTTCCAAACACATTAAGCCTTTAGCGGGAGAAACCGATTGGCCAGTTTGGAAGAGGAAAATTCGGGATTTATTGGATTACCACGAGGGTGCTTTAGATGTCATAGACGGCAAGTTCAAGAAGCCATTGCCAAGCACTGCAAAAGACGTTGAGGTAAGAGAATATAAAGAATCATGTGATCGCTTTCGAAAGGCAAATAGTTATGCCAAATCCATGATCACGAGTGCAGTATCCGATGACGTATATCAAAAGATAATGGATACTGATACAGCCTTTGAAACATGGGAAGCTTTGAAAACGTTATACGAAGCCTCATCAAAGGATAAAGTTTTCAAGATTTGTACAGATTTCTTTTCATTCCAATGGTCGGGTAATCAAGATGTTTCAATGCATATCGCAAAACTTAAGAGTCTTTGGAGTGATTTGAACAATGGTCTCAAAAGTCGAAATGAGCAGGTGTTGCCGGAATTGTTACTGGTGTGTAAAACAATGCAAATTTTGCCAGATCAATTCGAAAACTTTAAAAGCAGTTGGATGCTATTGACGAAAAGTGAAGATAGGTCATTTGAGGAAATGACAAACCAACTGTGTATATATGAAAGGAATTTCAGAAAATTTGATGACAACAAAGAAGAGCAAGAAGCCTTAGTTGTGAAAAGCTATAGAAAGAGAAGTGAACATTTCAATACAGTCAAGAAAGATGATAATAAACAAGATACTTCTTGCAATTATTGTAAGAAAAGAGGACACTGGGTCCGCAATTGTAAGAAGTGGATAGCAGACGGTCGTCCACCAAAGGATAAAAGTTTAAACAACAGTGTTGCCCTACTGTCGATATGTAACGAAGCTAATTCTATTGTTACAAACAATGATTGGTGGATTGATAACGGCGCTACACGACACGTAACAAATTCTATGGAGATGTTTGATAAATTTGAAAAATTCAAGACGCCTAGTGAAATCAAATCCGCTGGAAGTGAAACGTTGAAAGCTGTAGGTAAGGGAGTTATAAGAATTAATTCAAAAGTCAGCAATAGGAATCTACAGTTGGAGCTAACCGACGTCTGGTATGAATCTGGAATATCGAGAAATTTATTTTCGGTATTAGCCAGTCAAGATAAAAACAAGAACAGTATTTTTAAATCAACAACAACAGAGTGTACGTTAAAGATAAATGGTCAAGTTATGCTATGTGGTTATCGTGAAGAATATGGTGGTTTATATAAAGCTGATTTCATTCCAATACATCCAGAAAAAGTGAATGCTGCTATAAATGATTCAAGTTTACAACTTTACCACGAGAGATGGGGTCATCAAGAGGCATGTAAAGAATCTGATGGAAAATGTTTTAGGTATCTAAGTCAAAGTTGAAAATGAAATTTGTGAGCCGTGTATATATGGGAAGGCACACAGATTCCCATTTGGTACTAGAAAGCAAGCTACAAAGCCAGGAGAACTAGTATCCACTGATGTATGCGGACCATTCCCAGTATCATTTCAAGGAAAAAGGTATTTAGTAGTATATAAAGATCAATTTTCTAAATTTCGTTATGGGTTCTTCATTGAGTAAAAGATACGTTAAAAATTATGATTTCTCATGCCAAAATACAAGGTCACAACATAAAAGAGCTGTTGAGTGATAACGGAGGTGAATTCAACAACAAAGATGTGAAAGCCATACTGCAGTTAAATGGCATTTCACAGAGATTGACAGCCCCCTATACGCCTGAACAGAATGGTGGTTCTGAGAGAGAGAACCGTACAATTGTTGAAATGGCCAGAACATTTAAGTACTCCAATTTAGATATTGAATTGCCTGATGCTTTATGGGCAGAGTTTACAAATAGTGCCATTTATATACTAAATAGGACTGGCAAGTCTTCGTTAAAAGATGTTAGTCCCTATGAGCTGTGGATGGGTAAAAAGCCTCGCATTAAGCATTTAAAAATCATTGGATCAACGTGCTATTGCCGAAACAAAAACGTAAGAAGTTTGACAAAAAGGCTATTAAAGGCTACTTAGTTGGATATGATGGAGAAGAGCGCTATAGAATCTACAACAAAGAGAAGAAAACTGTTGAACTATCGAGGGACGTAATATTTAATGAGAAAATTGCAGAATGTAAAGATATTACGAAGCTAAATAATGAAGAAAAACAAAAAGATAAAGAAAAAGCAGATGAAATCAAGTTGCCTAATGAAGTAAAAACGCGTAATGGAGTAAAGTTACCATTTAAGGATTACAAGCCTCTAAATGTTGAAGATTTAAAAGTAAAATTGATTGAACGTGAACATCATAATGAACATCCTGAAGAATTAGAAGAAACTACTACACAAGAAGAAGATATTGATATTAATTATGATGAATATTTTGAATTCTCAGAGGAAAGTACAACAGATACTGAAGATTTACAAAGCCCAAAGCGGAAAAGAGATATTTCAATTACCGAAGAAGAATTACCTGTTTCTAAACGTCTTAGAGATAGAACTTTAATAAAAAATAGTAACTATGATGATTATATAATGACAATTTCTAATTTTATTAGTAAAATAAAAACCCCAACAACATATGATGAAGTGTTGAACAGTGAAGAAAAGGAGATGTGGCTGAAAGCTATGAATTCTGAGCTTAATTCTCTAAAAGAAAATAAAACTTGGGAAATATCTAATTTGCCGAAAGGTGGCAAAGCTTTTCCATGCAAGTGGGTTTTCCGAGTTAAGATAAATCCAGATCGGTCTATAGATAAATTTAAAGCCCGATTAGTAATAAAAGGTTTTACTCAACGTGCAGGAATAGACTACAGCGAAACATTCAGTCCTGTTGCTAAGATGGGTACAATTCGTGCTCTGTTAAGTATAGCTGCAAGTGAAGAAATGCATCTTTCTCAGTTTGATGTTTCTACTGCATTTCTTTATGGAGAGCTGGAGGAAGATATCTATATGAAGCAACCTGATGGATTTGAAGATGGTACAGAACGTGTGTGTAAGCTAAAAAGAAGTCTTTATGGCCCCAAGATGTTGGAATAAGCGCTTTTGAAAATATTTGCAACAACTGGGATTAAAACCGAGCGAGGCCGATCCATGTCTTTACGTCAGAGAAAAGAATGTTAAGAAACTGTTACTAGTACTGTATGTAGATGATGGGCTTGTTGCTTCAAGTGACGTCAGAGATCTAAAAGAATTCTTAGATGAATTAAAATATGAATTTAGAATTGTAAATAAAGCAGCAGACTACTTTTTGGGAATACAAATAAAGAGGGAAAGTGGCAAAATAAAAATCTGCCAAGAAGCGTAAGCCAAAAAGATTTGGAAATATTTAATTTTGGTGGTTGTAAAAAGGTAAACACACCAATGTTGAAATCAAGCGATCAGGGAAAGAATCCAACGCAAGAAAAGAATGAAATTGATTTTCCCTATAGACAAGCTGTCGGAGCTTTAATGTATTTGATGCTCGGTACACGTCCAGATCTAGCCTACTGTGTTGGATTTCTTTCAAGAACCCTAGAAAATCCTTCACCTGAAGATGTGATTCGTGTCAAACGAGTTTTTCGATATATTGCTGGTACTATTGACTATGGCATAATTTACAACAAAGATGGTAAAAGGGAATTGAAATGCTATAGTGATGCTGATTTTGGAGGCTGTTTAACAACTGGCAGATCAACATAAGGCGTAGTAATTAAATATGCTGGTGGCGCTATTTCTTGGATGAGTCAACGCCAAAATATTGTAGCTACATCAACAACCGAAGCTGAAATTGTTGAAGCAACTGAAGCAGCAAAAGAGATAATCTGGTTGAGTCGTTTATATTCGCAATTTGTAAAATTGAAAAATATACCCCTATTGTATGTGGATAATGCAGCTGCAGTTCGTTTGTCTCAAAACCTAGAGTTCCATCGACGAACAAAACATATTGCTATTAAGCATTTTTTCGTAAGAGAAAAGGTGGTTGAACGTAAACTGGATGTTCAACAAATTTCAACTTCAGAACAAGTGGCGGATATAATGACTAAGCCTCTGCAACCTATAAGGTTAAAGCTTTTGTGTTCAATGTTGGGTCTACAAAGTGCTAACTCTAAATAACAAGGGAAAGTGTTAAGGATGCTGTTTATGTTATTTTATATTTATCACTGTATCTTTTAAACACTTTATATTTGTATTGATCACGGACACGTTTGTTCTATTATTCAAACTTTTTATATATTTTAAAATCAGTTAAAATAAATACTTAAACACAATAGTTAGCGTTCCTCTCGGAGCGTTGGAGTCGGTCCATTCATCGTTTTGGTAGGAGCAAAGTGGGTGCTCTGGATATTTCAAAGGCTTTTGAACGTGAAGGCTAATTGCCTTCAGTGTGGGTTATTACCCACGCTCGTTTTATATAGAGCTTTCCCAGAATCGCACTATTCGTGTTGTTATAGTTGGACTCTCATCCGACGAGTTTCAGCTGAAATCAGTGGTACCGCAGATTTCTGTTCTTTCTCCTCCCATATTTCTTATCTTTCTCAATGATCATCTTGGTCAAACAGATGACAGCAACATTTGTCATTCATTTTCTTTTGATCATAGGCACACTATGAATGACACTAAATTGTGACCTTTCTACAATCTCTGAGTGGGTCGTGCGCTTATGGTCGACTAAAATACACGCAAGACCCAATGTTGTATGTTGACCCATAGGGCTGCGGGTCAATACTGCCCATATGCGTCGTATCGATATTGAGGAATCGGATACTCTTGATTTATACCACCTATATTTGACCGAAGATGGAATACAACTCCCATATATGGGCAAGAGTTTCAAAGTATATTTTGGAGCTTCTGGACCATGTGCAAAGGAGGGCGTCGGAAACACTACTCCCTCTTTCCTTCTCCCCATAACCTATTTTCATAATACCAACACAATGCACTGCGTTAGTAGTGGGCATCCCCTGAGTGTTGGTCTAACATGAAAAACGAGTAAAAAGGTAAAAGTCGGGTATGCCGACTATATAATACCCTTCACCAGTCTGACTTAAAGCCAACTAATGTTTGGATCCGAAATTTGAATAGGTTAAAACGGTCTTGTGTCAAAATTTTCTATAAAATCATAAAAGAGAAAATCGAAAATATAGCCCATATAGGTGATGGGTCCAAATATGCACCGATCCTATCTAGAATCCTTAGGACCATGTGAGTCAGGTCCTTGGGCCGACATAGGTATGTGTACCAATTTTCATTGAAATATCTTCGTATTTGCGACCTGCAGCGTGTAAAAAATATAATTTTGGGGGGTACCCTTATATGGGCACTAGGTCTAAAAATGGACCGATTTCAACCAGACAGACGGACATCGTTAAATCGAAATAAAAAAATTCTGAGCAGATCGTTATACTATAAGGTGGGTCTAGAACCAATATTTGTTGGTGTTACAAACATAAGCACAAACTTATAATACCCTCTCCACGTAGTGGTGTAGGGTATAAAAATACAAAATGATTATTTATAAAAACCGGAAAACCGGTTATTCGAACCGGTTTTGAATTAAAATAGGTCGAATACAACTCTAGTTAATTAGTTAGTTTTCATCTCAAACGCATTTTCGTGTACTTTGAGTTTTTTCTGAGTTAACGGATATAGTTAAGTCGAAAAATCAGCTAAAGTTACTTTTTCAATAAAAGGTACCTTATGCAAATAAGGTACTTTTTTAATAAAAGATACTTCTTCAATTAATAAAGGTACTTAATTTTTTAATAAAATGTATTTTTAAATAAAAGGTACAGTTTTAATAAAAGGTACTTTTTAAAAAAGGTAGTTCTTTAAAAAAGGTACTTTTTTAAAAACAGGTACTTTTTATATAAAATGTACTTTTCTAATAATAGATACTTTTTGAATAAAAGGTACTTTTTAATAAGAGACTTTGTTAATTACAAAAGTATTTTGTACCTTTTTTAAAAAAAAAAGGTAATAATTTTTTAGTAAGGCACTTTTTTAATAAAAGGCAATTTTTAAATTCTAAAAGGCACTTTTTTGATAAAAGGTACTTTTTCAATTAAAGGTACTTTTTTAATTAAAGGTACTTTTTTAATTAAAGGCACTTTTTTGATAAAAGGTACTTTTTCAATTAAAGGTACTTTTTAATTAAAAGTACTTTTTTACTCAAAGGCACTTTTTTATAAAAGGTACTTTTTTAATAAAAGGTACTTTTCTAATAAAAGTTTTTTTTTTAATATGAATGGGGGAATATTTAGTTGATCTCTTATTTTTAAGTAAATGAATGTTCTTGTTCTTTCTTTGATTTGAAAATAATTTAAACAGAAAGTGATATTAATTTATGATCTAGAGTCAAACTAAAAATAACATTCGTTTTTTTTAATATTTACCTTTCACGTTCATCACGATCTAAATATTCCACCAATTCCCAACGATGATCTTTGCGCAACTGACGTTTTACTTCCTTCCAAGTGAGATCAGCATTACGTACTAAATCTGTAAGTAAAGCATTAAAATGACCCACGGCCTCCTCACGTTTGTGAAGTTCACGTTCCTTATCACGATCACGCAAATGACCAGCTAATGTCCTTTGAACCTCCTTCTCGCGTTCACGTATACTTTGTTCGGCCCTCAGTTGACGGTCACGTTCCTTTAGTAAACGTTCAGATTCTTCATGTTCACTAGCGGAATGTTCTTCCTCGGTAGGATGCTCTCCCTCTTCCTAAGCACAGAAAATAAAGTCCGAAATGACCAAAATCAGTTATTTTTTAAATGTATTTAACTCTTGAAAGTACTTACATAATCATCATTTTTCTTTTTGGCTTCCTTTTGTTTATCCTTGTTATCCTTGTTATCTTTGTCTTTATCCTTATCTCTGTCCTTCCTGTCTTTATCCTTTTCCTTGTGACTCCTATCCTTGCCATCCTTATCTGAACGATCCCTGTCACGACTGCGGCTACGATCTCTGCGATCTTTATCCCTACGATCACTCTTACGTTCGGATTTCCTTTCCAGCTCCTCACGTTCCCGCTCTTTTTTACGTTCCCTTTCCTTACGTCGCTTCTCATCCTTCTGCATACGCATATAATCATGAAAATAGTCCTCTCGATACATAGAATTCTCTACAGCCCGATAACGTGAATCCGATTCAAACTTCTTCTTGACATCATGCCAACGACTGTGACGATCTAAAGAATCTCCACGTTCACGCAACATTTCAATGAAATCTTTGCGTATCTTTAGTATCCAAAGCAGCCAAGGGTCACACATAAAGTAAAGAAAAAACAAAAAGAGAGAAAGAAGAAAGAGTGCAAGTATTTTAGTAAAATGAAATAATAGTGTTTTAATTTTTGAAAAATTTTACTTCTCTATGGACTTAAAAACTACCTTAGCTCTTAAAAAGCTTAAAATTAATAACATTTCTGTTTGGTTGAGCTGAAAAAGAAGTTTAATTAGTATTTGTTTAATACGTAAATTAGATTCTCCTAAGAATCTATAAATTAAATTTAAATAAAAAGAATTGTGAACGCCTAGTAAAGGGATATTTAAATATTTTTTTTGTAAACGGAAGGACGGACAGACGCACACAAATAATAAATAAATATGAAGAAAAAAGTAAAAAATATTTAATATTTGCTTGAATGCTGAAATTAATGAATATCCAAAAAAGTTTCGTAAACGGCATGACCCCCGGTTTAAGTCCAGAGTTGAAGATTATCACGAACTTCGAAGCTTGAAAATATTTGTTCGGCTAGTTTAGTAAAATAAATTCAAGTTTTCCTCGATCTCGTCCATTTAACATTTCATTAAATGAATGCAATTTTTCATAAAATTATATAAACAAATTTCAGAATTTCAATTGAAAAACTTCAATTAGCCACACTCAGCGCTATGCCGACCGTGGTGTATCTTGTTAAGAGGTGATGCTACGAGTCATAACCGCCCTCTGCGGCTGCTGGTTCAATCCCCGGTCATGGCAATACACAAAAAGTTTTTCATACAGAGACAAATTAACAATTAAAAACGAGTAAAAAGGTTAAAGTCGGACATGCCGACTATACAATACCCTACACCAGTCTGGTTAAAAGCCAACTAATGTTTGGATCCGTATGTCGAATGGGTTAAAATGGGACTTGTGTCAAAATTTTCTATAAAATTATAAAAGAGAAAATCGTAAATATAGCCCATATGGGCGATAGGTCCAAATATGGACCGATTCTCACTAGAATCTATCGGCTTTATTCTCCGGACCATGTGAGTCAGCGAACCAAATTTCATTAATATATCCTAATATTTGCGACCTGCAGCGTGAAAAAGGAGTCCGTTTTATAATATACGATAAGCTTTGAACTCCTTAATTTAATTATATTTAGGTATTTTTTTATTAAAACAAGAAGGGATTTTTTGTCGACTTTGTTTGCCCATATATTTGTTTTGTTCGTGATCTTAAAATTCATACAATTTGAGAGAGAATAATAATATGCGAACTATGTGAAATATTAAAAAAAAAAAATTAAGATAATTAACCCTATAACCGGCCAACGCTTTTTTGCAATGAAATAAATTTCACATACCACATGTTCATCACAAGAAATAATCCATGTTGTTCTAAAGATTGAAATAACCAAATATGTACAATTTTTTTTTCGTTGCCTACTTTAGGCGATATGGACCAAAATAGGTTAAGAGTGAATCTCGAAAACTAGTGATAGATATAACTAAAATAAAAAAATTTAATGCTATTACGAAAATGGAAAATGCAAAATTTAGCGAAAACGCACCTTAACTTCAATATATTTTGTTCAAACTTAAAAGCTTTACTACTAACACCAAATGTATTCTTTCTGCCGTCCATTCGTTTCAAAGTTAAGATAATGTCCTTTAAAGGTATCCTAATGGAATCATGTGTGTCTTTTGACCAAAGTAAGGACTGTTTTGAAAAGCTAAGGTGGTCAGTATTAACGGCTTTTAGGTGACAAAAATATGTGTTTCGGATTTTTGAAAATTGTATGTTGTTGTAAAATATTTTTTTTTTAATTTTACGAAATTTTATTGTAGATTTTAGTTGATCTGAAAATTGTTACAATGAGTGTTATTTTTGTTCGGTTTTAAGATCAAATATGACAAATTCCAAATAGAATTTACAATTTATTTTACAACAAATAGAGAAAAAGCTTTCCTAGAACCAATGGTTGACAATTAATGCATTTTCTGGTGTAACCAAAAACTTTCATCAGATTGTCTTTCTGGGGTTCACTCTAGGTTATAATGTAGATTTTAGTTTTTGTATATATGCTAACTTTCAAAGAAAAACATTTGGAGAAGTAAACTCAAGTATTTTTACTTATTCATTTCATATTTACAACGAAAATCACATGTTTTTAACAAAGCTATTATTTTTTCTATGTTAAGTTGTTACATTGATTGAAGCTCCTTAAATGGCAAAGCAATGTATTTGTGCTTTTTAACATTCAAGCTTTTAATTATATTTATAGTGATTAGAACGAAAGCAAAGAACTTTTATACGATTATTTGTTTTCTGTATTACAACCTAACCCATCATGTATAAATGACTAATTTGTTGCAATTAAGGGATATTACTTAACAATTTGGACCGTACCTTGTCTGTGAGTATTTTATTGTAGATTTTAGTTGATCTGAAGATTGTTAAAATGAGTGTTATTTTTGTTTGGTTTTAAGATCAAATATGACAAATTCCGGTTTTAAGATCAAATATGACAAATTTACGAAACTTAAATTTAGATACTTTCTCGCTTTCAAACCGTGCACTGTACATGAAATTTTTTTGACTATATCCGAACGAGGATTGCCACTCCGGCTTTAAATGAGAATTATTAACTACAAATTCTCTTTTTAAAGCCGTTACAACAACAACACAAAAGAGATTCTACTCAACTTATTGGCTGCGATGACATGTATTTCTTAATACAAGCGCAGTGTTGCCAAAACTTATTTAGGAGAAAATGCTCGATTTTTTGCATAAAAATGCTAAAAACTAAATATGCTAGAAAAAATATGCTAAAAAATTTTATAAAAAATGTTTCAATTTGTTTAAAAAAATACTATTTTAGTGTCTTTTTACAATTAGACTGAAAATAAGTCTTTTCTAATTATGAATGCAGTTCATTTTATTAACTAAGGGCCTGTTTATCTATTACGAAAATTATCTAAACGATAGAAACTGACAATTACTTCCGTCAGAATTACATGGGAAACAAAAACAAATTTTCGTTACTTTGCTTTCGTTTAGACTATTTTCGTATTACATAACCAGAGCTAAAATTATATAAAAGAAAAATTAAAAACAACTCAAAAGTTAATTCTTGTAAAAAAGTTCAAAAATCCTTTAAAATAAATTTATTATTATTTGATTTACCACCTGTGTCACTGAAAATATGTTATCTCAAAAAGTTAAAGGCGGATAAACAAAAGTATCCCAAAATGTTTTATTTCTAAAATAGGTGGTAATGTGGAATACTTTAGCGGGTAATATGAATTTCCCATTCTGCCTTAATTTATCTACTCCAATTTAATTTAATGGTTTTTATTGCACGCTCTATTTATCGTTTTCAAATTTCTGGGCTTACCTACATGAAATTCTTTAAAAAAAATAATTTTCGCGATCTGGGTTAATACTTTTTGTGGTATTGGTTGACGTTATAAGATTTTTGGTATTATTAAATGAAAAAGTTTACAGGTGTTACAGTAAAAAAATCAAAATTCACTGAAATTCTTAAAAGATAGGAAAACGCTATTTATCACAAACGCTATCCACATTACCCTCTATGACCCAAACCTAAAAAAAAAGTATTTTTGTGTAAAATCACTCCTTCACCATAATAACAAAAAAGTAAAACGAGTAAAAAAGTTAAAGCCGGGCATGCCGATTTAAAATGTTAATATTAAAGTACCATAAAGCAATATTTTTTATACTTTTGGGATCATTTTTGAATTTCAATCAATCCAACTCTGTTATTTACAATTTTTCGATATTTTTCCCCAGAAACATTTTTTTTTTGGTGCCCGTCAAAATTTTTAATTGCGAATATCGCGAATACGAGCGCTAACTTTGAAAAACTGCTATCACCATTGAATTCAGCGTACTCAAATTAGCTTTACCAGTAGGGTTCCCAGCTTCTTAAAATTTTCGACTGCACAGTGTAATTAATGTGTAAGTATAAAAATAGTTCCTGGTATTTACTCTAAAATTAAAAATTTCTTTTTCATATTACATTTAAACTTAAATTGTAAAATAAGAGATAATTATTCAAAAACGAGGTTTAGAATAAAGATTATTCATGAGAGTTAGAATAAACTGTGATTTTAAAACTGATAATAGTGATTTTTTAATGCTTATATTTCAATATAAATAATAAAATTTGGTGTTAGTTTAACTATATAATGTAGAGAATATAATAAATAACACAAAGAAAACGTAAAATTTAATTAAAATAGTTTAAAAAAAATAAAAATAATTAATTAAAAGTACAAATTTTAACATGTTATTACAAAACTATAACAATCCAAGTTTAGTTGTTAAACGAGAACCGTGGAAAAAGGTTGATTTAATACTGTTTGTTGTGTTTTTATATCGGAAACAACATCAATAATATTTTTTTTTAGCAAAAATTCAAATTAATGTAGAATATTCTAAAAAAACAAAAAATAAAAAATGCTACAAATATGCTAAATTTTGTTGGAAAAATGCTGAAAAAAATGCCATATGCTAGATACATTTTTTTCATGCTAAATGAATTAAAAAAATGCTAAATCTAGCATTAAATATGCTAAATTGGCAACACTGTACAAGCGAAACATTGGTGTCATCTGACGGAGCAACCAGAACTACCCGACCTAACAAAGAAAACACAACAAATTTGGGAAAAATGTCCTTTATTTCTCAACATAGTCTAACTTTAGCTCTATACACGCGATTTGAAACAATTTCCACACCCTGTTTATAGTTAGAACTGTCTAATTCCTCAAAATAGCAATCAACCGCAGACTCCAACCCTTCACTGTTGGTGAAGGGTTGGTAAAAGAAGTAATTCGAACTTTAATGCATTGTTTGTAAGGTCGGGAAATTCTGGGACCGCCCTCATATAACCCCAACAAAAAATTAAGGAGTACTACAAAAAGCACTATGTGTTGTTGCATTTGAATTATTTTATTTTTGCATTTATTATATAAGTATAAGTCAATAAAGTTTAATACCCAACTGTCACTGATACGTACCAACGCCCTTCTTTTAACACGGTCCAAAAGCTCAAAAATAGACTTTGAAGTGTAAGACCTTTGAAGAATTATTATATTTTTAATTCGTCTTAAATCGATACAGGAACATTTTCTGTTTCAAAAAATTGGTTGTGTCAATTCTAACACCGACGAATTTTGCTTAAAATTATCCCAAAAGCAACCACTTCTATAGTTTCAAAGTGGAACCGGTTACTCTAGAATCAGTTGTTCAACTAGTTCTAGAACTGATTCTACGTCAGTCATACCTTCCATATAAGATCCGTGTAACAGGTATCGGAACCCCTTCTACTGTCAATTCTAACACCGATGATTTTTGTTTGAAATTGTCCCAAAAGCAGTTCTGGAACTAGTTCTAGAACTGCATTTACGTCAGTCATACCTTCTATATAACATCCATGGATCTAGTTCCGAAACCAGTTCCAAGGAATCGGTTGCAGGTTGTAAAAAATTTTCCTGTGGAATTCAATTTTTATCTAAATTGGACAAAAGCATTTGTTAACAAAATTAAGTGAATTCTTTCAAGATTTAAGAATTATTGCAATTGGTAGAGGTTCTTTTATCAAATCAAATTAATTCACTGAATAGAAAAAGATCACTTAAAACCCCTTAAAAAAGGTAAACAAAAAGTTAAGAAAAAGCTAGTGTCATAGGGGCTTTACTGAGATATTTAATAATTTATAAATTACTCTGTTAAAAATACGAAAATCATGAATATTTATAAATATTGAGCAAGGAAATAAATGATTGATAAAGCAAATATTAAATATTTTTTATAAGATGAAAAAATGCTGAAAAAGATTTATACATAAATTAAAATGACTAAACATAAAAATTTATTATGTTTTCATACTGTTTTTTAATTATCGATCAGCAATAAGTGGCAGCATCGCAACGCAAATACACACACACAGAGAGGACATGGAAATGGAAATCTGGCAAACAGGAACAATAAATGCAGCCGGCAGTCAAACCAAATATACGAAACGAATATGGAAGAGTAAGAGTAATGATGATGATAATGATGCAATCCTCCATCCGATTAATACATTAATCCAGTGTTATTTAGCCTAACAGAAGGGGTAAATCACCAACGATAAATCAGCAAAGTTTTGTTTTTTTCTAATTGAATTGTTTATGATTTTTTATTGATCAACATTCAACTGATTCTGTTACATTATAATTTTTTTTTGTTTGATTTCATTGGATAACTCACCACATTCGCTGTGGAAAATTAAGGCACAATAAAATGAAGTATATTTAGACTGGATATGCTCTCGCCTCCAAGCTAAGGCCAATTACCAAATGATGATGATGATAACTTCCAAGTCCATAGTTTCTTCTTCTAGTCTTATTCGGCCTTACACATACATCATGATCATGATGCTAACGTTGGTTAGTTTTTGATTAATAGTTGGTTGATTTTGGGTTGGTTGTTTGTGTAAAAAATATATGTTTTGTAACAAAAAAATTGTTTGCTAAACAAGATTTTAAATAATGTTTACTAAAGCGATTTAACGCACTTACTCTATCCCATGTGTTTATTTTGCTTTCTATCATTGACATTTGAGTGTTTCTATTAACCACCATCTTATTAGATATTTAGGGGGTTGCTCACGCTCGCACGCAGCACACACACACCCACGCACGGAGAGACAGTAATAGTAGAATGAGTAGTGGTATGTAGTAGTTGCCTTTTAATCACATCCTTGGGTTTTCAAAATTTAATTGTATGTGTTAAAATGCAACACAAACACAACACAGTGGATATTGTGATAGAAAGGCTGAAATCTATATAATTTGTAGTTTTTTTGTTTGTTGTTTGGAAATTAAATAAGTATAAGTAAAATTTATGAATTTAGATTAAAATTTAAAATTGTTTTCTACAAAAAAAAAAATTGTTTTTAGCAAAGCTTTTAAATTCTTTTAATATAAAATTTATATTATGTTATAAATGCATATATACAAAGACCACACACAAGTATATTATATAATTGGTTGTAATACGTAAATTTCAATAAACCAATTTGAACTAAATTCTCAAAATAACAAGAATAAAATTCAAATTTATTCAATAGTTTAATTAAGCATACCTGTTCTTTCTTTTGTTGTTTCTCTTCTTTTTCACGTCTCCTTACATCCAATAGATATTCATTGAATAGAGACTCGCGTTCACGCACCTTTTCAATAGCTTTATATCGTTCTTCTTTGCCATAACGTTGACAAAAATCACTAAAGGATGATCTGCAAAAAGAGAAAAAAAACATTTATAGCATTAATATCTTTTCTTAATCAATTTTATTTATTATAAATGTATGAGTTAACGTATGTCTACTCACTTTCCATGTAATTTAGCATCTTCCAATAGTTTACGAAAGTCTTCACGTTTTTGTCGCATTTTATTACGCTTTTCTTTACGCTCCTCTTCGGCACGATCTTTTACATATTTCTCGAAGACTTGTTTACGCTCTTTGGATGTCAGTAATAGATAACGTGGATCAAAAACAATTTTATGTAACTCCTTTTCCCATGTACTGAAGGCAGAAACCTGAAAGTAAAAACAAATATGTAAAGTTTTGAGTCACCTAAATTTTAAAAATATGAAACTTATAACAGTTTTAAACGCTCATAATTTAAAAAAAATTAATATATCTGTGTCATTTTAGCATAATCGCTTAAGTCGAAATTCGTAAGCTTGAGATATAACGGTTTTGATTTTTGGGAAAATAAAATTATGAAAATTGTAATAATGAGTGGGGAATGGGGAATTTCAAAAAATTTCGACATCCGTTGAAACACATTTTAGATGCCTCTTATTTCTCAAGTTTTTTAAACTGAGAGGAATTATTGATATGTAGACTACACACTTATAAAAAAAAGTTAGTACAAAAGTTTGTAAACGTGTTCTGATTCAACTAAACTAATTTTTCTGTTATCTTGTCTTAAATTTTAGGATTGAATTAATATTTTTTGTAAATCCAATTTAGCATAACAATTAATTTTATCCGCATTTGAACTAACTTTGCATGCTAATTTTTAGTAATTTTTCAGCTAAGTTTAATTATTTCCAAATGATTATATTTTTGTCTCTCTGCTACCAATATCAAAAAGAGATGGCGCTATTTTCATATTTTTATTGCATAATCATAAAATGACTTATATCTCGGAAACTAAGCGAGATTGAACAAAATGAACAATAATTCGTTAGTCTGTACTAAGTTATCCTTATTAGCCACCTATACTCCCAATAATAAATATTGGCCTGTCTCGGTACAGATCCGAAGAGTCCAGAAGCGACATTTTGGCAGAAACTTTCAGTTAAATCAGGTAAAATTTTTGTTAAAATTTCTAAGCTAAGTTTACACACTGTTAAATACACAGACAATTGTATTTAACAGCAGGTAAAAATTAGCTTACCTAAATTTAGCAGACCATAATTCTTAACTTCATTGAAAATTCTGCTGGCGCAAATACAGGTACTATTTCCTGCTATTTCAAAAATAGGGCATGCAAAGTTTTAGGTTTCAAGGTATCTGTGGAACTGATGGCAATTTAAAAGTAGGAAAATAAAAAAAAATACTTTAGTTTTTTCATTCCCTCAGGAATTATGTAGGTAAAATCAACTGCAAATGACAGTTAAAATAACTGCATTTGAAGTTAAAAAGGTGTAGACTACATTTGCATTTAAATTTTTTATTTTTAACTGTTAAAAATCAACTGACAAATTTACTATTTACTCAGGAGTATATTACTATAGTAATAATAATAATATTAATATTACTATAGTAATATACTCCTAAGTTCATCTGCACTCAACCAAAAAAGTCTGTAATGGCTACTGAAAATGTTGCTGTTATTACGGGAAATTTAACTGTTTTGAGCCCAGCGGTATTTTTTGCTAATTTAAGCAACACATGTCTGCTGATCTGTAGTACAATGAAATTAGTATAAATAATTAGTTGCCGCTACTAAATTTCAGTAAATTTTTGTAAACTGCAATTTAAAATCAATCTGCTGAAATTAGCAAAATAGTGTAGGTACTAAAAAATAAACAAACTGTAAAATCTAAAAAAAAAATAATAAATTTTTTTTTCCTTCGATTGTAACAACTGTATATGTAATTACTTCATCGTAATTGAAATTTGGAGTCAAAATTCCAAACAGTTCTCCATTTATTACCTTTTTATGCATTGGAGATACAATAAAATTTTCTGAGTGTTATTTCCAAACTAAGAATATATCAATAGTAACAAATGTAAACTAAACAAGAATTGTAACAAATCAAAAAAAAAATGTTTTTAAATTAGTATATTTTTCTGCTATTTTGTTTACTAATTCTCGCTGCTGATGTCAGCAAAACATTTTACTAATTTTTCAAAAGCGATTGCTAAATTTAGCAGAAAAATATACTAATTTAAAAACTTTTTTATTTCTTACAATTCTTGTTTAGTTTATATTTGTTACTATTGGTATATTCTTAGTTTGGAAATAACACTCAGAAAATTTTATTGTACCTCCAATGCATAAATAGGTAAAACTGGAGAACCGTTTGTAATTTTGACTCCAAATTTCAAGTACGATGAAGTAATTATACGCTTGTTACAATCGAAAGAAAAAAAGTTTTTTTATAATTTTTTTTTAGATTTTACAGTTTTTTTTATTTTTTAGTACACTTTTTTGCTAAATTCAGCAGGTTGATTTTAAATTACAGTTTACAACAATTTACTGAAATTTTGTATCAGTTTTTTTAGTGCGGCAATTTTATTTTATTTAATTTATTTTTATTTAAGTATTAAGTAAATAATTAAAATTGTTTTTTATAAATATAAACTTATATTGGAAATAATACCCGATTCACATGAACGAGGTTTCAGTTATCTTGATGATTATTGCATTATCTCATGTATTATCTCGTGATTCTCCATACAAATTTTCTATCAATAATCACTTCAATTTGACAAGATAATTTATAAACCCCGTCAATTATATCCTAAAAGTCAGGGTTTGAGAAGTGCTTTTTGAGTACTCAATACTTGTTTAGCTGAGTACTCGATAATACTCTATACTCCGTTTTTCATATTTCTTTTCTAAACGAGTTGTTGTATTTACATATAGATGTTTTTTCATGGCAAAATTATGCGTATATTTGGAAAAAATACAACTTTGAATGTACTAAGGAGTTTCGTTTGGGCATTGAGTACTCGGACAAAAGAACACGGTACTGAATACTCAGTACCCAAATACTTAATACTTTTATAACTCTATAACATAAGAAATAAAAATAACACAACTAGAAAAAATAAATTTTAATGTTTAATAAAAATCAACAAAAACAAAACAAATTGTGCTTTTAAATAAAATTAATTATATATTTCATTGACAGTTGAGTTAAATGTAGCTGCATTATCCTTCCGGGCAACAAATTGTATACAAACAGATCTTCAATAGCTGCGGTCTTCCTCCGACCAAAAAATCAAAAATTTCATCTTCAAACTAGTCGAAACTTCGAAAAGTTTAATATAAAGGGTGGTTAAATTTTAAGGGCCGATGTTGAATGTGAAACACACCTAAACGTTTCTGCATTTCATTTGACATTGCTCAATTTCAGACTAACTCATTTTGAACCATGGAAAGATACACAATCGAGCAACGCGTTAAAGTTATTCAGGCTTATTATGAAAATGGGCGTTCAAATCAAAATGCATTTCGTGCATTTCGTGATTTCTTTGGTCAGCATAATCGACCAAATGTTTTCACAATCGGGAGAATTGTGCACAAATTTCAGCAAATCGGGTCTGTAGGAAATGTGAAAACACCTGTTTTTTGTGTTTGGTGCGGTTTATGGGCCGTACTTCTTCGAAAATGAGGTTGGCCAAGCAGTTACCGTGAATGGTGTTCGCTATAACGGACTTCTTGTGGCCAGAAATTGAGAATGTGGACCTGGACGATATGTGGTTTCAACAGGATGGTGCCACTTGCCACACAGCCAACGAAACAATGGCTCTTTTGCGCGAGAAATTCAATGGCCGTGTTATATCACGTGGTGGCGATGTCAATTGGACGCCAAGATCATGTGATTTGACACCGTTGCACTTCTTTCTTTGAGGCTATTTGAAAGAAAAGGTGTACGTCGATAAGCCAGCAACAATTCAAGAGCTAAAGGATGAGATAATTCGGCACATTACGGCATAGAACCTCAATTATGCCTCAGCGTCATCGAAAATTTGGACCATCGGATGAAGGTGTGCCGCCGAGGGCCGATATTTTGTTCCATACATAATTGAACCATACCAATTTTTCTATATATAAAAGAATAACGTGACTGACTGACTGATTGACTGACTGACTGACTCAACATCGCCCAGCCCAAACCGCTGAAGCTAGGAAGTTGAAATTTGGTATGTAGGTTCCTCTTTCGGCGTAGACGTCCGCTAAGACGGGATTTTTGGAAATTCCTACCGGAACGGGCAAAAAGGGGAAAGTCTCCCCCTTGGCGGCCTGCCAAAACCCCTTTGGCTAGAAAGCTGAAATTTAAGATGTGTTCCTTGGAGTATGGGCTAACTTTTCTGGAAAGTACTTTCTGGAATTTTGGACAGGGACGTTGTAAAAATGGGGGTTAAAAAGGGGAAAAAGGCCCCCTTGACCGCCTGCCCAAACCGCTGGAGGTAAGAAGTTGAAATTTGGTATAAAGGTTCCTCCACTATCGTAGACATCCACCAAGACGGGAGTTTTGTAAATTTTTACAGGGACGGGCAAAAAGGGGAAAAAGTCTCCCCCTTGACGGCCTGCTCAAACTGCTGGAGCTATGAAGTTGAAATTTGGTATGTAGGTTCCTCGACCGGTGTAGACGTCCGTTGAGACGGCATTTTTGGAAATTCTTATCGGGAGGGGCAAAAAGGGGACAAAAAAAGTACCTTTTTCGAAAAAAGTACCTTTTTCGAAAAAAGTACCTTTTTCCAAAAAAGTACCTTTTCCCAAAAAAAGTACCTTTTTCCAAAAAAAAGTACCTTTTTCCAAAAAAAGTACCTTTTTCCAAAAAAAGTACCTTTTTCCAAAAAAAGTACCTTTTTCCAAAAAAAGTACCTTTTCCCAAAAAAAATACCTTTTTCCAAAAAAAGTACCTTTTTCCAAAAAAAGTACCTTTTTCCAAAAAAAAGTACCTTTTTCTAAAAACAGTACGTTTTTCCAAAAAAGTACGTTTTTCCAAAAAAAGTACCTTTTTCCAAAAAAAAGTACCTTTTTCCAAAAAAAGTACGTTTTTCCAAAAAAAAGTACCTTTTTCCAAAAAACGTACCTTTTTCCAAAAAAAAATACCTTTTTCAAAAAAAGTAGGAAACGAGTGGAATTGAAACACTACACAAGTGGAATGAAATGGATATAAACGTTGAACGAGTGGAATTGAAATTATAGACAATGCAAATGGATTGGAAGAGGAAATTACCTGTTCAAACACTATCCACGGAATATGAAACTTATGTAGCATTGAAACATACTCTCCAAAAAGTTAAACAAATTTTCTAAAAGAGAAAAAACCTTAGAAAAGGAATGGAACTTATATATTCCGATATTTAAACTTCATGTAACGAAGCACCGGTGGAAGAAACCGACGCAGTAAATTTTCCAACTGAATTTGTGAATTTACTTGAATTGCCAGGTCTACATTTACATAAACTGGAATTAAAAAAAAAAAAATTTAAGGCACGCTAACAACCCTGCTTTACGTTATTTATTTTCATTCAGAACACAAATGAACAAAACTACTTACGGGTCTATCTACCTAAGTTCGCACTTTACCAAATTATCTTAACATACACACGTATATTGCAATTTATTATGGATTCAGTACTAACAATCCACTTTCATGAAAAAAAGTGATCAAATATTTATTTATTTTAAACCCATTGTTGTGCAGAATTATTTATTTGTGGTGACTGGGTGAAGGCTTTTACTATATAAAAACTGTACTTTAAATAAAAAACGAATTTAAAACTTTAAAACTAAACTTTAAGGCACGCTAACAACGTAGCGGGCTGCGCCCGCTAGTATTATCATATAAAAAGAAATGACAATAGCTGTATTTTCGTTCATACCTATCAACGTTAAGTATTTATAGCAAATCTACGTTAAACTGATTGCAATATCAAATTTTTTTAAATAGTGTGTATTTATGATAGTTCCGGTATAATCGTACGTACGTCAGCAAAACTTTTTAGGTACCCAGGTGGAAATTGAAAACGGTACAAAAAAGAAAGCGCTGTGATAGCGTTTGTTGTCAATGGTACAAAAAAAAAAAAAGCGTTTTCACTGCGTTGAAAAACATTAAAAAAACGTAGAATTAAAGATATTCTATATTTTCTTCTCTTGTTTAAAACACGACTATAGACTTATTTCTACATATAAGTTTAAAATTTTGTAGGGAAATGTAATTTAGTCTAGTGCATCATAATCAATCAGAAAATCGTCTTAAATTTTGTTGTTGTTAGGCCCTTTTGCATTTTAGGTGACGATATATAAAGATGTTTTAAAAAATGATTCCCATATTTGTATTTAAAACGATGGCAAAGTACTTCATTTGTTTATTTTCTAACGATATGACAGCGTTAAAATTGGTATGATGCAATAACGTTTATAGACCGTCGAGATAGTACTTTGAAATTTGTTTTTGGAACCGTTTGACAACGATATAAAATACCACCCTGAGACCATAAATCATGGTTATCATTTGGGCCGTTTTCATAATGCTCTGAAATTGTAAACCAGAATGTTCTACATACGCTAGTTTCACGGTTGAAAAAGCATTTTAAAGTTTTTTTTCTGCAACGCTTTGAAAACGTTATAAAATACCACCCTCACACCGTAAATCATGGTTATCATTTGGGGTGTTGTCAAAACGCTTTAAACTTGTAAATCGATATATTCTGAAAACGTTTGTACCACCTTTTAAAATGCTTTTAAAAAGTTTTCACGATCGTATTTTTCCACCTGGGTAGTTACGCGAAAAAGTTACGCTAGATGTGAAAATGTATAAACGTTGAGTTTTCAACGTTGATAATTATCCACGTTGTAAGTTAACGTGCATACGAAAAGTAATATGTTAGTTTTCGTCTAAAAAACGTTTTTATGCACTTTGTGCTTTTTTAAAAGTTAACGGATATAGTTAAGTCGAAAATACAGCTAGTAATTTCCTAAATAATTTTTTGTGTTTTATTCAAAATCAATACCGGCCCTTAAAATTTAACCACCCTTTATATTTTCAAGTTTTACATTCATAATAAGCATTCATAATAAGCAACAACCTCACATTCTCATTGATTTTGTAATTTAACTTAACTACAAACATTACTAGAAATTCTAAGAACGTAGTCTCCTGACGATTTCCTTAGGCAAGAATGAAATCCGGATATGGACATGCCTTCAACAGATTATTTTTCACAATTTATTAAATAAGTTTTGGGATTTTAGTACATTTATTTCCTTTAATGCAACTAATGTATATCCCGATAAAAATAAATTGATTGAAAAAAAACCCCACGTATTGTTGAACCTCTCATTTCATGTACGATCTTTGATCATTCCTTTACAATAAGAACATGTAGGAACTGGAATTATTTACCATACCATTTGCATGATTTTACGTTAATACCTGATGCTTTTAAGCATAGGGTATTGACTTACTCCCAGAATAGTTCAGAGTTGCGTCGTTCTTATTGGCTTTTGGTTAAGCTTTGACCAATAGGAACTTAAGTTATGATGGTGTTTTTTGTGCGTTAACCGATTTAAAACATTAAATACTTAGTATATTTCCTACTATAATCCTGTTTTAAAGACTTTTTTTCTTCTTTTTACATACGGGTTTTGCATATAATCAGGAATGTCACAGACTTAAATTTTGTGTGAAAGTGAAAATGCAAATTGCTTCTCCAGAAATTAATGGTATTTTTTTACATTTAGAACAAATATAATAGGTAAACATAATTAATTATAATTTATAAATACTCTCTATAATAATTTCACTTAAAAATAAATTCATTAGTGTGCATATTTAAAATTTTAACACATATTTTGTATGAAATTTATACGATTTCATAGTATAATTTCGTAACGATTTACTTTTGCTTCTGCAGGTTTTTTTCGTTTTCATAAATTCTAAAATGTTTTTGTGGTAATTTTGTGTTCCAACCCTACGGGAAATGTGGGGTCAATTGCCCTCCAGGGACCTATCCCGTGACCGGTCAACCGAAGGCATATTACTAAATTAGTACAAATATGAACCAAAGAGAATAAATTAATTTTCTAAGTATTTTCTGATTCGTTACTTTCACTGTTGCTTTTAAAAAACTTGACCGATACCGAAATAAAAAACAAAATTCGCGGCATATTTTTTAAAATATATTTTATTTATTTTACTCTTTTAATTATTTTGAACTTTATTTTTTTACGATTGGGTTATTTTAGCTCTTATTTTAAATTTTTATAATTTTTTGCTAAATAATTTTAAGTTTTGTATTTTCAACGTTTTTTAATGTTAAAGCTGTTTTAGTTTTAACAATTGGTATTTCATTTAATTTTCTTTTTAACTTAGCGCAATTTTTTAATTTTTATTTATATTATCAGAGTTTTTGAGGTAATTTTCTAATTTTTAATTGATTTTTTAATTTAATTATGGCCAACGCAAAAAACGAGTCAACTGCCCTTAAAGGACCTATCCCGTGACCGGTCAATCGGGGGCATACTGAAGGCACTTCCACTATATTTGTGTGTGTGTTAGTGTTTTCTTTTCTTTTTTTCTTTTCCATTTTTTTTATTTGCTTGTAGTGTTTGTTTTTTCTTTTTCTTTTTTATTTGAACAGAAATGAAAAATATATAACTTTACCATCAGCCAGCCATCACGCATAAGCAACATTAGCTCAGACGGTAGAGCGTTTGCCTTACAAGCAGGAGGTTGTGTTATCGAGCCCTACTCCGACGCGAAGTAGATTATTTTTCATTCTTAATTTTTTATTAGTTTATTTGAAAAGCTATTTTTAGATACACCACCTTACTGTCACAAGGTGTTTAAACTGGGGCAATTGGTCATTTCCAAAGACAACCCCATGTTAAAGTGATATGTCTCTTTCAAACAAAAAGACCGATCAACGACCGGTCTCCGCCCCCTTGGGACCTATCCTGCTTGTCATCTGGGACCGGTCCCTTTCCCCGTAGGGAACTGCTAGTTTTTGATAAAAGTTTAAATTTTTAGTGCAAAAAATAGAATCGCCGACTAGAACTAAATTTTTAAAATTTTTCTGAAAAAAATTACGTTTTGCGAATTAATCAGGAAATTGTGCCTATTTCTACGGAAAGTCTGTGACTCGTATGCCGTTTTCTTTTGTGAAAAAAATGTTGCATTTTTTTGCCCTTTTTTACAAAATGTGTTTTTTTTTTACATAGAAACAAAAAGTTAACGTTTTAAGTACTATTATATACAGGCATGTCACAGGTTTTTTACGGAATTGATTTGATTTCGCAATATCACTTTCGCAATTTTTTTCCTAAAATGATCCAAAATAGTTTTTTTCGTTCTAAATTTTCAGTTTAGGGTGCTACGGATAATTTTGTATTGAAAATAAAACGTTTTGGTGGATATCGAGTATGGTACAGGCTTTATAGTGGTACCTAAAACGTTAAAAGCTTCCCCAGAAAACTTAAACAAAAAAAAAATGTGTGGCAACATTTGCGAAAAGGTGATATGGAGGAAATAAGAAGATAAACAGGAAATCTAAAGTAGAATGTTTGTATATGTCTGTTCGATCACTTCTGAAAGTATTCATATAGAGACAATCTGACAATAAAAATATAAACAATAATACAATTTAATGGAAAATCACTTATGAAGACTGTCCATAACAAAAGGCAGAAACTGCATCTAGTCTGATTTGCAAATTTTTTGTGTTTATAACTTTTGAAGAAAATGTTTATTCTTCGTCTTAACCTCAAATCTACTAAATTAGAATTAATAAAAATACATATTAATTACAATATTAATTGTATTTGGTCTATACGACGAGTTTAAAAAAACAACACTTAACTAAAAAAATAAAAATGCCCTTTTGGCTGTCCGTCTCCAATATACACAAATTGCCTGCACTTGTACGTAAAAACCATTCGTCAGTGTGGCAACATTTGCGAAAAGGTGACACGGAGGAAATAAGAAGATAAACAGGAAATCTAAAGTAGAATGTTTGTATATGTCTTCTGAAAGTATTCATATAGAGACAATCTGACAATAAAAATATAAACAATAATACAATTTAATGGAAAATCACTGATGAAGCCTGTCCATAAAAAAAGCAGAAACTGGATCTAGGCTGATTTGCAAATTTAATGTGTTTATAACTTTTGAAGAAAATATTTATTCCACTTTCAAAAACCAAAGTGCAATTGATATTTAGAGCAGCTTAAACTCATAAAAGCTTTTCAATAGTGCTTGGTATGTATTCCCTAAAGTGTCCTTAACTATTGCACTTAAAAAAAAATTTGCATTTAAAACGCCTTCTGTTGGTAAATTCGATAATTTTTTTATTGATTAGCAAAACGTAATTTATTCTGCAAAATTAAAATTCAAAATTTTGATCGGCGATCTTCTTTTTTTAACTACAAATGGCAACTTATATCAAAATTTAGCAGTTGGAAATTTACCTCGAAGTCTCTTTTTTAACATTTTAGATTTTACGAAAACGCAAAAAACCTGAAGAAGCAAAAGTAAAACGTTACGAAATTGTACTTCAAAGTCATATTAATTTTATGCGAAATATGTGTTAAAACCTTAAATAAACTTTTTAAGTGAAATTATTAAAAAAAGGATCCTTAACTTATAATTAATTATGTTTGTCTGCTATATTTGGTCTGAAAATGCATTTACTTCTGGAGAAGCAATTTGCGTTTTTAATTTCACTTTCAAGTGAAATTGAAGTCTATGACATGTCTGATAGACTGTAGGAAAAAGTTTTCGGAAGTAAATTGCGAAATCAAACCAATTCCGAAAAAACATGTGTTGCCTGTATATAAGGAAAATTTTGTAGATATAAATATGAATTTGTACAATGCATTAGTAATGCACCTTTGGCCTTATTGGCTTATTGCAAATAAATAAATAAAAAAAAATGTGAAATTGCGCAAAGACCACTTTTGATGTAGAACATTTTCAACAAAATATCATACATTTCGTATATTATTTGTAGAGCTTTTAAAACACACATATTTAATTTAAAATTTTTTTTGAAACTTACATCTTTTTCACGTAACATTTCTTTAAATTGTTTAACTCTAGTTTCCAATGGAACTAATGCGCGTTCTTTAGCAGCTCTAACTTCAGCCTCAACAGCAGCTTCACTGGCATCAGCTTTTTTGGATTTAGCTAGAGGGAAACAAATTAAAAAACAAAGAAAGGATAAAATCAAATCCTATTTAACTTGTAATAATTCAACTTACTTAAACGCGTTTTCTTAGGAGGAACCTCTTCGATATCCGATTCCGATTCAGTTTTTATTTTAATAACCTCATCGTCATCATCGTCCTCTTGCATATCATCATCGCTAACAACTTTAGATTGAGTTGCAACAATAGATGGTTTTTCCTGTTCAGTTTCAACTTTATCTGTTTTAGTAGCCATAACACTTTTGAGTTGTTCCGGTGGATTATTTATGGCCTTATCAACTTCTTCACGTTCCAACAATTCTTCGGGACGTTCCCAAACAGAAGTACGTGTTGAGGGATTATAGAAGAAAACACGTGCATCACCAGTCCAAACAACACACCATGGTGTACCAGGTATGGGAGTACTCGAGATGGGTCTTGATTTATCAACGGGTTTAGTTACAGCTGGTGCTGCCTTCTTTTGTTCCTCCTCTTTTTTGCGTTTATCTTCAGCATTTTTCTTGGCTTCTTTTTCTAGAGAAGCAGCATGTGCTGCCTTTGAAGCTTCGGACACTGGTTTAATAGCAGCTGCTGCAGCAGCAGCCGCTGCAGCTTGCGCGTAGGCTATAGCAGAATCAGCAGAGAAGGTAGGTTGGGGATTTTGCATGTGTATCAAAGAATTGGCCATCATATGTGGAGGTATACCAGGCACTAATCCGGGTGTGGGTGGTGCTGTTGGTGTTGGCTGAGGTGTAGCCCCATGTGCAGCCATACGAGCTGCTTCCATATCTCGCAATGCTTGAGGTTTTTCCCATACACTTTCACCTCGTGCTGCATGGTAGTAGTAGGGGCGTCCATCGGGTGCTCTATGTTCAGACCATTCGGCAGCACGTGCTATAACAGCTGGATCAATAACGCCGGGTTTTATTATTAAATTCTTAGCTGGTTTTTCTTGTGCAGCTGCAGGTGGATGCATGTGTTGAGTCCAGTGCATAGCAGCCCATGGTGCAGCACTAGGTCCTCCAGGTGCACCCGGAAATCCACCAGCATATCCAGGTGGTGGCATACCAAAAGGTGGTTGGCCAAAGTTTGGAGGATGCATTCCACCTCCAAAAAATGGTGGTGGTTGTTGATGCATGCTTGGTGGAGGTTGAGATCCTTGTGGAACAGCCGCTGGTGCCGCACTGGGTGGTGGTTGTGTTAACGTCTGTTGCCCTGGTGGTGGTTGAGACATCATTCCCGGCGGAGGTTGAGAAGTTATTGGTTTTTCAGATGAAACAGACCCACTCTCCGGTTTTTCTTTATCTTCCTCATTTACTGATCCGTTAGCTACGGGACCAGTACCACCACTAGCTCCTCCTGATGGTGGGTTGGCTTGTGTGTGTTGCTGTTGAATTTGTTGTTGTTTTTTATTCATTTCTTCAATTTCAGTTTGTGTCATAACTTTAATATTTGGTCCTTCCGGTTTGGTCCAAGTCGTTTCACGTGTTAAAGCATGGTAATAATAAGATTTACCATCTTCGGTCTTCGTCTCTACCCATAATTCTAACTGTAAACTAGGTGCTCCCGCACCACCGGCTCCGGCAGGATTATTTTGCCAATTTGGATCAAAAGGTCGACTACCAAAATTACCAGCACCACCTCTACCGCCTCCACGATTAAAATGCATAGTAAGACCACCTCGGCCTCTAAATGTCCCAGGAGGACCTCCTGGCCCACCAAATGTTGCTGCAGATGGATTTTGTTTCCTAATTTAAAAAATGAATTAACTAATACCCCATGCAATATCAACAAAACAATTTTGTTCTTACCACTCTTTTTCCATTTCTTCAGTAGGATCTGATGCCATGTTATCTGAAGCCACACCATTAATAATAGCGCTTGCTGCTGGCGAAGCAGATTTTGTTGCAGCGTCATTTTCTGATTCGACATTTCCATCATTATTTGTAGATACTTCAGCGGCTTTCACACTAATAGTTCGACTTATGTCGATAGCAACCTCCATAACAAGTTTTTATTTATTAATAACTCCAATTTTTCAGAAATTTTCAATATTTTCAACAATTTTTCACACTGCTAAGATTACCAATAGAGTTGTGTCGTTCATGAGCAAACTAGTTCATTTGAACGATTCAGTTCATTGAACGATATGACATCGTTCACTATTTTTCGTTCAATCGTTCATCTCGTTCTTTTTTTTAGTTATAAAAAATTTGTATCTCTTATTAATTTTATTACAGAATTTTTATTAAAATTGTAATTTTCTGACACTATTAGTCTATGCACAATAAAATTAATATGTAACATGTAGTGCGCCAATAAATTATCAAACGAACGACATCGTTCACAAATCACTGTTCAGACACAGATCATGACAAAAAAGAACGATAACAGAAAAGAACGATTGAACGATTTTAACGAACTAGTTCAATGAATTTTAATGAACGATATAACCGAGTCACCAAAAAGAACGATTAAGACCAACGCTAATTACCAAGAAATATATTTAGTGCAGAGATGTAAACCGACCCATTTTATCGCCTGACGGCGTCTATTGTGAACATTAAGCGGAGAATACACGAAGGAACATTGAGTAGGGAACAAAAATATCAAAAAATTTTGTAAACACAAATTGCACGATGTCAACAAGCCCACACACAATCACAAAAAATGGGCATTTTTTCACGAATGTTCCCTCGTGTATTCTACGCTTTAGAATTTTTAACAACTGGGTCGATTGTCGACCGACGACAGCAAAAATCGTCACAATTAATTTAATTTCAGCGACAATCGACCGTCGACATTTGTTGACGTTTAGAAAAAAAGGAAAACAAAACAAGAATATGATTGTATTTGTTTCGCTACAATTCTTCATCAATTCAATTGGTTTTGCATTAATTCTAGTTGTTTTAAGCGGAGAATAGGGAACAAAAAATATCAAAAACTTTTGTAAACACGAATTGCACGATGTCAACACGCACACACACACACACACATTCACAAAAAAATTGGCATTTTTTCACGAATGATCCCTCGTGTATTCTCTGCTTTACATTTTACTGTATTGAATTTTACTTTTTTTTATATACTTTTCAATTATATTTCTTCTGTCAAAAAAATAAATTTTTTGTAATACTGGGGTTACAAGTTCAATTTTTGGCTTTCAAGTTTCAATACTCTCACACTTTTTTACTAACACACTCACACTTTTCCAAATATGTATTTGGAAAAGTGTGAGTGTGTTAGTAAAAAAATTGAAACTTGAAAGGCAAAACTTGATCGTGAAACCCCCATGTAAACAAAGCAATTCTCGTTGTCGTTGTCGACCCAGTTGTGATTACATAGTGTCTTCAAATTCAATGAATTATTACTCAATACTTTTCAACTGAGTACTCGATACTACCCAATACTTTTAAAGGTTTTTTTTTTAATTTAAAAATAAAAATGTTATGAATTCGTATTAATTAGGAAAAATAATAACAATTCAAATACACATGTTAAATAACTATTGTTACTTACATTTTTATTAATTTAAAACATTTTAAATAAATTAATTAAATAATTTTTCCCAAAAATTCATTACAAATTTCTTTGCTTCACAAATAGAGTTGTATTTTCAGTGTTGTATTTTTAGAGTTGTATTTTCATACGACAAATACATATTTCTACGGAAAATTGCATCTTTAAAAGTATTGAGTATTACCGTTTTAGTATTGAGTACTGAAAAAAACGGTCAGTATTGAGTACTCAGTACCGGAATACTCAACACTTTTACAACTCTACGAGGGAGTGCTGAGGTAGGTTATATTTTTAATCAAATAGTATCAAAAGAGTACGATCGATTCAACTTTTCCATCGCTGTTACACTAGAGTTGTAAAATTTCGATACTTTTTGAGTACTCAATACTACTCAATACTTTTCAATTGAGTACTCGATACTACTCAATACTTTTAAAGCTGACTACACACTAGGGAACATACTTAAAAAAAGAGAGCATTTTTTGTGAATGTGTGAGTGCGTTTGTGTGTGTGTGAGTGTTGAGAGCGTGCATTTCGTGTTTACAAAATGTTTTGATATTTTTTGTTCCCTCAACCATGTTCCCTAGTGTGTAGGCAGCTTAACGGTTTTTTAATTTAAAAATAAAAATGTTGTGAATTCGTATTTATTACGAAATACAATAACAATTTATATACACGTGTTAAATAACTTACATTTTAATTAATTTAAAACGTTTTAAATAAATTAATTAAATAATTTTTTCCAAAAATCCGTTACAAATTTCGTTGTTTCACAAATAGAGTTGTATTTACCGAGTTGTATTTTTAGGGTACTATTTTTAGAGTTGTATTTTCATACGAAAAATACACATTTCTACGGAAAATTGCATCTTTAAAAGTATTGAGTAGTACCGTCTTAGTATTGAGTACCCAAAAAAAACAGTCAGTATCGAGTACTCAGTACCGGAATACTCAATACTTTTACAACTCTATGTTACACACTATAAACTCGCTGTTTACAAGCTATATACTTGAGTCCAATATTTTTCTTATGATTTCTTTGTTTTTTAAATAAACATTTTGAAATAACTCCAAAATGCAGAATGTAAAAGCGCAAAATTATGTAAGTTATAAAATTTAAATAAATGGATCAATCATAATTTTATCTGGTCTCAGCTAAATCCCATAACATTTGAGGCGGAAATGTTTGTTACTTCCTTGGAAGAATTGGCTAAAAATTACAATAATTGTGATGTTAATTTGGTCAACTCGTTGGAAAAGGTAATGGTTACCATAGAAACATTTTTGGATGAAAGTCCCAATGAAATTGTGGACACTGAAAATATCCAACTGGTGGCATGTGATGATATAAAGCACATTAAACGAATCTACCATTGCTCACGTTGCAGGACCGATTTGGGTAAGTCGGTAGAAAAGGTAACATTACACTTGATAAATAAATGTAGCCACCAGGGTGGCAGAGGTGGTAGTAAGCAATCAAGTGAAACTAATTCTGGCATACCAGTCACTTGGGAAAGTGCTGGCAGAGACAGGGAGGCTAGAAAATCACCAAAAGAAGTTCGTAAAGAAAAACGCAAACAACAACAAGAAAAGCGTATGGAGCAAGCAGTTAAATTAACAAAAAGTATGTATGAGATTTTAGTTAAAAATTTTATTTTAACTAATTAAACTTTTCAGAAACTCGCTCTCTATTATCTACCGATTTAAATACATTCTTTGCGGATATGGTAAAAATTGCCGAAAAACTTAAATGTATACCAGACTATGATGTCATCGAAAAAGATCTTTTGGCTTTAATTATTCCATTATTTCCAAATCAAAAGGTTAAAGTGCATAGGTTCGGTTCACGTTTAGCTGGCATTGGTACACGAGAATCCGATTTAGATTTTTTTATTGACATTGGTGAAACTTTTAATAACTTTCAAAATCGTGCTTGTGTCGACACTCAACAAAAACTCGATAAAGTATATGATGTTCTTATGATTCATTCAAAAACATGGAAGGGTTTATTGAAAGTCGATAAGGCACGAGTTCCTATACTGAGGATAATACATGCCCGTACTGGTATAGAATGCGATCTTAATTTCTCAAATAGTTTGGGTAGTATTAATACAAAATTGATTGAGCACATTTTTATGATACAACCAATGGGTAAGTACATAGAAATAAATTTTTGCGAAACTGCGATTTTTTAAAGGTTTTGGAAATTGCAAATTTCAAAAATTTGCATCACTTTCATATATATTTCTAATTACTATATATTTTCATAAACATTTTTCTTTTCCCTTTTGCAGCTCGATTATTGTGTATATTTTTTAAAAAATGGTTAAATCGTACCCAACTTACTAATGATATCAACACTTATACCGTAACATTAATGGTTATATTCTACTTACAAATTTTGAAAGTATTGCCATCTATCGAAAAATTCCAAGAAAATGTAAATCCTGATACAGCTTTAAAAATTGGACGTATGTTGTAAATTCCTTGCTAAATTGTATAAATTTAATAATGTGCTTATTTTATCTTTATTTAAAAAGCTTGGATAGGTTCATATGGTACCCTTACTTTGAAAGACCTCAACATACCATTAACCGAAATAACACAAGAAAATATTTTGAAATTTATTACTGGATTTTTTCAATACTACATGAATTTTGATTCTGAAACATATGTAGTATGTCCATATTTGGGAAAATTAGTCAAACGTGAAGATTTGGAGGAACAAATGCCAAATAGGTTAGTGGTATTTTATATTTATTTGTTTTTTTTTTTTCATCAATCTTTATTTTTAGATACACAACTTATGTTCAAACTTCTGTCGATTACATTTTGCAATTGGAAAAACCACTTGTTATTCAAGATCCCATACAACTTAATCATAATGTAACCAAGGGCTTATCATTATTTACTGTTCAACTTTTTAAAGCCTTTATGGTTAAATCTGTGGAAGTTTTAAAATCTAATAAGACAACAAAATGAAGGACTTATTAAATCATATTCGAAATATTGATAAATAATTATTTAGATTATAACTTTTTATATCGATTTTAACCTTTCCCGTAGTTTTTAGTTGCTAATGTAAGTTTTGAGTTCAAGTATATATTGTGTTATTTGTGTTGTTTAAAATAAAGCCTGATTCGCAATTCTGGAGTGCTCCACTCTGCAGAGTAGATTTTGTTCCTTTCTTGCCATAACAGTGGGTAGTGCTACGAGTCATAGCCTGTGCAGAGGGCAGCCTGTTCGCATCCCGGTCATGACATGCACAAAGTTTTTGATATAGAGACAAAAATTAAAATTACTTTGACTAGAGTTTTCAATTATTCGATAAACCGTTTTTTCTATGTTTCCGGGTTTTTAAACCGGTTTTTCAAAAAAAGGCGGTTTTCGAATTTTCGGGAAACCGGATTTTTCGTTTCGAATAATAATACGATATTTTCGAATATTTTTAAGGTGTAAATTTCAAATACATTTTTTTTATTTGTTTACTAATTATTAGGGTTTATCCCGTCCCGGGAATGCCGCCCTTTTTTCAATTCCGCAATCCCGGGAATTTTGTGCGGGATTTACCGGGATTTTTTTTATTATTTTAAAGAAGTTTTAGCAGTATATTACAATTTTGGAAGCTTTATTTAAATCTAAAACATTAATTTTTTTAAATTAATTTTAATAAAGTGTATTTACAATTAAAAAATGCGATATTAAATTCAGCAAACTGAATTAGTATTAAAAAATACTGTTTAGGCCAAGTTTTTTTTTTTTTTTTATTAGTTGAATTTGGTTTAGTTAAACCGAAAACCAATTATACAATATTTCAACATCAGTATTTCAGTTTCAAATACCTCCAAAATTAGTAATATTTTCGTATTTTTAATTGATATAAGTATTTTTACTTCAAATAATTTTATTAAAATTGATATTCCTTTATTTCAATTGCGTTTTTTAAATTTTATTTTTCAAAAAATTGCATCAAATGCTTTTTTAAATTATTTTTGATTTGTTAATTTGAAATACAACTATGAAAATTAAATAATTTCTTTTAAGTAGTTGTGGCATAAAAAATTTCTATTCAAAATATAACAGTTGAAGTTAAAAAACGAATTAATAATATTTTAGTGTCTCTTTTTTTATAAAGAGATTTAGGCGAATTTGCCTATAAATTTGTGTGAAAAATACTCACTTTTAAACTTTTTTATAAAAATAATTCTAGACGAATACTTCTGTAAATCTGCATAGAAACAAAATATCTAGAAATATATTTTTTTTGATTAAATATTTAAGAAATATTTAAGCAAAAAATCGATTTTAGTTTTGACTATAAAACTGGCCCTAAGTATTGTTTTATGTCGTAATCATGGATGGTAATCGAAACGATGCGGTTATCGGTAAGGGTAACGCTATTTTTGATTATTTCAGTAACGGTATTTTAAGGTTAACGATGTTCAGTTATTTCGGTGTATACCGCAAGCATTTTTACAAAAAGCGAATGAGAATAAAAACAAAACCATTTTATCAACTTAATGTACGAAAAATACTCACGGTGGGTCTCATACTGTAGGTTTAACTTAACTAAAAACAAAATAAAATGTCAAAAAAATGTACACAAAACAACAACAAATTTTTGGGTTAACTATTAACCTAAGTTTAAACCTGCAGTATGAGACCCACCGTCAATAGCCACATGCAATTACCAAAAGCAGAAAATTAAAAATAACGGTAACGGTATTTCATTTATTTCGGTAACGGTATTTTAAGGGTATTGATATTTCATTTATTTCGGTATCGGTATTTAAGGGATAACGGTATTTCAGGTATTTCGGTAACGGTATTTTAAGGATAACGGTTTTTTCGATTATTTCGGTAACGGTATTTTAGGGGTAACGGTAGTCAATTGAAAGGGTTTTGAATCGATAACGGTATTTTAGCAGTATTGCCTGTCAACCCTGGTCGTAATACATAAACCAAGGCTCAAATTTAAAATTTGTGTGAGACGCAAAAGGAAAAAATAAATGGTCCACAATCTCTATATATAAAAGAATAACGTGACTGACTGACTGACTGATTGACTGACTGACTGACTCAACATCGCCCAGCCCAAACCGCTGAAGCTAGGAAGTTGAAATTTGGTATGTAGGTTCCTCTTTCGGGGTAGACGTCCGCTAAGACGGGATTTTTGGAAATTCCTACCGGAACGGGCAAAAAGGGGGAAAGTGTCCCCCTTGACGGCCTGCCAAAACCCCTTTGGCTAGAAAGCTGAAATTTAAGATATGTGTTCCTTGGAGTAGGGGCTAACTTTTCTGGAAAGTACTTTCTAGAATTTTGGACAGGGACGTTGGAAAAATGGGGGTTAAAAAGGGGAAAAGGCCCCCCTTGACGGCCTGCCCAAACCGCTGGAGGTAGGAAGTTGAAATTTGGTATAAAGGTTCCTCCACTATCGTAGACATCCACCAAGACGGGAGTTTTTGAAATTTTTACAGGGACAGGCAAAAAGGGGAAAAAGTCTCCCCCTTGACGGCCTGCTCAAACTGCTGGAGCTATGAAGTTGAAATTTGGTATGTAGGTTCCTCGACCGGTGTAGACGTCCGTTGAGACGGCATTTTTGGAAATTCTTATCGGGAGGGGCAAAAAGGGGACAAAAAAAGTACCTTTTTCCAAAAAAGTACCTTTTCCCAAAAAAAGTACCTTTTCCCAAAAAAGTACCTTTTTCCCAAAAAAGTACCTTTTTCCCAAAAAAGTACCTTTTTCCCAAAAAAGTACCTTTTTCCAAAAAAAGTACCTTTTTCCAAAAAAGTACCTTTTTCCGAAAAAAGTACCTTTTTCCAAAAAAAAGTACCTTTTTCCAAAAAAGTACCTTTTTCCAAAAAAAGTACCTTTTTCCAAAAAAAGTATCTTTTTCCAAAAAAATACCTTTTTCCAAAAAAAGTACCTTTTTCCAAAAAAAGTACCTTTTTCCAAAAAAAGTACCTTTTTCCAAAAAAAGTACCCTTTTCCAAAAAAAAGTACCTTTTTCCAAAAAAAGTACCTTTTTCCAAAAAGAGTACCTTTTTCCAAAAAAGTACCTTTTTCCAAACAAAGTACATTTTTCCAAAAAAGTACCTTTTTCCAAAAAAAATTCCTTTTTAAAAAAAGTACATTTTTCCAAAAAAAGTACATTTTTCCAAAAAAAGTACCTTTTTTAAAAAAAGTACCTTTTTCCAAAAAATGTACCTTTTTCTAAAAAAATGTACCTTTTCCAAAAAAAAGTACCTTTTCCAAAAAAAGTACCTTTTCCCAAAAAACATACATTTTTCCAAAAAAATACCTTTTTCAAAAAAAGTACCTTTTCCAAAAAAAAAGTACATTTTTCCAAAAAAAGTACCTTTTTCTAAAAAAAATTTTCCTTTTCCCAAAAAACATACATTTTTTCAAAAAAATACCTTTTTCAAAATAAGTACCTTTTCCAAAAAAAAGTACCTTTTCCCAAAAAAAAGTACCTTTTTCTAAAAAAATTTTCCTTTTCCAAAAGAAGTACCTTTCCAAAAAAAGTACCTTTTTCCAAAAAACATACATTTTTCCAAAAAAACACCTTTTTAAAAAAAATACCTTTTCCAAAAAAAGTACAAATAAAGTACTTTGTAAAAACAAAGTATCTTTTTCCAAAAAATTTCGTTTTTCCAAAAAGTACCATTTAAAATAATATATAATTTCAAAAAAACTACTTTTTTTCCTCCCCCCACGGATATCTCCACTAAAACAAGGTTTCTTGATATTCGGCATAGACGTGCGCTAAAACGGGATTTTTGGAAATTCCTACCGGAACGGGCAAAAAGGGGAAAAGTCTCCCCATAAACAGCTCACAAATTGGAAAAGTGCCTGCCCAAACCACTGGAGGTAAGAAGTTGAAATTTGGTATAAAGGTTCCTCCACTGTAGTAGACATCGACTAAGTTTGTATTTTTGGAATTCCCTATAGGATATCCCAAAAGGAAACTCGGTATGTGAGTTCCTCCTTCTGTGTAGGCATCCGCTTAGACGGAATTTTTGAAATTCCTATCGGGAGGGGAAATAAGGTAAAAGTCTCCTCCTGACGGCTTGCCCAATCCCTTTTGGCCAACCTAAAATTTTAAATATGTATTCCTTGGAGTAGGACTAACTCACCGGCAACGTAATTTTTCTATTTTGGTAAACATATAGTAAAAATGGTGGTTGAAAGGGAAAAATGTTCCCAATAACGGCCTGCCCAAACCGCTTAGGCAATGCAGTTGAAATTTGGTATGAATGTCCATCGCAGATAGCCGCGAAGATGGAATTTTTGTAAATTCCTAAAGGGAGGGGCAAAAAGAAGAAAAGCCTCACCTTGGGGGCCGGTAAAAACCCCTTCGGCTAGAAACCTGAAGATTAAAATGTGGGTCCCTGGAGTGAGGGCTAACTTATTAGAAAGATACTTTTTTGAATTTTGGACAGGGTCGTTATAAAATGGGGGCTCAAAAAGGGAAAGTTGCCCCTTAACGACCTGTCCAAACTGCTGCAACTAGGAAGCTGAAATTCGGTACTTAGGTTCCTCTTCCAGCCTAATTCCAACCGGGAGGGACAAAAAAAGAAAAAGTGTCCCCCTTGACAGCCTGCTCAAACTGCTGGAACTAGGAAGCTGATATTCCCTGTCGATGGATTTTCGTAAATTCCTACCGAGAGGGGCACAAATAGTAAAAGTTGGCTATAAACCTGAAATGTAAAACATATGTTACTTGGAGTATGGGCTTTTTGGACCGGGAAGGTGCTTTTTGGACAGGGACATTGCAAAAATGGGGATTAATGAAGCGAAAAGTGCCGCTTAAAGGCCTGCGCAAACCGATGGAGGTAGGAAGTTGAAATTTGGTATTAAAGTTCCTCCTCTATTGTAGACATCCGCTAAGATGAGATTTTTGGAAATTTCTACAGGTAGGGTCAAAAACAGGAAAAGTCTCCCCCTTAACGGCCTGGCCAAACTGCTGGAACAAGGGAGCTTAAATTCGGTATTTGGGTTCCTTCTCCAACGTTGACGTCCCCTAAGATGGTATTTTTGGAAATTCATACCGGGAGGGGTAAAAAGGGAAAAAACTTCCCCCTTGACGGCCTGGCCAAACTGCTGGATATAGAGACCTAAAATTATGTATGTAGTAGGTTCCTCCTCCAACGCAGACGTCCTCTAAGACGGAATTTTTGGAAATTCCTACCGGGAGGGGTAAAAACGGAATAATTCTCCCCCTTGGTGGCCTAACCGAACCCTTCGGCTAGAAACCTGAAATATATAATATGTTTCCTTGGAGTATGGGCTAACTTATCGACAAGGCATTTCTAGGACTTTGGACAGGAACGTGGTAAAAATGGTGGTACAAAAGGGGAAAATTGCCCCCCCCCCCTTAACGTCTGCGTCTTTAGCTAGAAACCTTAAACTTAAAGAACAAGTGTATATGAAACACTAAAATTAAGAAACTAAATAGGAAACGAGTGGAATGAAACACTACACAAGTGGAATGAAATGGATATAAACGTTGAACGAGTAGAATTGAAATTATAGAGAATGCAAATGGATTGGAAGAGGGAATCACCTGTTCAAACACTATCCACGGAATATGAAACTTATGTAGCATTGAAACTTAGGTACTCTCCAAAAAGTTAAACAAATTTTCTAAAAGAGAAAAAACCTTAGAAAAGGAATGGAACTTATATATTTCGATATTTAAACTTCATGTAACGAAGCACCGGTGGAAGAAACCGACGCAGTAAATTTTCCAACTGAATTTGTGAATTTACTTGAATTGCCAGGTCTACCTTTACATAAACTGGAATTAAAAAAAAAACTTTAAGACACGCTAAGACAACGCAGCGGGCTTTGCCCGCTATTTTTAATATTATAAAATGCTGTCCAACCCTGCTGCGCCCCCTACCCCCTAAACTTTAAGGCACGCTAACAACGTAGCGGGCTGCGCCGGCTAGTTTTATATAAGAAACGTCTAAAAATATTTTTTTAAATACCTATAACTTCATTTTCAAGGTTGGTTACCGTTATCGTTATAATACCGTTATCGCTAAAATACCGCTTCAAATTGAATACCGTTACCGTTACCGATACCTCTAAAAAAATTTCTAAATACGTTATCGTTACCGATACCGTTATTTTTATGGGTAGTTACCGGTATTTTACCGCTATTTATTATTTTATATAAAAATTACAATTTTTTATTTTATAATCTTGAGTGTTTTTTTTACAAAAAATTTATAAATAATAATTTTACTTATTAAAACTACCAGTATTGAATTTATAGCTTAAAATCTGTATTTTCAGTAACTAAAATTAAAAATATGCCATGTTTTTACTTGTTTTTATATGTTTTTAACATAATTTTTAATACCGGTACGTACCGGTATTGCTGTTTCGATAACGGTATACCGTTACCGAAACAGTCTTAAATACCGTTACCTTTACCGTTACCTAAACAAACGAAATCTGATACCGTTACCGTTACCCTTACCGTTATTCGTTTCGGTAACCAACCTTGTTCATTTTAATAAATTTGTTATTTCACCGTCCGACACAAGTTTGCACCCATTAACAATTCCAATATATCGGGAAAGAAGGGATGAGATCTTTATAAATCAATTCATTTACACTTTGAAAAGAGAATTAATATTTAGTTAATATACAGTGAGCAGCATAAGTCATGGTACCTTAGTTAAAATAGAAGAGTTTCTAAAATTTATCAAAAAATATGTTACATAAAAGGTCTGTTTCTTTACTTTTTGGGTAAAGTTCGGTAAAATGAGAGTTAACAAGAAATATTCTCACGAAGTGACAAAAATGCCCAAAAGTAAACGAACGCGAAAAACCATATTTGAAGCCCGAAAAACAAACGTCAATAGATTTGTGCATTATAGTTCGCTTTGGTAAGCGCTCTTTCTAGTTCTTGTTCAATTTGTTGTAAAAATCTAGAAAGCTTTTCTACTTAAACCCCTTTTTAAATCAAAAATTTTAATAAAAATTTCCTTTTTAGGCATTTCTATTTATAAAAAGGAATACGTACTTTATTAAATTTGGTAAAGATTTTAATATTAAACAAAAGCTTCGATTTATTTACATATTTATCTCTTTAACACATTTAAACAAGCGTCTTCGAAAAATTGTTGGTAATTTTATGGAGTTGTAACATAACCGATAAACTTTTGCAACTTTTATACTAATTTTTGTAAATGATAAACATATTTTCTGAATGAATGAAATCAGCGATTGAACTAAGCGAGCTATTAGTTGTGAACTATGTCTTTGGTTCAAATTAGTGAATATTTCAATTGAACTAGTTGAACCCAACTGATGATATAACCGCTGATAAAAACAATTTACCCAAATTTACACGAAAAAAAAGTCAGGGCTTTTTCGTGCAAGAAGAACAAGAATATTACTCTCTCATGACAGCTCTCATTTACCCAATTGTGCAGTAAGAAAACGCTTTTTGGTAAAATTGGGATCCCGCGGGATCCCAATGTTGAGATATTTATTTTTATCTCATGTATTAACTTGTGGACTATAACAAAACAAAAAATTAGTCATGTACTATACAAAACAAAAAAAATATAATTCGGAATTCAAAACAACTCCATATTTTTGCACAGCAAAAGTCTTGGTACCCCTGCACTGAACCAAAAACAGCTGTGAAATCAACTAAAATCCATATTAAATTGATGAATGGGTGATCACTATACAACTAACAAGGTATTAGATTTATATTTTGACGTTTAACTATTTTATGTCGTATTATTTTGACAAAATATCGTCAAATGTATTAACAAAAATTAGTTGTCTTAACAATTATATTTAATTAAATTGCATAATGATTTTGTTGTTTTACCAATGCATTTTATTAAATTCAACAATGCATTTTATTTAATTAATTCATTTTTTATCAATTTATTATTAATTTTTAGATTTATATTTCATTATTTTTTATATTTCACCAATTTCAAATTTTTTTAAGCAATTTACATACAATGTCTTTTTTATAATGAATTTGATAAAATATAAAAAATAATGAAATATAAAATTGAAATTATAATATAGCACATACTAAAAACTCTTTATTCAAAACACATGTACCATTTAATATACAAAAACATATAACTTCATTTAATTTAATAATTCAAATACATTATATAACTTTCATTAATAGTTTGCCTTAAACAAAATAACAAAAATATAGATAATATCAAAATTAATGACAGAAATTTAAATGTACGATTTAATTGAGAACGTTCTAAATTATATAAAATTTATTTAAATTAAAATTAGTAATTCACTTCAAGTCACTGAATTTGTTAAATATCTATACTTTAAAAAACAAAAACACTTAATGTCAATTTATTGATATTTCCAGCAATTACAAATACACATGCAAGCACGAGTAATGACGCGACAAAACTAACCTCACTAAACTTTTTTCCACAGATTTAATACTTCAAATTGAAGAAAAATTATATCAAATTTGCGTTACTGCCTTTTTACAAAATTTTTTAGAGTTAACAAATTAAATTTTGTTAAAAAATGGACAACAAATTATGAAAACAACAATTGTTTTGTAGAGTGTTATTGACCGAAATAAGTATGTTCATTTAAAAAAAAGTAGTTGATTTAAAAAAAAACACACATTAATTTGAATAAAAATATATTGTTTTAACAATTCGTTTCGTCAAAAACTAACAAAATTTTTATGTTGATTTCACCTACGACTTTTGGTTCAGTGTGCGAAAAGACGAAAATTAGTTACAATATGGATAGATATTTTATTATAATGCTATATCTAATATTTAATAGTATATCCCCAAAGACGAAAAACTTCATTTAATCGATTTGGCATTGACTACACAAGTTTTTCTGTATAATTTCGAACTTTTTACTGCCGTTCCTTCAAAAGCATAGACTGGAGCTGAATTTTATTAGAGATTTTGTGACTACGCAATCTTTTTTCTAAATGATATCACAAGGGTTCAATAGGGTTCATATCGGGACTTTGCGGAGGGGTTTAAAGCATATAGGGGTATTGTATACAACCCACATCTTTACCTCAGCAGCAGTGTTCTTAGGATCATTGTCCTGTTCAAAATAATAATCATTACGAATTTTAAAATTTTCAGCCCTTTTATTCGGATTATTCTTCAGAATATTTAAATATACTGTTTTTTCATTATTTCTTCGATAATAACCAAATTACCAACTCCTGCTGCTGTCATACAGCCGCATACCATGACATGTCCACCTCCGTACTTGACGAGTATTCTTTGGATTACGCTATTAAGACATTTTCTCCATAGAAATACACTTCCGTCTAGGCTTATATTTATTTAGGCTTAAAATTTGATGCATAAGACTTTATATTAAAACCACTGTTCGCGTTTTAGATGGATTTTTACGGGTTTTTAAGGTTTTAGCCAATTGAATCGCTGAAAGCAAAATCGGCCTTAATAAATGACATGGCTTAGTAAAGAAGCAATTAAAAGGAAAATATTTCATCAAAAAAAATGTATTCATCTATAGCGGCCTATACGTTAAAATCGCGATTTTTCAAATATTTTGTGTGGCAGCATACACTGAGAGAATTATCTGCATGATATTAATGGATTTTTGCACAAAAATAACGAAGTTGCACTGGAACTCGTCCATTGAAACTTTTCATTAATGGAATTTTTCATAAAATGTTGTAAAAAATTTCATTTCATTTATTAAAACTTTCATACACTCAATGAAAAAGTTTCATTAAAACTAGTTTCATAAAATATCTGAAGCTTTTTCATCATATTTATGAAATTTTTCATTTACTTTGTGAAGAAAACTTCATTAGTTTACTGAAAATTTTCATTAAAACTCGTACAGCAAAATTCTCTCTATGTAGTTTTTCAAGATGTCCCCAAAATCCAACTATTAGTATAATATGGGGTCACCTCTAAAAACTGTTCTTGCAAAATTTCAAACAAAACAGTTTCCATTTGCAAAAGTTATGGCAATAAATACATTTTTTACTAAGGTTAGTATCGTACTAAAGACGTTTTAAGATGCTAAAGTGTCTTTAGTACGACAAAGTAGACAAAGCAAAACACTATCGTTTTCTATATTTTTTCATTTATACACTCAAAAAAATAAATTAGTAAAAAAATTGGTACAAAGATTTGTCTTTCGTATAATAAAATTTTTTTAGTTTCACAATTTTAACAAAGATTTGAGGCCTTTAAAGTTCGAGTGAAATCGTAAATATTTCTTCGTAAGATATTCAATTTTATTTAATTTGCTCACATATTTCTTAATAATTTTCTGAACTTAAGAGCGATGCTAAATTAGCTCCTTGTTTTGATTTTTTGTTTAAATTGAAATGAATTCGGTATAACATTGGGGATTTAAACATTTAAAATGGGAATAAGCTAAAAGTTTTTGGGCAACACTCCTCCCCAAATAAAATGAAACAGTATTGCCAGAAAAACCAAACAGCAGTCAGCTCCATCTGTTGCATTAAAAACCGGTGTTGCCATTCATCAGGACAATGGGAGACCCCTGAGTGGGGGTGTTGGACTAAAGACTTGAAGTCATATATACTTTGTTAATACAATTGAGTATTCTCTGTATTTGTTGGTATTTATAATTTTTTAGAATTGTACCCATCCAGAAATTGACGAACATAAAAGCGTTCTGAAAGCACTTTGTATGGTGGTTGAAGCGTTATCAAAGCAACATATTTTTGGGTTTTATAGTGTTCTCAGAACACTAAAATGATAACCATGATTTACGGTCTCATGTTTGTATTTAGAGTATTTTAGAAACGTTGCAAAAGCAAAAAATAAAGTGATTTTAAAGCGTTATAATTTTTGTTTATAGAACGTTTTCAAAACATTAGAAAAACTAAAAATAAAGTGATTTTAAAGTGTATTAATACAAAAGTGGAGTGTCTTCCGAGAATTTTAAAAACGAAAAGTAGAGCAATTTTCCAGTACTCTAAATACAAAAAATAAAGTAATTTCTTAGTACTTTAAAACATTTATTTTTTTTTATATATTTTATTAGAACTTAAATTAGTTTTAAATGATTAAGTTAAAAAATTATAGGATATTAAGAGAAATGTAGATGTGTTCAATTTTTTGTTGGTGTAGGTTTCTGACGACAATGAAATAGTTAAAAGTGAAGTGTTTGATGAAGAAGTAATAGAGGAAAATTTAGATTCAGGTGATGAGGACGTTGGTAGTTCCAGTTTAAGCACACCTGGAGAAACAAGTTCGCATGAATTTATACCTGAGGAATCTAATAGTGATTTAAGCACATTTACATGTGGTCATATTGAGCAAAAATTGAAAAATTGGGTTGTAAGGAAAATCAAAACTCTTACACAAACCTCTATAGACGAAATATTAATGGCAATGAGATCTGAAAGTTATACATACATCTCTTCCGAAATGTGCTAAAACTTTATTGGGAACTTCTACTTTGAGCGGCGATTCTAAAGTGATGCTAGGTTTAGACGATACTTTGGGAAATTTTCAATATTTTGGAATAAAGTCTAATCTTGATATCACTTTTGATTCCAATATTTATTATAATGAAAAGAAAATTAAAATTATAATTCATGTAGATGGAATGGACGTGTTTGAAAAATCGAAAGGTATAAATATTTTTTTTGTCTCAAACTTAGTTAAGTAATCTAATTTTTAATAATTTAAGATTTTAAGAAAATTTGTGGAACTTATGCCACATTTTTATGGCTTAAGCTCAGTGACAATGAATATTCATAATCTAATACATATTTCATATGACGTAAATAATATGGGGGCGCCTATATCACAATTTTCAGCATTTGATTTTGAAAATAGCTTAGGTTTTGTTAAATCTATTGTAAAATCGCCAACTAATCCCATTTCCCATATACAAAGGAAATTGCATGTTTTTAATACCAATTCCCCAAATAATATTCCATTAGTATATCCTCTCAATAAGAGCAGCAACTATTCTCTGGGGAAAGTCTAGTTTTTTCTTTCGTAAACATTTATGGATTTCGAATTACATCTATTCATCCTGATAAGGTCCTATGCTCCTTATAGGAATCGAAGGAATATATATATATATATATATCCTGATAATATATGTATGTTTATTACATAATGGGAACATTATAATTGTGAAAGAAATTTCTAGTACAAAACATACGAAACACAAATACAAATACACAAATGCAACATTTGCAAGAAAACTGAACATTTTTTGACTACCCGATCTAATCAAAGGCGATCGGATTATATAATGTAACAAATTTAGATGAAAACAACACTGAAATAGGTATACATATGGTGGAAGCTAAATGCATTCCTACAACATTTTATAACGAATCAATTGCTATTTCTCTTTTACATAAATAATTGCAACAAAACATTACAAAAGTAATAAAAATAATTTTTAGTACTAAAACACATACAATCTTTCTCTTAATCAACAGTTGTAAAATTTGTTAAAAAGTTTTATCAAAGCATTTCAAACATGGTATTTTCCAAAAGTTCTCAAAACCTTTTATTTTTTGTATAAACAACGCTTTGAGAGTACTTAGTTTTTTGTACCATCATCAATTTCTGGCTGGGTACTTTTCAATTAACTTTTTCAATAAATCTTAATACATTACTTTTTTGTCCTTTTTTAAAAAGGGGCCAAAAAATTCCCTTTCATTAAAGAGTTAGAGGGATAGACTGTTCCACAAAAATGTTCCTCATAGTGTTTTTAGCGGTGATACTTAAGTGAATTTTCTCCCAAAGTTCAAAGATAGATTTTTTTTAATCAGATGGTAATTTAATTTAAAAATTAACACCTCAATTCATAAATACTTTGTAAAGTTATAGCATATTATTACAAAACGTCATTTTCTTACAAAATTTGTTCAACTAACCTCCTATAATTTTACAAAGCGTTTATGAATTTAGGGGTAAATATATGTAGCTTTTATTACGTGAATGAGATATAAAAAAGAGTCGTTAAAAAAAATTTTTTTTTTGATTTCTATAAAAAAAATTGGTAGATATTTTTTTTAAATATAATTACTAAAGGTCTATTCCTAATAAAAAAGATAATAATATGAAAATCAATTAACATAATTTTTTGTAATATATTATCAAACTTTTGTAATTTTTAGGATTTTAACCAAAAAAAAAAAATAATATGTTTTTGCCAAAGTTTATAATTTTTTATTAAAATAATGTTACCTTAATTTTTGGAAAAAAATTATACCATTTTATTAAAATTTAAGAAAGTTGGAAACTTTTTCGTAACCCATAAAAGATGAAATTACAAAAATACATTTTTTGGAATTTGGAAATTTTTTTTTTTTATAGTTGAATTAAGAAATTGGTTCTTTTCTTTAATTTTTCTTATACAAAATTATAAGAGCATGACAAAAAATTTTAAAACTTTAAAATCAACTAACATAATTTTTTAAAGTTCTATTTAACTTTTGATATTTTTAGGCTCCCAACAAAAATATTGTAAAAATTCAAAGATTAATTTGATATGTTACAATAATTGCAGATTTTTTTACAATTTTATTATCATTTTTGATTCGAATATATCAAAATATTTAAAAAAAGGAAAATTTTAAAGATACCTCTAAAAATTTATTTTTACCAACTTTTTTGTAAGATCCAAAAAATGCATATTTTTTATTACATTCCATGGTAAAAATTTAGCGACTTTAGCGACCTCTAGTGAAGACAGAATGATATACCCGAAAGGATAATATTTACAAGATTAAGTAATTTTAGTATATGTAAAAAAAAAAAAAATATTTTCGTCGAAATCGGAGACACACATTTTTTTTTTTTTGAGTTTTGTCTATGGGACAAAGCACTGTACAACGTTCTGAGGACATCCTCTGGTCGCATTCACGTTCCTACTAGTAGACCCTATAACGAACGTGATTTCCCTAGAGTTGAGCATCTCCATTGTCTAATTTGTAATCATTGGAGAGATGCCCTTTCTCAACATAGACAGCCCGATCGCATCGTAGGACGTGTTGTCAATTCGTGTATCGGCTTGTGGTCCAAAACTTTCTCCATTGTTTTAAGAAGAAAATAGCTGAGGCTAATTGGTCTATACGATTTAGGCAGCTTTTCGGATTCCACCCCCCCCCCCCGCCTTTTGACTATTTCAAATATTAAACACCCCGGTAAAAAACCAAAAAAAATTACAATCCATTTTATTTCAAAATATCAAAATATTACATAGAAATCAGGGTTGGCAGGCAATACCGCTAAAATACCGTTATAGATTCAAAACCCTTTCAACTGACTACCGTTACCCCTAAAATACCGTTACCGAAATACCCGGAATACCGTTATCCTTAAAATACCGTTACCGAAATAACTGAAATACCGTTACCCTTAACACATTGAGCGCCCTCATATAAGAAAAAATTATATTAGAAAAGTGCCAATATATTATAACAGGTTTAAATTAATTTAAAAACAATTAAAACATAATATTTATTCACTTTACTGTGCTGCCGCAGAAAATATAATGTATTGAATTCACAAGTAGCTATGCACCGCCGGCGGTACACATGGCACTCTACTAAAATTAAAGTGTGAACCGCCGGCGGTTCACATGGCACTCAACGTGTTAAAATACCGATACTGAAATAAATGAAATATCGATAAGCTTAAAACACCTTTACCGAAATACATGAAAAAGCATTATCTTTAAAATACCGTTACCTTTACTTCTCTGCTCCTAGTCATTGCACGTGGTTATTGAATATTTCACCTAAATTAAGTCAATTAATTCGATTTGTTTTTACTTTAGTTTGGTTTTTGCAAAAAACAATGCGGTATGTACCGAAATAACTGACTACCGTTATCCTTAAAATTCCGTTGCCAATAACTCAAATACCGTTATCCTTAAAATACCGATACCGAAATAAATGAAATAGCGTTACCCCTAAAATACCGTTACCGAAATAACCTAAAATATCGTTACCCTAACATTCGTTTCTGTTACACTCAGATAAAAAAGTTTGTAAAAAAATTTGTAAACAGTTTCCAATCGCACTATACTATTTTTATACTGATTATTAGTACAATTTTTATTTTTAGTAATCATTTTTGCTATTCTCTTATTACAAATTACGGATTTTTTTACTAATTTTCGCTGCTGATTTCAGAAAAACATTTTACTAATTTTTCAAAACCGAGTGCTAAATTTAGCAGAAAATTATACTAATTTAAAAATATTTTTTTTTTGATTTTTTACAATTCTTGTTTAGTTTATATTTGTTACTATTGATATATTCTTAGTTTAGAAATAACACCCAGAAAATTTTATTGCATATCCAATGCTTAAAACGGCAATAACTGGAGAACCGTTTGCAATTTTGACTCCAAATTTCAAGTACGCTTGTAACAATCGAAAGAAAAGTTTTTTTTTTTAGATTTTACAGTTTTTTTTTATTTTTTAGTAAAATTTTTTGCTAATTTCAGCAGATTGATTTTAAATTACAGTTTACAGCAATTTACTGAAATTTAGTAGCTGCAACTAATTATTTATACTAATTTCATTGTACTAAAATTATGACATTAAGTAAGTTTTTTAACTGATTTTAGCAAATCCATTTTGAATTGCATTTTACATAAATTTTACTAAAATTTAGTAGGGGCTACTAATTTTTTCTACTAATTTTATTGTACTACAGATCAGCAGACATGTGTTGCTAAAATTAGCAAAAAATACCGCTGGCCTCAAAACAGGTAAATTTCCCGTAATAACAGCAAAATTTTCAGTAACCATTACAGACTTTTTTGGTTGAGTGTATGACAATTGTTTACCATTTAATTTAAAAAAATCAAATTTTACAAAAATATATAATTTTTATATATTTTTTACAAATAAAAAAAATACTTTTGAAAATATGACTTTTTCCCAAGGTTGGTTACCGAAACGAATAACGGTAAGGGTAACGGTATCGGATTTCGTTTGTTTAGGTAACGGTAAAGGTAACGGTATTTAAGACTAAGCAATACCGGTACGTATTGGTATTAAAAATTATGTTAAAAACATATAGAAACAAGTAAAAACATGGCATATTTTTAATTTTAAGTACTGATAATACAGATTTTAAGCTATAAATTCAATACTGGTAGTTTTATAAATTTTTTTTGTAAAAAAAACACTCAAGATTATAAAATAGAAAATAAAAATATTGTAATTTTTATATAAAATAATAAATACCGTTAAAATACCGGTAACTACCCATAAAAATAACGGTATCGGTAACGATAACGGTATTTGGAATTTTTTTAGAGGTATCGATAACGGTAACGGTATTCAATTTGAAACGGTATTTTAGCGATAACGGTATTATAACGATAACCGTAACCAACCTTGCTTTTTTCACAAAATTTGCTCCCCTGTCGATATTCTTGAGCTGGCGGCGGGAAATTTAGTGGCAAATCCTTTGGAGCATGTTGTTTATGGTATAAAATTAAAAATAACACTGTGAGACAAATGGTAGGGGTCAGTGATCGGGAAGGGTTCAAAATACCGGGGAAAGTTATATCGGTAAAAAAGAAGTTATACGTGTCCCGGCGTTTCGCTGGGTCACCCCTAGGAATCGAGATATATCGATTTGACCTTTGGTGGTCTTTTTTTTGACATAACTCGAGAACCACTAGTCCGATTTTGCTCAAACAATTTTAAAAAAATTAAAAATTACAATTCCTTTAATCTGTTCATATAACGTTTTTCTATATACTCAACAGTTTTGCCGGTAAAAATAAATGTATGAAGAAAAAAATATTTTTTGCCTAAAATATTAAAAAAAATAATAAACAAAAGGTTATTGATTTTTATGGTAGCGGTAACAAACATTTATTTTTACCGGCAAAACTGTTGAGTATATAGAAAAACGTTATATGAACAGATTAAAGGAATTGTAATTTTTAATTTTTTTAAAATTGTTTGAGCAAAATCGGACTAGTGGTTCTCGAGTTATGTCAAAAAAAAAGATATATCTCGATTCCTAGGGGTGACTCAGCGAAACGCCGGGACACGTATAACTTGTTTTTGACCGATATAACATTTCCCGTTGGTTTCATCCCATCCCGATTTTGACTGTCGCATAGTGTAATTATCTAAGTGGCGTGACTTATTTTGCCACATTCAAAAACTTTAAATTTTGTTCAAAAATACATCATTTTCGACCAATGCTGGGCGTAGGGTGCATGCTCAAATATGTTATGAATTGGACCATTAAGCATTTCTGAAGCTTATTCTTTTAGAAAATGTCCAAAAATGCTAAAAAGCTTTTTAAAACTTGGATATAAAAGTGAATGAAGTAACCCCCCTTTTTGCAAAAAAAAAAATGTCATTTTCAGGACACGCTTAAAAGTTTTGACTTTAAAAAACTATCACTGCCAAACGGCTCGAAATAATTGAAAATAGTTTTCATTCTGGAATTCAGAAAGAAAATTTCAAACATATTGTTCTGATAATGAAAAACTTATTGGGAAAAACCAAAAAAAAGTCAAGGTAAAAAATGAAGATTTTGAAATTCAAATATTTTTTAAACTATAAGAGATACTATGGTACTTAAAGCATGTTTTTTATTTATCTTATAACCTAGATTACAAAAAGTCTAAAATTAGCAAAATCGGTTCACATTTGTAAAAGTTGCGCGACAATAAAGCTTTGTATACCCTAGATGGTCAACTTTGACAGCCTGTGATAAAACAGGATGGCTACAATACTAATTTTCTAAAAGCCTAGATCTTTCTCTTCATCTCTTAAATATTTTTTTCCGATTGGATCAGTAGTTTAGAAGATCCATAATTATTACCATTTTTTTTTTGGTTTGGAAAAGTAACTAGTTTTGTACGAAAACTGGGTAGTTTTTGTTTAATCTAAATTCGGTATAAAATTTTTTACATATATTTGACTAAAAAATTGTGAACTTGGAACTTACGTAGTTATATAATTACATAGCACTTAGGTAATGTTCCCCCTGTTTTTTCTGCGTTTAATGGTAGCGCTATCTATCTATCTATCCAATAAACTATTTATGAAAATTTAAAATAAAATAACAATATTTTTTTACATATTTTTTATTAGTAATATTTCATCAAAAGTTTTTTTTACATTTATTATTTAATTTAAGTTTAAAATTAATATTTAATTTGTATATTAGTTACAATTGAATTTAAGTATTTACAATAAGTGCAAAATTTGTAAATTTTTATTCAATTTAGATATTTTATTAAATGTGTATATGAATGTTTAATAAAGTATTTTTTTTGTATTATTTTAAGGTTGTTTTATTTTAAAATTAAATTTTTTATTTTGTTTTTTTTTTTAGAATACTTTTAGCATTTTATGCATTATATAGGAAACTTCTAGTGTTTGTGTTATTTTTAAATTTGTCAGTTTAATTTTTTACAAATTATTTATTAAAAAAAAGTAACAACACTCCAAATAATACCAGCCCTTTTTTCATTATTCAGAATGTGTTTAGTACATATTTTTTATTTTAGTAAAATAAAATAATTAACATTTATATAAATTAAGTAGTAATTAGTTTTATTTAATTTAATTGGAGGCCAAACATACATAAATACACAAATTTCTTTGAATTACTTGTTAAGGTTTTGTTACCCACTGTTTATTTTATGGTTTAAACTTCATCTAGAAAAAGAGACAAAAATAACAGGGGATAATTATTACATTTTGAAAAAATATTCTTAGAAATGGAGAAGACAAAATTTTTATAAAAGCTTTTATTATGCTAGCTAGAATCCTGGTATGTACATTCAAAAACGTTTGTAGGTAGAATCAACTGAAAATGACAGTTAAAACAAAGGTACATATTTAAATGCAGTTAGAAAAGCGACAAAAAGTAACTAACACTCTTTTTTTTAATGTTGAAAAATAACTAACAAATGCAGTAAACATAACTAATAATGTCGAAAAATTAACTGACAATTTTTTACCACAAAATTTTTAAAACAACTGACAAAATGGGTAAAATCTACTGCTTTTTTGCAGTTAATTCTTTTAGTATTTTGAAAGTATATTTTAATAAAAAAAAAATAATTTCTTTTTCTTTTGATTAAAAAAATATGTGTTATTACTTCAGCCTTTTTAAAATTTGGAGTAAACTGTTCTTCAGTTATTATGCTTAATGCGTTGGAGATTCAATACAAGTTTCTGATTTTTATTTGCAAAATACACTCATAGAAAAAAATCTGTAAAAATAACAGAAAAATCTACTAACAATTAGTTAAAAATTATGTTGCAGAAGAAACTGCTGAAATCGGCAGATTTTTTTGCTAAATATTCATAAAATAAGAACAGCAAAAATAAAACTGTTAAATTTACAGCATTTTAGTTATATTTAACTTTTAGTTAATTGAAAATGACAAATTGTACTGTAAAATCTGCAGACAATTTTGCTAAGTACTAGTATACTAAAAATAGCAAAAGCAAACTCTTATACCTACAAAATTTTTGTTATTTTTAAGCTAAATTTAGTTGAATGCAAATAGCAGTCTATCCTGTTAAATTAGCGGAAATATTTGTTAAAAAAATTGTTAACTGCTGATTTCAAAAGCATCGATGTTTATTTGCATTTAAAAAAAAATCGAAAAAAAACTTCGTAAATTTAAAATTTTTTCGTGATTTTTTAGGCTACTAATTATCAGACCGGGGGTTAATCATTACATTTTTTAATTAATTACTCATCCAATTACTATTACATATTATTTGTAATTGTAATTTAAAAAAGAACAATGACATGTAATTTGTTATTGAAATTTTTCAATTACACATTACATGTAATTGTAATTAAAAAATCTCAATTATAATGTAATTATTTTTATGGGGAAAAGAAATAATGACAAAAAGAGCGCGTTAGGGATCAATCAAACATGACGTTTTGTTTTTATGCTTGTCCACGCCTATCGCGCCTTTCCCAGCCAATTTTTTTTGCAAAATTTTAATAAAAAACATTTTCTAATGCTAAAAGTAATTGCGAACCATTGTCTGCGCACCATGGTATATAAGAAATGCGAACATACACTCAGATTTGAATGTTCCCACCGTTAATGATGAAATCGCAAGATACACCTTAAACTACTTAAAGAGGCTGCAACTGCACCCAAATTCATTGGCTCGTAAACTGCTTGAGGATCAAGGACACCGACGCCTCCTAAGAAGGACCACCGCTGATTTGGCTCTATAGAATAAATGTATATTCTTTATAACAAAATGTTGGTTTTTGATTTCTATTTAAAAAATTAAAAATTAGTTTTTTCGACCTTTTTAAAATTAAACTTCTAATTTATCGTTTTTAACTTTTTCTATACATTTACTTTGCATCAAATTGAAAAAATATTTAATGTTTAAAATTAAAATTTTGTCTGGCACTGGCTGGGCTTAATATTTTAGCTTTAGTACATATGATAAACTTATTGTTAGTTCACTGTTGTGAAGATTCAATAAATAAAATTATGAAAAAAAAAAAAAAAGTAATTTAAAATGTAATTGAAATTTTGTAATTGAAATCACTTTCAATTGTAACTGACAATTTTCAATTTCCATTACATGTAATTGTAATTGAGTTTTTTAAAATTTCAATTACAATTATTTGTAATTGAAAATTTTAAATTACAAATTACAAGTAATAGTAATTGAAATGTAATTGAAATCTCCCAGGATTTACTGATTTTAGCAGGTTAATTTGTTAATTTCTATTAACAAAAATTTAACTCAAATATAACTAAAATTCTGTATCTTTAACAGTTTTATTTTTGCTGTTTCTATCTTACCTATAGCAAAAATAATCTGCTAATTTAGCAGTTTTTTCTGCAGCATAATTTTTAACTAATTTTTAGTAATTTTAACTAAATTTTTTACAGACTTTTTTCTATTAGTGTAGAGATAGAGCAAAAAAATTTTCTAAATAGCTCTATTGTGAATGATTTAAGCTATTTGGGGTTGCTTTTTGCACTATCTCTAGCAATTTTCTCTTGCGTGTACATGTGCCTTTATAACCTAGCGAGAGAACCCCATAAAGACAATCTAATGATAGTACTTGGTAGTACTTGAAAACGCATTAATTGTCAACCATTGGTTCTAGAAAGTTGAATTCTTCAGCTAGAATTCCCACTAATCACTAACACGACTAAGCGGGAAAATAGGTGAAATCCCAAATTTGGCCTTTCAAGAAAGTTAGGTGCCCACCCCTTTGCCGCCTTTTTAAATTTATATAACATTTTTAACTGTAGCTTTTAGTACATTCCATTGATTTTTGAGGAAACGATTTCTACTATGAGTGAATTTCACGAAAGAAAAATCCCAATCCCACACAAACATTTTTTCTACTCACAATCACTCGCGTTCATGTAAAATTCGAATTTTACTGACACTCACGAGAAATAAAGTCTTACCGGAAAAAATCATTGCAAAAATTAAGGTAAGTTATGAATTTTAAACTAAAAATTGCTGAGAACATGCAATTTTGCCATTTAGTTTGTATTTAAAAATCCAAATCGTGCCCATTTCTACTTTTTACATAAATATAGACCAGAGTACCGATTCGGAATGGTTTGTGAAGCTGTGAAAAATATTTTTCACTCATTTAAAAATAACGACAACAAATGACAATTTTTATCACTTACCGCTGGTAAACTATTCAGAATCGGTACTCAGGGTACCGATTCTATTTGGTTTGCGAAGCTGTGAAGTGATTAAAACCGTCATTTGTTTGCATTTATTTTAAATGAAGAATCGACCCTCAGGTGTGGGTAAGGTCCTAAAATCTCATTATATTAAGGGTTTTCACAAGGGGTGTGCTATTTGTTGTATCGTTGTATCATCCTAACAAAAAACAGAGTTGTTAAAAATTAAATTGAAAAAATACAACATTTGAGAATAGCACGATCAGAGAAACAAGCCAGCCGCCGTGAGCCGTTTAAGCCGCCGCCGCCGGTCATTTTTGCCTCAGCCGCCGCCGCCGATTTTTTTCGGCTCATTTCGGCTGGAAGTATCAATTTTCCAAAATAAAAAAATTAAAAACAAATGTTATTTTTAAAACAAATTTTCTACTTCATCGTTTCCTGAGCCATCAAGAGTATTTTTTCTAGTTCAAAAGAAATAAAAGAACCAGTTTTATAGTCAGAGCTAAGAAGGATTTTTGTCATAAATATTTCTTAAGCTGGAAGTTTTGCTTGAGAACTTCTGACATATTTTGCTGAAATTTGGATATGCAATTTTATCTTAATTCGCACAAAACCGAATTCAGCTTTAGAAATTGAATATATATCATTCCATCAAATCATTCCTTTATAATTAATTTATATGTTTCATTCCCAAAGTTTAATATTAAATAGAATACATTCTTATGTTGAAAACATTCCTTATAGAATTACAATCAGTTTAAATAATTTTTTTCATTAATTCTAATCTTTTACAAAATGGCTTATCAAAATTGTCATTTTATTCAATCCGTAAAAGATCTAAGATATGAATATACTAATGATTCTGACAACACTTTAGTTTATAATTACAAAATAAATAAAAATGTGGCTTATTTTAGGGATTTAATATTGATATAATGAATTAACCAAAATTTAAAAACGCAAACATTTGTTTAAAGCCTGGATCAGCCAGACGTAAACGTAAACGTATCTCTGCATAGCTGAATTAATAAGTTAAATAAGAACAGAAGATGTGCTGTGTTTTTTGTTTCATTCTTATGCATTCAATATAGAGCAGACGTAAATACACAACAAAAATCTGTTGTGAATAGATTTTCGTTGTATATTTACGTTTGCTCTATATTGCATGCATAAGAATGAAACAAAAAACACAACACATCTCCTGTTCTTATTTAACTTATTAATTCAGCTATGCAGAGATCAGAGAAACAAGCCAGCCGCCGTGAGCCGTTTAAGCCGCCGCCGCCGGTCATTTTTGCTTCAGCCGCCGCCGCCGATTTTTTTCGGCTTATTTCGGCTGGAAGTATCAATTTTCAAATATAAAAAATTTTAAAATAAATATATATTTTTAAAAAGAATTTACTAATTCATTAAACTTGAACAACCAGAGCTAAAAACAATTTTTTTATATGAAAAGAAAAAAGTTAAAATCTTCTAAATATTAAATTTTTATAAATATAATTTTTTTAAGCTATAAAAGTACATAAGCTTTTATAATTATTTTTTTTTTTAATTTAATTTATACTGTGAAAAAAATTAAAAAAAAAAGTTCTTAATGGGTTAATATAATATTTCAGAATGCAGCTCTTTGCAGATGTGTAAAAAATCAATTAAAAAAAAAAACAGCTGCTTAACTTTGCATTTAAAACTCAATATATGTATTTGGTGTATGCATTTTTATCAAAAATTATGACGAAAAATCGTTACAGAGTTGAAGTCGTGTTAGCATAGATATACGAAAAAGTTTGTAAAATGTATTCATTTTTGTTAAAAACGTTACTTCTCCTCTTCATATAAATTCTTACAGTTAGTGTTTAGCTTCATTGGTTATTAAAATATAAGCTATTAAAGTTAAAAAACCGTATGAGTTACTGGTTACGGAGTTTACATTTGGCCTATAAAATTGGTTACAAATTTTATGTATTAAACAAAAATTGGTCAGATTGTTATAAATTTTGTAAAACAGGTGACAATGCGCTGATATATATCGAAATATATAACTCAAATGTAATCAATGCATTTGAAATTAGCTGGTTACATGGTTTTTATCACATTTTTTAATATCACCCATACATATTTTTTCAATTCTAAATACATTTTTAAAAATGGTCCAGTTGAATATTTTGGATAAATTAAACAAATAAATGAAAAAGTAAAGATAAACGATATTGTAAAATTCTATAATATTTAGAAAAGGACACTTTTACGGATAAAATGCTCAAACCAATGTTCGAATTGATCACATAATTTCATCATTTAAGGACATTATTGATTGGGCATCTAATTCAAATGGGTCCCTACAAGATATGTGCATTAGACCGTACCTCAAAAAAAAAGTTCGCCGTACACCCTCCAATATGATGTATTTTTCTAAGGCGATTTCAAAAAAAATTTTTTTTTTGCCGAACGTAGGGGTCGCCTTTTTTAATTTTTTGTTATAGCTTTGGCATTTAAAATCGGATTTTAAAGTGTGATATATCGATTTTTTGCCTCGAGGAGACCAGTGTTTTGCTATATAGTAAAAATCCAACTAAAAAAAATTTAAAAAGGCGACCCCTAACTTCGGCAACCAATAATAAAAAAAAATTTCTACTGGGTTTAGCGAAAAACTTCCTTAGCAAAAGTTTAAAGATTTTTTGCGGGCTTTAATTTTCTGACATTAGGGTGGTACATTAGGGTGGTAGCAACTGAGATCTGGTGGGTAACTACTAGAACGGGATACTTTAGGTCAAAATGTCATTAGAGAAAAACACTGGTCTCCTCAAAAGAAAAAGATCGATGTATCATACTTTAAGATCCGACTGTAAATACCAAAGATATAACGAAAAATGTAAAATGGCGACCCCTACGTTCGGCATAAAAAAATAATAAAAAAATTTTTTGAAACCTCCTTGCAAAAATACTTTATATTGGAGGGTGTACGGCGCACTTTTTTTTTTGCCTGTAAGGTGGTACGCTCTAATGTGCATCCTGCCCAAACTTTCTAACAAAGCCTCCATTCAAAAGTCTTCAAACAAGTTTAATTTCTTAAATCAATCGATATGTATTTTTTCTATGGTCTTTATTTATTCCTTAATTTGTTAAAATTAAAAAGAATAAATAAAAAAATTGATTCCCAGTATGCTTTAATTGTCTGAAAATTCTATAAGAGGCAAAAATTGTTTTGAGTTCCAAGGGGGTTACATTTTCCCAATGTTGGGATTACTTTGGAGCCCTAAAAGGGTATGTTTATAATTTATTAAATAAAACTTGTATGTTATATTAAATATTTAGGACCATTTGTTAGATATAGTCTTGACTAGCCATGGATCTGTGCGAACATGAAACAAATCACACGTGAACCAACAACAAATCTTATATAAATTGATTTTATATATATTTTTTGCGAGTGATTTTCTGACCGTGATAAAGTGCAGACGTTAATTGTGATTTCTTTTCTATAATTCTATTTAAAATTAAAAGCAATAACTATTGTTTTAAGAAAAAACTTTTTTTTTAATACATTGTATCAGTGTTACCATTACGGCGATTTTCTCGTCAGATCTAGCGATTTTATATCGCCCCTAGCGGGAAAAATTGTGTTGTAGCTATTAGCCAAAATCTAGAGATTTTTTTATCAGCCGTAATAATTTTTAAAACTCGGTTTTATGTTGAAAAATATTATAAAACTCGCAAATTGAAATATAAAACACAACATCTTAAACGATGTTAGTAAAAAAAACTCTAAAAATACACATTTCGATAAAATATGGGTATGCACTTTTTCATCGTACAACGCCCTCTATTGTGTGTTCTCAATACTAAGATTAATTCAATGAAAATCAGGACTCATTATTTGAAGCTTATAGTATATTTAGACTGGGCAAAAACTAGTAGTTTTTGGTAATTTTTAGGTTTTGAGCCGAAAACTATAAAATTAATTTAGTTTTTCCATACATTTTTCATACAAACTGAAAACCAGATTCTTCCTGGTTTTTGCCAAAAACCAAGTAAAAATATCTGAAATTTGTATTTTTGATACACCCGATTTCTTTTATAACTAATTTTCGATACACCCTGTTAGAACGAATATAGAATTAAAGCAAGTGTCAAAAATATATTTTTTAATTTTTTTTAAATATTTCAGTTTTAGTTTAAAATTGTGTGTTGTTATATATTTTTAAATGTGTTAATAATTTTTTTAATTTAATTTAACCATAAAAATATAAAGAAAAGTGCTTAATAAAAAAGTGATGTGACAAAGAAAAACTAAAAATTCAGTGTAAATGAATTGGCTTTTGTAATTTAGCTTTGTACAAAAACCATCTGGTTTTTGCTCAGTCTAAATTCAGTATTAATCGTAAAATTTTTCATTATTTAAAAGTTTATAACACTTCTTATTCATATATTAAATAAATTTTTGAGTAAAAACAGCTTTAAGTACCATTTTTTAACAATCTAGCGATAAAATCGCTAAATATTTACACTGTTTATAATCTAGAGATTTTCTAGCGATTTTTGGGTCGATCCATTTAGCCATTTATTTTGAAAATTTGTTAGCAACACTGCATTTTATATTGAAATCAACAACAAATTATTACTTATTAAGTAGTAAACAAAGGGATTAATATTCTGCTATACTAATCCTCTGCTGTTACAGCAGAATGGATAGTAGCAGCGAGTCTACTGAAGAAAGCGATATTGTCTGGTAGACAGTCGCTGAAAACAAAATAACGAAACGACGACAAAATCGATCACCAGTATTAAGGGCGGATTATGGGACCGTAAACGTATATGTGATGTAACTGTACCGTGCCGTAGCTAAAAAGTACACTTATAGATTATCGTAAACGACATTACTATTTAGCATCTATTTCATGTGGTTTTATATTTTATTCTAAATTTTTCCATTTATTTGTTAATTTTTATTCCTTATTTGTTGTTTGAATCATTTTTCTTTATTCATTTCATATTTTTTCCGACTAAAATCAGTCAGCTGTTTCGATGCCGGATAGAAAATTCTGATTTCAACAGAATGATCCGGCAAGTTCGTTTACATTTACGTGTTAGTAACCATTCGTATACATTTCTTCTTGTGGTATCGAAACAGCTGATTCGTTACAGAAACGTTTACGGTTGGGTAACTCAGCCTTTAGTTAAGCATGTAATCAAAATAACAAAAAATACCAACAATGATGATTAGGGCAAGGAATTCCATGCAAATGCATGTTATTTCTCGATAGTCCAAAACTAATATGGACTAAACATTTATCCGACTCATCAAATAAAGAACAAACTGGCATCGATTTGTGGTTGCATATTTTGACATAAATGCATGTTTTTGCATATTTCGACTTTAAATACATATTTGGTGGCTTTTTAATGCATATTTTGTGCTTTTTAATGCATATTTGTGCATATTTTTAGTAGCATTTTTTATTTTGTAAAAAAATATAAAAAATTGATACGTTTTCATATTTTGATTCAATCAAAATAAACATTTTTAAAACTTTATTGACCAATGGGAAATCTTCGAGTTCTGTGTCTGTTTGCAAAATAACTAACTTAAATATATTTTTAAGTTTTAAAGTGCATTATTTTTGCAAAAATTATAGTTTTTAGTGAATATTTCATATATTGTGAGTGCATATTTTTCTTTTTTAACCGCATATTTTTCATTTTTAAGTGCATGAAATTCCTTGCCCTAATGATGATATACCAGGTACCTACTAGCAACAACATGTTTGCTGCACTTGATGTAGACAATAATGATGATAATTATATTAACGATAATGCTAACAAAGAGCTTTCTGAAGAAAAACCACCTCCAATAATTATTCCAAATGTTTCAGATATAAGAGCGATGATGAATAACTTTTCAAAAATAGTAAACCTTGAAGATTATTCGTACAAATCTTTGAGAGATTGTCAGGTAACATAGGGGTTACACGATCAATTTTTTCCTTTCAAGTTTTAATACACTCACACTTTTTTACTAACACACTCACATTTTAAAAATTGAACAGCAACTTGATATCAATTTTTGCTTTCAAGTTTTGAGAAAACTTGACGGTCAATTTTTAAACAGCTGATCAAATTTCTTGTAAATTTGTTTTTCTTTTTACAAATATTGTGCCGCAATAAAACACGATTGATAAAATACGGAATGTGAATATTCCGGTATATCGACGAAATGATTTAAAAAGAAAAATAAATAAAAAACCAATTTCTGCTGACATGAAAATGTCTGTGGAAGATGTGAAGAAAAAAATAAAGTCTTTTTGAACAGCCTACAGTGCGGAAACAGCCCACAGAGGCGAGCAATTTTAGTTCTTTCCTTGACGACGGCATCTTGAAAGCAAAATTGACTATCAAGTTGCATGCAGCCTACGTCACAGCTTCAAGTTCAACTGAATTTGACAAGCTGTATGTGTTATCAACTTGAAAGCAAAATCTTGATCATGTAACCTTACTGTAAGAGTAATGGCAAAAAACGTAAAGGCATATAGAGTGATAGTAAAATAGCTATCTTTCGTAAAAAAACTTAAACGTTTTCAAATCACATTACAAAATGTTGTTTTCAGCCGATCAAGCCGCCGCCGCCGCCGATTATTTGGTTGCGCCGCCGCCGCCGATTTTTATCCGGCTCAACCTCAATCGCCGCCGCCGCCGCCGATTTTTTGCTTGCGCCGCCGCCGCCGATTATTTTGGTCGGCTTGTTTCTCTGGCAGAGATACGTTTACGTTTACGTCTGGCTGATCCAGGCTTTAGTCTTTTACAAACCGAATAAAACGTGAAAGATCATTATAAAGATAATGAATTATTTAAAGAATTCATTCACTATGCATGAAAATTAAAAGAATGAAGCCAGTGAAAGATTTCATAATGAATGATGTAAACGAATGATATATTAGAAAATTTTAATTAAAAATCCAAAAGTGAATTAAAGAATTAATTCATTCGAATCTATGGTCTGAATTTATTATCAAAAGACACATTTTTAAGACATTGCGGACGAAAAAAATGTTAAGTAAGTTGTTTCTCGGTCGACTTATAAAATTGGGGAGATATTTTCAATAATCGACGCTGATCTGAGTTCCGAATCCACAAAAAAAATTCTAAAGTGAAACATTCCGATTTTTTTTTGCTGTTCCGTGATCCACATCTGATTTATTTTTTTCGTTTTATTTCGTGTAGAAAAAGCTTGATGATAGTGAAACGAATATATATTTTTTAACCAAAATTATTATATAATTTATTTTAAAATTAGTGTATAAATAATAAAATTTGGTAGAAACAGCAAATTTTCGAAATTTTTAATTCCGTGTGATTTTACAAATCATCTCTAATTAAAAATTTTCGAGACTCAGAACAGGGGTGAATATCTGAAATTTTTAACTTTTCTTTTAAGGTACAATTTTCTACTGCTATATTTTGAAAAAAACATCTTTAAATTACGTGTATAATGTTCTACCAAGCCGATCAAACCGCCGCCGCCGATTTTTTGGTTGCGCTTCCGCCGCCGATTTTTATCCGGCTCAACCTTAATCGCCGCCGCCGCCGCCAATAATTTTGATCGGCTTGTTTCTCTGAGCACGATACAACATTTTTACGTATATTTAGTGTCCTATGTTTGAGTGTGCTAACAGATAGAAAACCGAATAAAAAATCGTTGTTAAACTCAAATAAAAATTTTAAAAACTCTGTTTTTTGTTAGGACGATACAACGATACAACAGATAGCACACCCCTTATGAACAACCTAAATGTCGCTACAAATAAAACATATAGTTTTACAAAATTTATTAGTAGTTGATATTTTTATGAAAATTAAAATTTAATTTCTCCTGAAGTCTTTTAAAATTCCATTAAAAAATATGTAAAATTTAAAAGAAAATTTAAAACATTTTCAGCCATCACAAAATAAAAAAATTACATGGTGGTGGTGGCTTCCATGAAAAAGGTTAAGTATCTCTTCACACACTTGGCCTTAGGTGACAAATTATTTGTAAATAAAAAAATTCTTTGTTTGCTTGTTAGACGTTATAATCTAAAAAGCGTTGACTTACCTGATGAAAATGGACGTTTTCCTCTCATACCCACAAAGCCACTGGGTGTACGTTTATCACTATTTTCATATAATAGGCGTACATTAGCCGATGATGATGGTGACCAATTGCTGTTGTATAATATTGACATATTATTATCATTTGTGTCGTAGGAACCCTTTTTTCCTCTAACAGCTACAAATTTATTGCCATAATCAGCAAAACGTTGTTGTTTGCCATTACCTCCAGACGAAGACTTTTTCCAAAAATCAAAAAAATATCGCTAAAATGGAATTACAAATTTTAATTAGCCCATATGTATAATATATTTTAAGCTTGTTTTTAAGCTTGGGAATTTTTTACTAAATTGGGTTAAATGGACGAAGCCAGTAACCATAAAAAAGATTCTGTACTCAAACTTTTGTGTCTTTCGTATCAACTGCCCCGCTGCAAGAAAAAGTATATCGCATCAGTGTCAACTTTACTGAATTTATTGTTTTGTACACAGAGGGAATTTTGCGCCATAAAGTTGTAATGAAATTTTTCAGTAAGCTAATGAAGTTTTCTTCACAAACTACATAAATGAAAAATGTCTTAAATTTGATCCAAAAGCTTCATATATTTTATGAATCCAGTTTTAATAAGCCTTTTTCATTGAGTGTATGAAACTTTAAATAAATAAAATGAAACTCTTCATTATGAAAAATTCCATTACTTCAGTGAAAAGACGAATTCCAGTGAAATTTCATTGGTTTTATGTACAAATTCGTTAATATCATGCAGAATTCCCTCAGTATATGGCAAGAATATAAAATTGAACTTGAACTTTTTTAATTTTTTCAAAAGTAGGCGTGGTTAAATATTTCCCAATTTAGCGCTTATTTGAAGTATATTATTTATTATATTTTAATGAAATTTACTAGAAATTTGACTTAGTTAATAGAGTGAAAAAATATATTTTTTAAACTAACTATTTCTGAATTTTTAGTGTAATTTATCTAAAAATCTGCCAAAGATATCTATTTTTATAAAAAAAGTTCAGATGTTGTTCTATCGATCGCGAAAATATTTGCTTATTACTCGTATTATACATGGCAGGGTTGGCAGGCAATGCCGCTAAAATACCATTATCGATTGAAAACCCCTTCAACTGACTACCGTTATCCTTAAAATACCGTTACCGATATAAGCGAAATAACGTTAACCTCAGAATACCGCTACCGAAATAAATAAAATATCGATACCCTAAAAATACCGTTGCCGTTATTTTTAATTTTCTGCATTTGCTAATGGTAAGTTGTTATTCAGTATTTTACATACGATACATTTAGCTGATAAATTGTGAACTAGGATATTCAATCCGTTAACTGTTAATCGATTAATCGATGATTTTATATCAAATACTTGTACGAGTAATCTAAAATTAACAATTTCGAATTAAAAAAGCTCATGGTGGTAAAAAGCAAAACATATCAACTGTATATTATTTTTAAAATATCATCAGTGTTATCATGTTGTGAAATACAGAACTTGCAAATGCATGGCTTAATGTAGAAAGGCCATAATTCTCTTTCCCATTTCTTTAGAGGAGAAGGAAAAGCCTTAATAAAATCTTAATAACTTTAAATCTAAAATTTCTTTCAATGTATTCTTAATCAATAAAAAATTTTATTCACAAAAAGTTTATATCATAATTTTTAGATTTTATCAAGTTTTTTTACTTTTCCTCTAAAGAAATAAAAAAATTGAATTAGGGCCTTTCTATCTTAAGGCATCAGCAATTTTAAGCAAACTGTACTACGACTTATTTTGAAACGGGAATATTCTTCTTCTTCCTTGTTACTCCTTGAGGGAGCATAGAGCTTCAAAAAAAAAACGGGTATATTAACAGATCTCTAATAAATTTCAAACTTTTATGAATTAATTTTAATTGTAAATTTTTATAAAATATGAAACCTAAAAAAATGTGTAAATTTTAAGGAAAAAAGAAATAATGAAATAAAATTGAGAAATTAGTAAAATTTTTAAATTACTAGAGTTAAGGTACGTTGACAATGGTAGAGTGACTCTACTCTGCAGCACAGATTGAAATGTTAACTGTTCAAAATGCAGAGTAGAGTTACTTCAAAAGAATATTTGACATTTTAATACTTACGCAATTTTTAGCGAATATCTTTAGACGATTTCCATTGCATTTAATATGAAATAATTTTTTATTTTATATATTTCTCCTAATTGAAATCATTTGCTTTTATTTGTTATTATTTTCAATATTTTTTTTATAATTTGTTGACAATTAGAGATGTGAACAAATTAGTGATGTATTTTTTTAGGTATATTTGTCATGCTAAACAGTTAACAGATCAATGTTAACTCTAGAGTGGAGCAAATTTGTACTCCAGAGTCAAACAAGTTTTACTCTGGATTGGAATAAAAAGAGATAGCAAAATATAAAAAACTGTTGAAAGAGAAGAAAACTAAATTTGCTACAGATTGGAGTACTCCATCATTGTAAACGCACCTTTACTCGTCTAATTGAAAAACCTAACTCGAAAATCGAGTAAAAAATATGTAATTTTAAATAAAAATTAATCAAATAAAATTGTTTAAATTATTGGAGTTAGTCGAGTACCTTTAAACCCATACTCGATTAATCGAGTAAGTTTAAAACCTCAAAATCGAGTTACCCGAACAAAGCTAAAATCGAGTAATTTTAATAGGTACCCGAAAATACTATCCGAAATAACTAACTAACGTTATCCTTAAAATACCAATTTTTAGCGAATATCTTTAGACGATTTCCATTGCATTTAATATGAAATAATTTTTTATTTTATATATTTCTCCTAATTGAAATCATTTGCTTTTATTTGTTATTATTTTCAATATTTTTTTTATAATTTGTTGACAATTAGAGATGTGAACAAATTAGTGATGTATTTTTTTAGGTATATTTGTCATGTTAAACAGTTAACAGATCAATGTTAACTCTAGAGTGGAGCAAATTTGTACTCCAGAATTAAACAAGTTTTACTCTGGATTGGAATAAAAAGAGATAGCAAAATATAAAAAACTGTTGAAAGAGAAGAAAACTAAATTTGCTACAGATTGGAGTACTCCATCATTGTAAACGCACCTTTACTCGTCTAATTGAAAAACCTAACTCGAAAATCGAGTAAAAAATATGTAATTTTAAATAAAAATTAATCAAATAAAATAGTTTAAATTATTGGAGTTAGTCGAGTACCTTTAAACCCATACTCGATTAATCGAGTAAGTTTAAAACCTCAAAATCGAGTTACCCGAACAAAGCTAAAATCGAGTAATTTTAATAGGTACCCGAAAATACTAACCGAAATAACTAACTAACGTTATCCTTAAAATACCATTGCTGAGATAACCGAAATACCGTTATCCCTAAAATGCCATTACCAAAAAAAAAAAAATCTAAAATAGCCTTACCCTTAACGATAACTTCATCGTTTTGGTTACCATCCATAGCGAATGTTTAATAAAAATTCAATTGTTTGGTCTATAATCAGTTAGGACATCATTGCGTATGATCAATATTGTATTTACGAGTATTATATCGATTATACGTTTGATGTCCTAACTGATTATAATCATTCAAATATTGAAGGTAGACAACGAATATTATCTGTAAATCGAAGCCGGGTAACATGCTGAAACTTTCTGAATATGCCTTTACACATAAAAACTCCATTGATATAGTAAAATCTTTAGCATATTCCAAATTCCATTTAATTTAAACAAATAAACTAATAAAAATTAGCGCTAAATATGTAAATTTATAATAATACTTCGTCCACTTCGTTGTAAAATTGAAAAAGATCTTTAGATTTTTATTCCTATTCCTATTGGACAATAAATAACGTAAGATGCACATTGATAACATATACTTTTTTAATCCGAACAGTTGGTAATCTATGCAGTTGGTATTGAAAGCCAAATATTCAATAAAAATTAATGTTTCTAAATGCATGATATACACGATATTGATTACACGTAATGATATCCTGACTGATTATAAAGAACATATATACTCAGGGAACTTCTGCAGTCAGAATTTGTTAGTTCAAGTATACCGAAAAAAAATAAAAATTTAGCGTGTTTTTTAATCACCTGGATTTAGAATTTTTCATACAAAAAATGGATTTATTAAATCCAAAAAAAAGCTGGATTTAATAAATCCACAATAAAAGCACAAATATATGAAACAGCCTATTAATTTAATGTCAGAAAAAAAAATACGAATAAAAATTAAAAGAGAAACAAAAAAATTGAAAAACTAACAAATAAAATTTTTTTATGAAATATGTTTAGAAAAAAAAACTACACCTCACCAAACACATATTTTTCATCTTGGACATGGAGAAATAGCTCAAATAGAAATGGCAATTTTTCACTCTACAGTAAGTAATTTAATTAAATCCAATTAGTGAATATTAAATATTGCAATGGAATTTTTCAATTGTGTAAAAATATAAATTGAAGTGATAAAACTGAAAAAGCAGACTGTTTATCGCAGTTTTATGTAAAATATAATTATAAATTAAAAGTTAAAGTAGAATCCTTCATAATCGAATTCGGTATTAAAAATTAGGGTGAAAGAAGTGTCGGACAGAAATTTTTTTTAAAATAGGAAAAATCTAACCCCATCTGTTGAGCACTTTTAGAAATACTTTTTGGATTTATTAAATCCAAGTGATTAGAAAAAACGGCTATTAACTGAGCAACTAAAATTTGGTTCACAATAACTTTTTTGAGTTAACCTGTAAATTTTAAATGATTCAATTGTTAATAAATTTACAACAATATTTAAAAACAAAAGTCAAACCAAAGAGAAACATAATAAAAAATTTTTTGGATTTTTGGTGAGTTTTTGTTTTTTTATGGAGATTAACTTAACCTTAAAATTTAATTTTTTTTTTCATTGTTTACAGGAAATATTTAAGTCGAACAAGATATAAAAACTTTATTCCTGTGACAAATTTTTAAAATCTTAGTGCATGCTGGCAATGGAAGAAGACAAAGTATGGAAGAAATTCACTAACGGTATTACAATTATGATTCAATTTTTGTTTATTTTAAATAAATAGTGAAAATTTTACAAAAAATTCCATTTGGTTTTATTTATTGACAACCATAAAAATATTTGTTATTTTAAATTGTTGAATTGGTTATTAGTAGCGTATTCAATCGATTAATCGTTATTCTAAAAAATTATTCGAATAATTTAAAATGTCCAAATTTCGAATAACGAATAATTCGAATAATTTCGTACGATTAATCGATTAATCGAAATTAGTAGAAAATTACAAAAATGTTTAAAAAATATAAATTTGCTAAAACCTCAAAATTTTGTTAAAAACATTGTTACAAATAATTTGCTGTAGTCTAGTACCCAGAGACAATTAATTATAGAGATAGGAAATCAAAACTTACACTACTCACCGGTAGGGGGCTCTGAAATTTAGTATCACCTGAGCAACTATTTAGTATCAGCTGAGCCTATATTTAAAAACTCAAAAATTGCTGAAAACTGCGCAAAATAAGAAAAAATCAAGCGGAAAAAATTTGTTCAAATAATTCAATTTGAAAATTCCTTTTTTTATTTGCATTTTTGTTAGTTATTATTTCAATTTAAATAAAAAAAGAAAATTGTCAATTTTTTTAACAAAGTGCCATCTAGTGATAACGATGTCGTTATAACTTTTGTTTTTGGTGATGCCATGCCCCTGCTTGTACCGCTCTACATTTACGTTTTTTATGTATTCAATGTATACGAAAGAGACACATATTAATGTACGGGGTCGTATATTCTTCTTTTGGGTGTGGTTCTCCCCGATTTGGATAAAATTTTAATATGTGAAAGAGGGGACAGAAAAAATACAAATATTGACAAAATCTGATCTCAATTATTACACTTTTTTATTCTTATGAATTTCAGAAGAGTTACTGAATTTATTTTTGTTCCTTTTTTTAAATAAAATTATTAAAAACACAACAAGTGTATGTACATTATTTTAGAGAAAATTTTTTCGATTAATCGATTAATTTTAAAATTTTGTTCGATTAACTGGTTAAGTAAAAAACCCGAATAATGGTTTGCACGATTAATCGATTAAAATAAAAAGCCGATTAATTGAATACCCTAGTTATTAGCTACTAATTTAAAATTTTGTTTCATTTTAAACTTAAGGCTCAGTTAAATTAAATTTTCGAAATAAAATTGGTTAACTTCTACTTAATCAATCAACTGAAGCTCAGTAAGGGGTTTTTCACCTGAAACTCAGTTGAAAATTTAGTAGGCTGTAACTGAGAAATTTTTTCGGTGTAGTATTTCAGTGAAGTTATTTGAAATGAAAATAACATTCATTTGTAGAAGAAATGTAAATTTTAACTAACATCGTAAGTTATTAAAAAAAACAAACAAAAAAAAAATACCGAAAATTCGTAACATTAATTTTATGCAGTCGTTTTGTTTTTAAAAAAATAAATCAAATAAATGTAAGTAAATTTTGTTAATTGTTTTGACTAATTTGTGGTTCATTTTATTAACAGTAAAACACGAAAGAAAATAAGTTCAATTTAATGAAATGTTAGTAGTCCTGTTTTCAAGTGAAATTTCATTTGTTTTAAATTACATATGCAGCGGTCTTTACGAACAAAATATTTCAAGTGCTTAAAATTTCCCAATACATATATTTACCTGACTTGATGGTGATCTTTTAAAAGTTTGATGTGATACATCCTTTTTGCCACGTACTCCAATAAACGCATTATTTCCCAAACCACGTTTTTCCATACCGGCATCGTCTAACGAAGGACGTTTACCTCGCATACCAGTAAATCCAGTAGGAGCTCTTTTTTCCATTTCCCCTTGAATATCCGACGTACCCGTTAGCCGTTCAATATAATCTTGTAATATCACATCTCTCATACGTTCTTCTTCAAGTTTTTCTAAAAGTTCTTGCCAACGATGGTTATCGTTACTGGGATTAGCACCATTAATAGATGCGAATTTTTTGCCACGTACACCGTAAAATGCTGTTGGAGCTTTTTTATACCGTCTACCATTTGGTTTGGCATACTCATCCCAATTTATATCCTGATCTGAGTTTTGGATATCTGCCCAGGGAAATTTTATTCGATTTATGCTATCTTTATCAACATCCTCCTCTTCGTAGAAATCTTTTTTGCCACGCATGCCCACAAATCCAGTAGGTGCTCTTTTGACCAATGTTAATGACTGATATGGACGTCTGCACATGAAATTGTGGTTTAAATAAGGTTTATATTAATCGGAGCTATATATTAAACTTCTTAAAAATATTTACTTAAATTAATATTTTGAAATATTTTTTATAATTATACTTGAAAGTTCAAGTATAATAAGTATTTTATTAATTACTGAAATGGGGTTTTAAATAAGTAAACAAATATTTATGCTTGAGTTTTGAAACATAAATACTAGGGCAGTACGAAATGTTCTTTGTATAATGGAAACTTCCATCCGTCATATAAGCACATGTTAAATTTCATTTTGATCTGTCAACTCATTCGTATAGTAACAGGTATTCAAAAAAGGCGCTTCAGTGATTTTTTTGTAATGGAAAAATGAGAAATTCGTGGTGTGATTAAATATTTACATAAGAAAGGTTTATCGGGAAAAGAAATTCATAATGATATGGTGAATGTGTTAGGTGAACGTGCTCCCTCATTTGCAACAGTAAAAAATTTGGTAGCTGAATTTAAACGTGGTCATACAAGCATAGACGATGAACCACGAAATGGACGTCCAAAAATGCAACAACGCCAGAAATCGTAGCTAAAGTCCATGTCCATATTAGACGATCGACGAGTCAAAGTGCCTGAAATATGTAATGCCATAGACATCTAAAATGATCGAGTACATTTTTTTTGCATCAAGAATTACAGATGAAAAAGCTTTCTGCAATATGGGTGCCGTATTTGTTAACAGTTGACCAAAAACGCATTCGAATGAAGATTTCTCATTTCTCTGATTTAGCTCCCTCTGACTGTAAATGATTATTTCGAGGAGCTTCAGGAAAATTATTTTAATCAAGGGATAGAATTGCTAGAAAAACGTTGGACTAAGTGTATTGAAGTTTCAGGAGATTATATTGAAAAATAAAATAATTTTAAAAGTCTAGCTCTTGTTTTTCATTGTTACGCTAAGAACATTTCGAACTGCCATCGTATTTTTTATTTATTTGAAATAATTTGAAGTAAGTAAACGAATATTAACATTTTAGAGCTGGAATATAAATACATACTTTGAAATATATCAAATAACTATGTAGTAGGATGGGCCGATTTGTAAGGACAAAAATTTGTCGATATTGTGCCATCGATTTTTCGATAGCTTGTGGCATGAGGAAAAAAAAGTTCCACTACTTCCATATTATCTTTTTTTAGACAAGAACTCGTCTAAAAATCAAACAAAAAATGATATCGCCATCGTTTTAAGCGTATAATTTTACCTTAGATAGGATATATTAAAAAAATTTGAAATCGGCAAATTTTTTTTTTAGAGCTCTGACCATCAATTCTATATATTTCGGACATGCTGATTATAATGGCGTACTTTATTTTTCGATCAATGGTACAGATTTTTCGCTAAATGGGTTGAGTATCTTAAAATGTCTTTAGTACGATACTAACCTTAGTAAAAAATGTATTTATTGCCATAACTTTTACAAATGGAAACTGTTTTGCTTGAAATTTTGCAAGAACAGTTTTTAGAGGTGACCCCATATTATACTAAAAGTTGGACTTTGGGGACATTTTGAAAAGCTATGCAGCCATACAAATTGTTTGAAAAATCGCGATTTTAACGTATAGGCCGCTATAGATGAATACATTTTTTTTATTGAAATATTTTCCTTTTAATTGCTTCCTTACTAACGCATTACATTTATTGAGGTCGTCTGTACATTCGGCGACTAAAGTCGCTGAAATAGCAAAAACCCATAAAAACCTATATAAAACGCTAAGTAGTGGTTTAAATATCAAGATTAGCACATCGGATTTATATCGCAAATATGGCCACAGGTCCTGTCCTTACATTTTAACACAAACAAATTCATATTAATTGAATTTGAAAAAATTTTTATATAAAAAACTGAATGGACAACCGCCAAACTTTAAAGACATTAAGCGAAAAATCTGTACCATTGATCGAAAAATAAAGTACGCCATTGTAATCAGCATGTCCAAAATATATAGAACTGATGGTCAGATCTCCATTAATTTTTTGAGTGTAATGCAGTGTAATTAGTGGCGCAAGGGCCCATAGGTCCTCTGGGGGCAATATGGTTTTCAAAATTTTTTAATCTAAGTATATGTTATTAAAAAAACTTATCTAACTTTTCAGTGGTATGTAAAATAAGAACTACTATGGTATTTAAAAAATTTCTAATATTTCAAAAACCTCAAAATATTTCAAAAATGTAGCTAATTATTTTACTTAATTCTATATTTCTCATATTTCAAAGTATTTATTAGTATTTCTAAACTTAAGTATAAATATTTTTAGTTATGTTAGTAAATAAAATAATATTGCTATTAAAAATTTCCAAATATAAATAAGTAGATATTTAAAGAAAATATATCAAATAAACATTTATAGCTTTATACCTGCTATTAATATAAGTAGTATGTATTAATTTATTACTATTTCTTACCCATATGTTAATTGACTTCTCGCTAGATCGGGACGCACTATATTGTTCTTTAAACTTTCCCCATCTTCATCCTCTAAAATTTCCGTACTGCTTGGCACAGTTGTTGAAGTCCTTTCTCTTTCTATATTTTGATCCTTTAAGACAAAGGAAAAAAAACTGATTAAAATTTTGAGGACTTATTAAAATTTATAACAGAAATGTTGATGTAATCTTAGCCCTTAAATACATATAAAGAAATAATTCATGCATGGAATGAGTTTTTCTATTATATTGTTAAGAAATTAGATTAGTCTATTTAGTATAGAAAATAGAGATGGGCACGTGACACGAAATTTTCGTGATTCACGTGAATCACGAGTGATTCAGGCGTGAGCGTGACTTATAATGTTGGCACTCACGTGAGTCGTGCATGAGCGTGAGTTAAAAAAAAATGTTCGTGAGTGAGGCGTGCGTGAGTAAATTTTTGTGCGTGAGTTTGCGTGATTATATTAAACCAGATTACAATATTTTACAATTTAGCAAAAATTCCAGAGATCTTCCCCTCCATCAAAAACTAGTTACAAAAATAATGTGTATTCCAGTCTAGTCAGCTAGTAGCGGACGGGTGGTTTCTACTTCTGCCAGAGTTCTTGAGGAAAGAAATCGACTTCTTTGACAAAATTTTGTTCCATCACAAAAACTTGGAATAACATTTAAAGATTTGCAGTGAATTTTTTGAAATTATTTAAAAATTTTATGAAATTATTGGTGTATAAGTAACTTTAAAATGCGGAATTTTTGGCAAATTTTGGACATTTATTGTTAAACATTGGTAGATTATTCCAAGTATTGGCCATAAAAAACAAATTTCGTATTTTTCGTGAGTATGTCGTGAGCGTGAGTATTTCGTTAGCGTGATTTAAATTAAAATCAATCACGTGAGTGAATTTAGTAAAAAATGTATTTATTGCCATAACTTTTGCAAATGGAAACTTTTTTGCTTGAAATTTTGCAACAGTTTTTAGAGGTGACCCCATACTATACTAAAAGTTGGATTTTAGGGACATCTTGGAAAGCTATGCTGCCATACCAAATTTTTTAAAAATTTTAAGTATAGGCCGCTATAGATGAATACATTTTTTTATTGAAATATTTTTCTTTTAATTGCTTCCTTACTGAGGCATTACATTTATTGAGGTCGATTGTACATTCGGCGACTAAAGTCGCTGAAATAGCAAAAAACTATAAAATCCTATATAAAACGCTAAGTAGTGGTTTGAATATCAAGATTAGCACATCGCATTTATATCGTAAATATGGCCACAGTTCCTTGCTCACATTTTAACACAAAAAAATTGATATTAATTGAATTTGAAAAATATTTTATATAAAAAACTGAATGGACAACCGCCACACTTTAAAGACATTTAGCGAAAAATCTGTACCATTGATCGAAAAATAAAGTACGCCATTGATTTCAGCATGTCCGAAATATATAGAACTGATGGTCAGATCTCCATTAATTTTTTGAGTGTCATGCAGTGTTATTTTTCATAATATTGTTCAATATTTAAAGAAAATTTAAAAATTGTTCATCGTTTTACTAATGGTTATTTAAAATTTTAGATATTTTTCATCGTAATGAACTTAGTAAATAGATGAATTTGAGTGTTTTGTATCCTGACGTGGAATTTTAGAAATGCTTAATTTGAGTTATCGAGAAGTTTCCCAGTAGAAAATGGTCGAACTAGTTCTAAAAAGTACTAGTTTTTTGACTAGTATTACGAAACTAGTTCTCAAAATTATCATTTTGAACCAGTTGTGTACTAGTTAAATCCCATTTATGTGGGACCTGTTTAAAAAATTACATAAATTAAAATACGAGATTTGAAATTCCTTTTTATTTACATTTGTTTTTAATAAAAAATATCAGAGTTTGGAAATAAATATTTCAATTTGTGAATTGTGAATTTAATTTAGGTGCAAATCAACTGGTACAGTACTGGTGCCAAAGAGTCACTCCAGAAATAGTTTGACAAATTTCTCATAAGTACCAATAAAGCTTTCTGTTTTTCTGTTCTGAAACATATGTGTATTTACTATTTTTATCAGAGCTTTAAAGAACTAATTCCTTTTTGGAATGAATTCCCAAAAATTCAATTCAATTCTTTAATTCAAGGAATGAATTCATCAATAAGACATAAGCAGGAATTAATTCCTGTGAATGAATTCAAAGAATTCAAATTTATAGAATGAATTCCCTGACCAAAGCGTAAAGAATTAAAATTAAATAATTCATTCACTAAAGAATTCATTCAACACTATTTAATTCAATTTGAAGTCAAGGAATTCATTTAATTCTAGTTAATTCAACTTTTGGCTAAGAAATTCATTCAATTCTAGTTAATTCAACTTTTGGTCAAGGAATTCATTCAATTCTAGTTAATTCAATTTTTAGTCAAGGAATTCATTCAAGTTCAACTTTTGGTCAAGGAATTCATTCAATTCTAGTTAATTCAACTTTTAGTCAAGGAATTCATTCAATTCTAGTTAATTCAACTTTTAGTCAAGGAATTAAATTTATTTCGTTTAATTCCCTAAGGAATTAAATGTTTTAATTCCCTAGGAATTGAAATTTTAATTCAGGGAATTAAACGAAAAAAAATTAATTCCTAGGGAATTAAACGAAAAAAATTTAATTCCTTAGGGAATTAAACGAAATAAATTTAATTCCTTGATTAAAAGTTGAATTAACTAGAATTGAATGAATTCCTTGACTAAAAGTTGAATTAACTAGAATTGAATGAATTCCTTGACCAAAAGTTGAATTAACTTGAATAATTCCTTGACCAAAAGTTGAATTAACTAGAATTGAATGAATTCCTTGACCAAAAGTTGAATTAACTCGAATTGAATGAATTCCTTGACCAAAAGTTGAATTAACTAGAATTGAATGAATTCCTTGACCAAAAGTTGAATTAACTTGAATTGAAGGAATTCCTTGACCAAAAGTTGAATTAACTAGAATTGAATGAATTCCTTTACCAAAAGTTGAATTAACTAGAATTGAATGAATTCCTTGTTGAATGAATTCATAAAATTTTATAAAGGCATTAGAAAAAGAGGAATGAATTCCTTTAATATAAATCGAATGAAAAAAAAGGAATTCATTCAATTCCTTAAGTTTGGTCAGGGAATTCATTCCCAAAATATAAATTCAGTTCAAAAAAAGGGAATTTGGGAATTAATTCTTCGAAGCTCTGATTTTTATTGAAAGTATGCAGAGACAGAGATTGAATTTAATAAGAGTTTTGAAATTCTAGTTTGTTTACATTTGTTTTTAATAATAGTTGTGTTTGTGTGGCAAGCTATCAACGTTTGCTTATGTCATTCCCATATAAATTTGACATTAGCCAACGTTTAGTGTTAATTCTTTACGTTACTAAATAATGTCAAATTTGTATGGGAATGACATACGCCAACGTTGATAGCTTGCCGCACAAACACAGCTAATATAGTCTGAGTTTTCTTTGTATATTATTCAGGTCTTAACCAACTAGTACAGTACTATTTCAAAAGAGTCACTTCAGAACTGGTTCCGCGAGTGTTACATTAGCACCAGTTTTGTTCACTATTTTTCGTCCTTAAATTGTAATTTTCAAACTAGTTCTACAACTAGTACCAAAGTGGGAATTTGGCGACAATTGCCCCCATTCCTATGACATCTCCATGTTAAATTCTAGAGTTGTTTGTATGGAGAGGCGGTAGAACTCGTACTAGTTGCCTGGTTCAAATAAACTAGTACATAACTGGTTCTGAACTAGTATTTTTTGCTACTGGGTTAAGATGAAAAATGGGTAAATTTTAGGGTTACTGTTTTTTTCAAGGGATTATATTCAAGGAAAACAAACATTTAGACTAGCTGTTGAAATTTAAATTTGAATGGTACTGGTCGAATTCTAAAGGGGCTAGTCCAGGGCAGCAAGTACCGTTAGACTGTAGCCGCTAAAAATTAAAAAAGTTAAAATTTTTAAGTGCCTAAAAAAGTGCTTTTTACTAAAAAAAACTGAGTTTACGCAATATTCCAGCTAATTTTGAAAATAACTGTGAATGTCAATCGCGAAAATCACACATTTTCAAAAAATTTTCCCTAATTCTTTAAAAGTTTGTGATGGTCGTATCCCGATCCAAGTGATCTAACATTAACTCGATATACCTCAAACTGTAACAACTTACATCGTTTCTTTAATTCTGTTCTCAAAATTAAATTTTATTAAACGGAAAATTTTGGTTTCATAGAAAAAATCGTGAAAATTGAAAAATCGGAAAATTTTGATATCATTTGTATACCACCGTACAATTTTTCAACAAATACCCATACGTATTTTAACTCCATTTTGTGTTGATTTGAATCGAAAGGGTTAAAACTATGAGAAATAAAATTAGATTACTGAAAAAATGTTTGTTAATTTAAATAAAATTTTTTCATTTTCCAAATTTTAAATGGCCATCAGTTCCTTAGAACCTTAAACTTTGCATGCCCTAGTTTTGTCTACCTAATTCTATTAATCATTTCACTCAGTTCAAAAAACTAGATCAGTTTCAACGGATCTAGAAAATTTTTGAAATTGCCCATATTTCAATTTTCTGAATTTTGATCCGTCGCGATTTTAGACGGCTCTCGTTGGCTTAATAGCTGGTCAAAACAAAAGCCGCCGAATTGTGTCGAGAATTTTTTAAGTTGAGTGCCTATGTATACAATTTTTGTGGGTATTATTTAAAGTAATTGTTTTTGACTAATACAAAATAGGTACAAAATATTGTAGGTAAATAATAAAGTTCAAAAATTACAAAAGAACCACTAAATTTCTATTTAAATTATTTAAAAAAATTCTACAACAACGAAAACAATTTTGTTCTTGCTTTGTGTGCATTTTTTAGATTTCATTGCATTTGAGAATATGGGGTCTTAAATTGGCAATAAATAACATTTTGAGCCGTTAAATCACCCACCGCTTGGTGCTCTGCTCTGCATTTTGAGCAGTTAACATTTCAACCTGTGCTGCAGAGTAGAGTCACTCTACAATTGTTAATGCGCCTTAAATCTAATTTGATTACAGCCACTATCAGTAGCTATTAACATTTGAATCATTTTATTATAATAATTTAAATATAAATATATTTACCATAACATAATTATGTTCTTCTCCATTGTCATCTATATGTTGTTGTTGCTGATAGTGTTGTTGTAACAAATTTCCGTTTCCGTTTAGTGTAATGCCTGCAGCACTCACACTATCCAATTTCATCAACAATGAAACAACAACTAAACATATTGTCATAAAAATCACTGGTAGCTGTTGTTGTTGTTTTTGCCTTTTTGCCATTTAGTTATGTCTGCCACTTGAGGCTCTAAACGGTTTGGTTTTTTTTCTATTTAATTTTAAAGGTACGTGTGGGGGAGGTGCTCACTTTATTCCGGGAATGTGGCTGTTAGCTGCGTACGGCTATAAGATTCTGCTATGATATGTTTGTTTGCTAATGTACCTGTAAATGAAATAATTTTATGTTAATAGTTTAGTTATAAAACGATTCTAAATTTTCTAAAATAAAGGTTGTAAATATATAGCGTTGGGCTTTAAAATATGTTAAATTTTAATTGAATTGTATTTCAATTATATATAAACCTACTCATACATTTGTAAAGTTACAATTTAATAAGGTTGTTTTAAATGTTTAATTATATTTTTATTTTGGCTTTAAACTAATTCGATACAGCTGCCATAATATATAAAGTTTTACTCTAATGGTTATTTTTAAGTTTTTATAAAAACATTTTTAGAGTTTGTCATAGAAAAAGTTATTGTCCCTTAAAAGTGGACAGGTGTTGGCAGAAAGGATATTAACCATAAGAATGTTACACACTAATAGTCATGAGTTGAGTCATTGTAACTGAAAATTAAATTACAACTTGAATTAATCATATCAAAAGATTTCTCTATCATACTGAAGTAATTTGGCATCCTCATCATTGTAATTAAAGGTTTATTCACAATGATGGAATACTCCACGCTACAGATTCTATAAAAAAAAAGAGATATAATGATACAAAAAATGTGTAAGTACAAAGAAGAAAGGAACAAAATCCACTCCGCAGAGTGGATTAATCCAGCATTGTGAATCCAGCTTAAATTGTCAATTTGGAAATGTCAGCTAATGACCATCGACATATTTTCCAGGTCGATTATTATTGAAATTTCTTATTTCTTTAATAAGATTCTTTCATAATCAGATTGCAAAGTTCGGGTTTTCTGAACTGCCGATCTGTTTTAAGGAAACTACGAAACAAGGACGCAAGCTAAGTTCACTTTTCCTGATTATTTATTATTATTCTGTGCAGTTTAGCGTAAAAATTTTCCAAATATTACAATCGTCCCAAAATCTGCGAGTAAAAGTGTGAGGACATCTCCAAAATCTCCATAGAGAATGGAGAATTTAAGCATAACATATGCAACACTAAAATCTGAAAAATAAAGTATCTGAACAATTTCAAAATGTTTTGAAGGCGAAGGAAGGGTGGCGTTTTTCGAAGTTTAGTTAAGACCCGATTATGTTGGTATAAATTTTTCAAAAACTCGATGTGATGGAGAAATTCTGAGTGCAGATGCGGACGGTAATAAACCGTAAACCGTTTTTGTAATGGAAACAAATACAAAAGTTAAATTTGTCTATAAAATGATAAAAAATAAAATAAAGTTAAGAAATTTTCATTTTACCTAATGTTAGGTGTGTTTAAGAGAAAGTCGGAAATATTGTCTATATTAGCGATAGTTCCAAATATGGACCGAGTCTATCTAGAACCAATATTCTTTAATCTTGGGCATATGTGTGTCATGTGACCTGTAGCGTGCTAAAAAGCCAATTTTTTTGGGACCTAGAAATTTTCATCAAAATATCTTAATATTTGTAACCTGTATCTTAATATTTGAAAATTTTGGGGGATTTTTATACGGACATTGGGCCTAAACATGGACCGATTCTAAGTAAAATCTGTAGGTTTTATCCATGAGCTTATCATGCAAATCAGTACACCAAATATTGAAACAAAATATTTTTGTATTTGGGATGTGTAACGTGCGAAAAATCCAATTTTGGGTGGTCTTTTATATGGGCACTAGACTCAACATGGACCGATTTCAATCAAAATCAATAGGCTTCCTCCTTGGGCCGACATAAGTCGGTGTATTATATTTCAACAAAATATCTGTAGCGTGCGCACTGTAATACATTGATAGGCAGACGGACAGCGCTAAATCGGAACAAAACGTGATTCTGCAGTGTTCGGTATACTAAAAGGTGGATGTACAGTTGCGAGCATAAAAAATGCAACGCTACGCTAAATCATCTAAGTAGGTACGCTTTGATTTCTTCTAATGGTTTTTTATTTGCGCTTATCTTTTGTTATTATATTCGTTGATGTGTAGGTTCATATTTTAAGTCGTTTGATTTGCATTTATTTATGTGAATTAGATTTTACGAACTTTTTTTTGAAACTAGTGCCGGATAATTCTATTTCTTTTTATTAATTAAAAATATTTTCTACATTAGACATTTTTCTTTTTTTAAAATTCTTAATTGTCTGATATATTATATCTTTGTTAACTAAAAGACGAGCTATTTGAATTCGCTAACCATTCAAAAATGCCAAACGAACGATCGGAAAAATTGTTTTGTGAACGACTGAACGAAATTGTCAAAGATCATTGAACTAGAAGAACGAACTAGTTCTTTACAAGGAATTGAACTAGAAAGAGCGGTCACCAAAAAGAACTAGAATGCCCAAGTCTACATTTTTAAAACGCTCCCAGCAAAATATTGGTAATGACACCTCATTACTATCTGCATTACCAAAAATGATATATCATTACCTTTTGCATTATTTTATAATATAAAATAATGACTTCCTAATAACGGCCTATTGTATTCATTGTTTCTAAATATGAAATAATGACTTACTCGTATTAGTTTAAATAAGTACTTTTTACACAGTTAAATTTTTTTATTATAGGTAAATTTGTTTTATGTTTAAATTTTTATGACGAGTCCTAAAATTAGAGAAAACTTGAATTTTTCTGAATGTATTTCTTTAGACTAATAGTATTTGCCTAACTTCTTATTTTTAAGAATCAAGTAAGCAATCGGATAACCACTTATAATTAAACTTTTTGTAAGCATGTGTGTAACTTCTTATTATTCAAAATTTCATAACTACTTATTTCTCATTTTTTCGTAAGCGAGCGGGTGAGCGTGACTACTTATAAAAACGCCCACGCCAAACAAAAATAATGAGTTTAGACGGCAAAAAAAAAGTTGTGCGGAGCTATGAATTTCTATTATATAACCACTTATTTGGTAATGAAAGATTTTGCTGGGTTTGAATGCAATACTGGTATAAAACGTTAATTGTGCTGTATTTATTTATTTAATTTTAACGAAAATACAAGTCGAAAGAAACTTATAGGGAGAAAAAATAAAATAAAGCAATTAAAGCGGCAAGTTACCAAAACAAATTCTTTAAAATATTTCAATTCTTTAATAAAATTTGATTATTTGACTTTAAAGAATAAGCGTTTTTGGTGACAATTCTGTGTTTTTTATGAGTGGTGCTATGGTTGGAGAATTAAAATCAAAAATTATAAGTAGTAATTTATGTGCAGTTTTATTACAACAATTTTCTTTTCAGTGTTTAAGAAAACGATGCTGGTTTAATTTTCTCCATATTTAAGAATATTTGTATTTTCATTTGTAAAGTGATTTTTTTTAAAGTAATAAATAAAAGCAATTTTAATTATTTCAATAGAATTGTTTGTTATTTTGAGTTTGTTATGTTGACTACATTTGTATTTATTTTTACAGTTCAGCTATTAATTGAATGTTGGTTATTTTGACCGTTTTTTGCAGTTATTTTTAATACATTTTTGTTGTTTTTTTCATAGTTAAATTTACAATATTAGGTTATTTTTATGAAAACACAGTCATTGCATTTTCAATTGCATTTGTGCACTCAACCAAAAAATCTGTAATGGTTACTAAAAATTGTTCTCTTATTAGGGGAAATTTAACTGTTTTGAGCCCTGCGGTATTTTTTGCTACTGATTTGTGGTACAATAAAACTAGTAGAAAAAATTATTAGCTGCTACTAAATTTTTACAAAATTTTTGTCAACTGCAATTTAAAATCGGTTTGCTAAAATCAGTTACAAAATTTACTAAATATCAATCGCCCTTACTATCTAAATTTTTCAAATATATATTTTAGTTAAAGTCGACTTTAGTTCAAATATTGGGTGGCAGTATGCCTTGACTTTGTTTATTTTTGGAGCATTCTGATTGGTTAATTTATTTTCAACCAATCAAAATATTTGAAAATATAAATATTTGTTTAGGGTTTTCATACACAAAGTGAACAAAACCGTATGTTTAAAATAAAAGTCGACTTTAAATTTAAAATACTCCTTTATAGTAAGGGCCAATAACACTGCATGACAAAATCTTGACTTTTAAAAATTAATAGAGCTCTGACCATTAATTCCATATATTTCGGACATGCTGATTACAATGGCGTACTTTATTTTTCGACTAATGGTACATATTTTTCGCTAAATGTCTTTAAAATTTGGTGGTTTTCCATTTAATTTTTAAAATACACAAATTTTGAAATGCAATCAATATAATTTTTTTGTGGTGAAATGTAGGCACAGGACCTGTATTCATATTTAGGCTTAAAAATTGATGCATAAAACTTGATATTAAAACCACTATTCGCGTTTTAGATGGATTTTTACGATTTTTTAAGGTTTTAGCCAATTGAATCGCTGAAAGCAAAATCGGCCTTAATAAATGCTATGGCTTAGTAAAGAAGCAATCAAAAAGATAATATTTCAACAAAAAAAAATGTATTCATCTATAGCGGCCTATACGTGAAAATCGCGATTTTTCAAAAATTTTGTATGGCAGCATAGCTTTCCAAGATGTCCCCAAAGTCCAACTTTTAGTATAAAATGGGGTCACCTCTAAAAACTGTTGTTGCAAAATTTCAAGCAAAAGAAAGTTTCCATTTGAAAAAGTTATGGCAATAAATACATTTTTTACTAACATTAGTATCATAATAAAGACACTTTAGTATCTTAAAACTACCTCTATTGAATTAGACGAAGAAGCTAAACAACTTCTAGACGATGAAAATCAAGGCTATTTAGAAGAAATATTTACTAAAATTTTTTGATTTAAAGTAGTTTTTCAATACACTAACAATAAGTTATACTTTTTTTTATATAGTTAAAAATTTTTCTTGATTAAAAAATTGATGTATTTTTAAATTTACAATAAAAATTGATATAGAAATATTTAAAAGGACAATAAAAAAAATTTTAACTAAAGTAAAAACATACGACTTTTTCAATGAAACTTCTCTATCTGAAACCAATATCAGGTAACTATTACGTTCGCTGCTTAATAAATTATATTTTTACGCGGGACTAGGACTAAAAAGTTTACGGAGGCATTTTCTGACAAAATTTAACTTACAAAATTTTTAAAAAGTATTAGTCGTAAAATTAACTGAAAAAATAAGATATTATATAAAAAAAACTTTTTTTAACCTTTTAACACTTCACTTTTGTACTAAAATGCAACTAAAAATGAAAATGTATTTTAAACCCTTTTTTATTATCAGTCGATAATTACGTTTAAAGCAAAAATTAAAGGCTAAAGTACCAGCTACCAAACAAAAAAAAAAAAACTGAATATTAAAATTCCAATCCAATCAAAAGTTATGGATTTTTGACCGCCTTCTCGTGAAATGGTCCACTGTGCGTCGGTAAACAAAAACTTTGTGGGATTCAATAAAATTCATGAGTAATAACAGATCGGCACAGATTTTATTTGTTTCTACTTAGCATATGTTATTTAAATATGAGATGAAAATATTTTTCTTCACATCAAACAATATTAAGATTTACATAATATGTGATATATTGGCACATAAAAGAAAATTTGTACATTATTTTACATACATATTCCTGAAAGATTAGTTTCATGCTATTATGACATCTATAGCCTAAAGATTTGTAATGTGGTATTTTAAGCACATTTAACTCATAAAAGTTATACATATTTTAAAATGTTAATTGTGTCCAATATATAAACATCTGTAGGCCAAAAGGATATGGAGAAGCTTTACTTCCATTTCAAACAAAAGTTGTGTGAAATATAAATTCACTCTGAAATGATGACATTTTTTTTTGTTTTTTTTTTTGTAAACAAACACCAACACATTTATATGTTCGTAAGGGGTATAACCAGAATTCAGTTCAACCACTACCCGGTCAGAAATCGCCAGTGGTACAAAAAATCAAGCACTGGCATAACCACGGTGTTAAGCGTTTGCAAAAAGTGGTTTGTCATTATTTGTTTTACAAAACTTTCGGTGGTTTATAAAAAAACCACTGGCAAAGAATGGTCTTAGAGTGAAATTCCAAGGTCTGCAGTCAGTGGTTATCCCAGAGCAGAGCTTCGAAGGACTTAATTCAATTTAAGCTTAAATCACGAAAAATTGAATTCAGATTTTAAAAATGTTCATGTACCATTCCGTTAATCCATTCGTAAAGAATTCATTCATAAACTTCATTCCCACAGCTATAATAAGAATTGAATGAATTCCCAACTTGTATCATTCGAATCGCATATTCATTCAACATTTTACTAATTGAATGAAGAAATTTTATTATCATTCACTTAGTGCAGTGTAGTTTTAAACTAACACATAATCAAAACTAAAGCTCACAAGCTGCAACGAAGTATGCGATACTATTTATTTATGTTAGATGAATTTTAAACGTTTTCCATTTGTATTATGCTAATATTTCAGCAATTATATGCAAATTAAATTTTTCATTTGACTAAATGAATGAAAACAAATCATTTTTCATTCACATTTTTACTACATGAATTCAGGTAAATTTGGTTTCATTCAATTAGAAATCAATCAAAATACAATGAATTCATATAATTTAAAGCTTATGGGAATTAAGCTATCGAATTAATTTTATAAGAATGCTATTACGGAATGAAATTTAACTCAAATTTCATTAATTTTTGAAAAGTGAATGGAAGAATTAATCCTTTTAAACCTTTTTCCCAGAGAATATTAATTATAGAGATAGGAAATCAGAACTTACACTACTCACCGGTAGAGGGCGCTGAAATTTAGTATTACTTACCTGAGTACCTATTTAGTGTCAGTTTAGTATCAGCTGAGCCTATATTTTAAAACTCAAAAACTGCTGAAAACTGCTCAAAATAAGGAAAAAACAAGCACGCAATATATTCAAATAATAAAATTTGAGATATCCGTTTGTTTTTTTGCTTTGTTGTTTGTTATTATTTAAATTTAAATAAAAACAGGAAAATTGTCAATTTTTTGAACAAAGTGCCATGTAGTGACAACGATATTTTTATAACTTATTTTTTTGATAATGCCATACCCCTGGGTTATCCTAGTCAGAAATTGTCAGTGGTAAAAATTCAATACACTGGTAGAGCAATGATTTTATAAAAATGCTGACGTTTCGTTAAAAAAGGTTTGTGGTCAGAAGGTTTCGAGTTTAATCGGGTTTTAAACAAAAAAAAAAAAAAAATTTTTTTTAAATTAAAAATTTTTTTGTTTTATAAAATCAATTTTTTTGTAAAGCTCCTTTAAGACCAACTTTTTTTTTGCTCTCCCAACGCTGGCATATTAGTTCAAAAAAACTGTTTGCCAGTGCAAGCATTTTAGCACAGCCAGTAGTTGTCCAGCTGTTAGCACTCATTTGTGTGTTTAGCCACCAAGTATTATATGTCTTATTACCTCAGTGGGTAGATCAATCGTCTGTCAATCTGACGGCCTGGGTTCATATCACATTCATACCCAAAAAATACATATGAAGTTTTTTTAAATCATATTTTTGAAAGTATATTTTCCTACCACCTATTTAATGGTTTTGCTAGCGTTTTGCTAACGTTCAAAATTTTGTTTCTCCAGTACTTTTCCAGCGCCTTTTGAATAGTGTCGGTCCTTTTGTCTAATGATGTTATCACTTTGGGAATGGGAAGCACTTTGTGCAAGTACTTTTACCACCTGTTAAAGTGCTTTGCCATCGCTTTCCCGTTTGTATTTTTCTGACTGGGTAATCTCAAGTCATTTGGATCATTTTTTCTCCAGGAAAAAGTGGCAATCAGTTTTCTCCATAGTTTTTTATACTCCATACGGAATGGGCCAATTTTATATTTTCAAAAACTGTTAAAAAGTTATACCCCTAATGTACATGTGCGTAAATGCAAATTTGTTTATTTAAATGTGGAATAGTAAACATGTGTGCGTGTGTGTTGTTTATGTTGTATATATGTGTGAGTACATAAGCACTTCATAATAGATTCATAAATGTGGAACATTTTTTTCTTTTCTAGATTTGTTTAATATTTGTACGTGCTGTATGTGATTTGCATGTGCAAAAAATTGGGTAAGTATGTGTGTGAATGTTGAAATGAATGTATGTGTGTTAAAAGTGTGTGAAATATTTATAAACAAACAGAAAGAAATCAAAAATTTAAATTAATAGAAAACGAGTAAGAAAAGAAACGAGTGACAAAATCGGGAATACACACAGAAAATAAATTGGTTGGAATGCTATCGAAAAAAAAAATATCGTTATTCAGTAATTTTAATTACAATTAGTTAAAATTCATCAATACGCAAGTTAAATTTAATTATGAAAAGAAAATAAATTAACCAGAAAAACTATCCAAAATATTGGCTTTTCTAATCTAATAATAAAAAAATACTACTTTCTACATTATCTTCAATATCAGCAACGACCAATTATCAATGATTTAGTCATTTGAATAAAATATCGGCAACAAAAATTTAGTACCAGTTCTGTTTCAATAAAATCTATCACTCTTTCCAAATTATTACCCAATAAGAATTGAAAAATTAAAAATTCAAGTGCTTTAAATATTGCTTCAATTTGGCTTTATTTTAAGTATTTTTTTCAGTCAGAATCAAGTTAATACAAAGTAAAATAATTTGTTTGTTTTTCGTTTGTTGTCAGTATTGAAAAATAAAATTGAAAAATCCAAATTCACAATTTTCCTGTAGAGATTTTAATAAAGTCTGAATTTCTTCCAAGGGTTTTCTTCAAAAGGTGAGTCGCATTTGTTTCGAGCTAAATTCGATTCTTATATTCTCTTTTTTACATATTTCAGAAAAGTCCTACAAACTTTTACGCTCCTAGAGACAATTGATACATCTAAAGTGTTATTCCGTGCGCAAAATCAATCATCAAAAACAAAACAAAATAAATGTGTATGTATGTATGTTAAAAATAATATGTAAATGTTAATAAATTATACTAAAAATAATGAAAACCGTGTTTTTATGGCTTGGTTTAAGCTTGAAGTTAGGGCTTGAAAACAAGTGTTATTGTAATGTTGTTTGAACTTTAATTTAACTGTGATTCAAGGCTTGAATTCAAGCATATTTACAATGTTATGTTCGACTGGAATTCCAGTGTCCCTTTTGCTGGAATATGCTATTCAATTACAGTGTAAATAAAGTATATATCAAGGCTTGAAATTGGAAAATGGGACTGGAATTACGCTTGATTTCAACTTGAATTCCAGCAAAATTGCTTATTGCTTAGCTTTTCTAATCAATTTAAAACTTTTTTGTTAACTTCAGAGCAATCAACCATTAGTTTCCATTGTTTTGGCAATTATAATAACATATTGAGATTAGGAATAGAGATTTTAATTAGTATAATAAAATTTTGAAAAGTATCATATTTTTTCATTTCGCACATATGCATATTTAAATTCAAATTTAGACAACAAACCCTATAAACAATTTCACTGGAATTCAAGTTGAAATCAAGTTCAATTCCAGCCCTGTTTTCCAGTTTCAAGGCTTGAATACAACTTTTATTGCATTTTATTTCAATTCAAGTTTGAAATATTTTTGTTAAATATACAAATGCTAGAATTTGAAATCTACTTTACTTCAAGCTAAATTTAAAGCACTTGAATTTTTAAAACTTATGTGCTTACTGGGTAACTGTAAGTATCTGTGATGCAGGGGATAGAGAACAGCCTGATATTCTTAGCAGTCTGAGTTCAAATGGCAGTCTAACACTAGTCTTGAAACAGGGTTACTTTTCTGTTATTTAAGAATATGGCTACCACAGTATCAAAAGGTATACAGCCTGACGGTATTAACCAACATACATTCCGTGTGTTGAAGGGCAATTTCGAGATATTCTAGACCTTTTTTTTATCACTTCGCACCCTGCAAAGTACGAAGTTAGATCGTTTGCACATCTCGGTAACTCGGATCACTGTACCCTTTCTGCATCCTTTTCATACTCCGGGCTTCGCAGTGTTTCACAGTATGAAAAGGCTCGTTGAGTGGAACTTAACGATTTTCGTCGGCAACTTAACTGGAAACTATGTTTCTTGGACGACAGTGTTGATGCCGCTGCGAAAATAGGGTTAAGCGATTGAAGTGTTACCTATTCAAACGACCACATTTTTTTTGTGTGAAATTATTTTTTATTGATTTAAATTACAAAATATGTGTAAATAATTAAAATTTCAGTATCAATTGACTTTAGCTCGATGTGGCCACATTTTGCTTTGACTATGGCCTTCGAACGGTTAAAAAATGCGTTGCATGCTGCACGAATATGATCTTGCGGTATTTTGGCCCATTCCCGTACAACGGCTTTCTTTAGCGCATCCATACTGGCATATTTTTTAATGCTCACCTTGCTCTCCAAAATGCCCCAAATGGAATAGTCCATCGGATTTGCATCTGGCGAATTGGAAAGCCATTGTGTGGACGAAATGAAGTGTGGTTCACACGAGCTTTATGAGACGGTGCCGAGTCTTGTTGGAAAGACCATGGTCTACGACCGACATGCTGGCGTGCTTCCAAAACATTTTCCCGAAAATAAGTCGCATTGACTTTGACACCAGGCTCGATGAAATCTTGCTGCTCCTCGGGGCAGAAAGACCTTTCGGTCATTTGTTAAAAGAGTAAAGAATAAAAGCTAGCTCTTCTATCCAAATTTTTGTAACGGATGACCAAATATTCACTGACCCGGTTGATAAAGCCAACCTGTTGGCTGCAATAGGAAATTCGTTTCTATCGGAAAGTATGCAATCACTGCTCGAAAGAGTATCACATACTATACCTAAGATGGTATACCGGCACTGGTACTGAAACAGTGCTTCTCGGCGCTATTGCGTTCATTAGCAACCCTCTTTAGCACGTCGTACCGCAAAGGTATCTTTCAATCATGCTGGAAGGTTGTTAAAGTCCAGCCAATCCCCAAAAAGGGTGCGGCTACCAATCCTGACAATTACCGCCCAATTGCAATCTGATCTCCGCTCTTGAAGGTTATGGAGATAATTACCATCTTGATAATTATCTCGAATCCAACTCACTTCTCAACGATAAACAGTGTGATTTTCATAGAAGTCGTTCTACGAGAGACCTGATGGCGCTTTTTTGTAGCATTGCAGTCGGTCCATTTACAGATTTGATGAAAGAAAAGTAGTTGCTTTGGATATTTCCAAGGCGATCGATCGTGAGTTGCATAAAGTACTCGTATTAAAGCTTATTACTTCTGATGTTGGTAATGACCTTTCTCGATTCATATCGACCTTTCTCAGGGATCGCGCTATAAGAGTTTTTATAGATGGGGTCTCATCCAATGAGTTTCAGTTAAATACAGGGGTACCGCAAGGCTCCGTTATTTCTCCTTCTCTCTTTCTTATCTTTATAAATGCCTTTCTGGATTAAACTCCAAATCCTATGTACTCTTTCGTAGACGACAGCAACATTTGTCATTCATATTCTTTCGATCATAAGTCAAGCATTGTGGAGGTTGGGTGCAAAAGGCAGATTATGAATGAGATACTCAATCAAGACCTATTCACAATCTCTGAATGGGATCGGGTAAATAGGGTCGATTTTAATGCACGCAAGACCCAATGTTGTTTTTTGACCTATAGGGCCGTGGTGTCATCAAAGTCAGCTGTTTATATATGTAGGTGGTATCAATATTGAGGAATCTGAAGCTTTTGATGTTCCGAGCATGTAAATACAAGTGTCGAAAGATGCATTCAAGTGTCTTGGTTGTTGTTGTTGTTGTTGTTGTTGTAACGGCTTTAAAATGAGAATTTGTAGTTAATAATTCTAATTTAAAGCCGGAGTGGCAATCCTTGCTCGGATAAATTCGAAGATTCGAATACATCCGAATCGTTCCGGCACATAGTCCGATTGCCGTAGGAACCGGGTTATACCGCCATACTCGGTCGTCAGAGCCTCGTCAGCGTTAACAGGGGACACCATGTCCAAGGTGGACTGTGGGTGAGGTTGGCATTTGGAAATAATTTCCCTTGACCCCCAAGTGTCTTGGTTTTCTTAGCCGGTGTAAGAATTAATTCACTTCTTCTAATCTCCTTACTATTATACTACTATACCACCTACATCCGGCCGAAGATGGAATACAACTATCATATACAAAGAATGGTGCCGGCCCTCACTAATGACAGTAGGGTATCCAGCTCTATTGACTCGCTGGAGCATCGTCGGAATGTGGGTTGTGTAACACTGTTCTATCGCTTATACCATGGAAATTTTTCTGCTGAGATAAGTAATCTTATTCCTATTCCCCGTGTTTTTGTTCGTAAGACACGCTTGTCTAGCAGATTTCATCCGTTTTAAGTCTATTGTCCCATTACTCGCACAACGCATTAGTCGAACCGCCCGTATGTGGAATAGATTACCTGCAGATGTCTTTCCTGTTAACATACTTACAATTTAGAGGAATTCAAGTCAGAAGTTCAAGTACAATACCCCCTACATCGTCCTTCCCATAACCTATTTTCCTGATATCAACACAATGCATTGCATTAGTATCCCCTGAGTGTTGGTCTATAGTAAAAAAAGGTAACTCTGATTCTGACTAATGGTGGACTGTGGGTCAAATCTCTGCTTTATATTTTTTTTTTTATATTTTTTTTTATTATTGATTGACACAATTGATTTTCTGTTGTTGGTATAATTTTATGCATAAACAAGATATTCAATTTTCCAAAAATTAAAAGTTTAAATTTTACTAAAAAAAATTTTAATTGAATTTAGCCTAGAGGAAAAACAATGGGCTGACAAGGGGAAGGTCGCTGGTTGTATCGCAGTTTGCGATATAAAATAATTTTAATTACGAAATAAATTTTGTGGAACGTGTTGTTTTTAAATCACTGAATTATCTTTATCCAGTAAAAGAACATGGTCGTTTAAATGTACTGGATTGAAAACGGAACAGTGTGCTCAAAATGAGTTAAATAAAACAAAGTATTTTTTTAAATGTATGATCTACTAATTTTAAAATTACAATCAAAGAAATATCCATAGTATTTCTGTTCAGTACATTTCCAGCCGACACTGTATACATATGTGCTTATACCAACATACACGTAATATTTATTGTTTAAATAACACATTTGTATTGTATAAGAAAATAAAAAGTAATGATGTTGATTGTAACGAGGAACAATGGATTGATTTATGATTATTTAAATTATTATTTTTGTCAAATGGGTGAAGAAAAAACTTTAAAACAAAAAAATAAACAGATAGATATGATTTTGTTTGGTTTTCTATACATTTGTGTATGCAAAACTTTTGAATCTCAAACGTACATACGTGGTAGGTACATTTAATAAAATGCATCTGTAATACGAATTAAAAGAAATTTTAATAATATTCTGTTAAAATCAGGGACATAACAGTTACAACTTTTATTCAAACAAGTTGTTTTGTTTTAAATATTTATGTGCTTCTACAAGTAAATGTGAAATAGTTGCTTTATGTCGCTGTTTAATTAATGTTTGAAACTCAGAAAATAACTTTTGGAATTTCTTTTCTTTTCAGTGAGTTTTTTTAAATTAGTTTTTAAATAATAATTGTGTTAATATTTTTTAGACAATTTTTTTTTATTAATTCCTCAATTACTATATTAATTTAATAGGAAAAAATACGTAAAAATTTTAATAAACACAAAATAAAGCCCCAAATGACCCCTTTATCTGACTAATGATTTTCGGTAAAAGTTTAAAATCAAAGAATAGAAACTGAGTAGTATTTGGTTTTTATTTTCTAAATAAAAATTAAGATTATTTTCTGAATTTTTTAAATAAATTAATAATTTTTTAAATAATAAATAGTAAGAGCACACCAAAAAATCAAAAAAATTATTGTTTTACGACATTGTTGCACATTTTATTTTTAACCCATTTTACAGCGCTGTTTAAATCAACATCCGATAATTTTGAAAGGAGAGCAATATAACAATGCTTTAAAAATCATTCTTATGGGTAAAGGGACTGAAGATTTCAGACACTTTTCCTTGATTAATTCTTTTATTTGAAAGGACGTTTTTATTGGAAGAGACCAATTGTCAGAGTTCAGACATTTTTTACATGTCACAGGACTATTCCAAAAGGGATACTTAACTAAACTATAAAAAGTTTTTTATTTTCGATATTTCGCTACTCCATTGGCTCATATAAATAAAAAATAGATATTACTAATAGGGGGAAATACAGGGTTTTTAAGCAATTACTTCACAAATCTAGTCTGCTTGGGAGTACGATAGACTAGAAATTTATTTTTTAAATTTTCGTTTACATTTCACGCTATTCTACCAGCCAATTGGTAAATTTGGAGTTAAAAGCCATTCTTAAGCCCAAAGTAATTACTTCGAAGTAATTGCTAAGTTTTATTCATATGACCCATTGTGTAGCATCTTCAGGAAATAACAATTAAATTAACAAATTATAAATAAATGTCATCAAAAAAATCGCACGCAACCAATAAGCTGTTAAAAATAAGTTTATGCAAAACATTTCAATATATTCAAGAGTTTGCAAAGAGTAAAATATTCTTTTGTGGTTTTTCTATTGTAATTTATACCAGTTAATTGAGATGTCTTTGGTGCACCAGTCATGGCACGAGTCCTTTAAGTATAATTGACATTGCTTCACCCACTACAATGTGGGCGACAAGCCCTGGGATACGTACTGTGCGGCCAATTAGCCCCTTATTCTCCATAGGGATGTGATAGTTTGAGATATTAAGTATATATACAGTGGGGAGCGTTATTGAGTACATGTCAGTACTTGAGGAAACTTACAAGTGCAGACATAAAAATATCAGTCAAGGGGACTAAAGTATACTTTTCTGAAAGCAAAAGGTTCGCTTAATCTAAATCTGGCCTCAGAAATGACCTTCCTTATCAGACTTTAGAGCTATATAAATGGGAAAAACTTAACTTTTCTTCAAAATATTTCGAATCGTAAATTTTCTTGAAAAATATTTTTAACAAGATTCGTAATGGCATCTGAATATACTACTCTTCCTCTTTAAAATGATTTTTGAATTCTTTTGATAACATATTTTTTTACGGATATATCGTTTATTGAAATTAGTGCTGTAAAAAATGCTTGAATTCAGCTTTATTTTAAGTGTTTTTTTCCAGTGAATCCAGTTGATACAAATTAAAATAATTTCTTTTTCTATTTTTGTCAATACTGAAAAAATAAACAAACTTAAAATAATTTTTTTATATGGAGATATAAAAGGAATCTGAATTTCTTCCTTGGATTCTAATACTATATATGTAAGTTATTAAAATTTCTTTGAGCCTAAACTTTTTTCTAATGTTATTCTTTTCTCCTTAGCTATGAGAACCACTACACTCTAATTAAATTCTGTTAAAATTTACCCAACTTATAGTAGGAAACTGAACTCCTACTATAAATTGGGTAAATTTACTCTATGTGCGTAATTGAAAAAAATACGCACATTGTGTTTAAGTTGGTGCACAAATAATTTGTAATTTTACATTGAAAGTGCGTAAAAATTAAATGAAATTTTGAAATTAGTGTGTTAATTTACTAATTTTGTGTGTAAAAAAGCACGTTTCACGTGTAAATGTACGCATAAAATGCGTAAAAATCCACTAAAATGCGCAAAAATCCACAGAAAGTGCGTAAAAATCCAATAAAATGCGTACATTTACAACAGTTTTGCTAACTTTAAGCACCATCCAAAATTTTTTTTAAAATAAAATAACAAATTAATTTTTAGTACGTATTTTATTAATAATAATATCCAAGTCATTCTCTCATAATCGTTTATGTACAAATTAATCGTTTTGGGATCTTAAGGCATTTGTATAAAATTCATATAAAAATTTGTTATAACTATTAAATGGGTGCAATGACTCCTGCTAAAAAAAATGCCTTCTTTGAAAGGGAGGCAGTAACCGTCAACAATAACGGGAGAAAACGCAGAGATATGGCCTACGCAAGAACAACTGAGTGCAATGACTCCTGATCAACAAAATGCTTTCTTTGCAAGTTAGACAGTACTCAATGAATACTGACTTTGTTGAGCAGGAGTCATTGCATCCAGTTGTTTTGCCTAGGCCGTATCTCTCTTACGGCGTATTCTCCCGTTATTGTTGACGGTTGTTGGTTGACTGCCTCCCTTGCAAAGAAGGCATTTTGTTGAGCAGGAGTCATTGCACCCAGTTGTTCCTGCGTAGGCCGTATCTCTCTTACGGCGTTTTCAATTTTCAAATGAGGTTTAGACTACCACCAAAAACAATTTCATGCTTATGTTGCTATTTCCAGACTCTAATGTGTTTGTGGAAATGTTGTAAATCACAAAAAATAATCCGTTTTCGCTTTTTATTTTTATAATTTATAATTTTTTTTTTAATTTTTTTCAATTTGAAATGTCAGATTATTTATTACTATTATAGGATAGTATATTTACCAACTTTGTGCGTAAAAATTTTATTTAACAAAACACTAGTAATTTTAGGCACAATGTGTTTATTTATAAACACATAATGTCTAAAAATACTTTGTGTGTGTATAATTGCGTATGGAAGTGTGTATGAAAAAAGTTTACGAATTTTTTGTTTATATTTACCGAATTTTCGTAAAATTAAACAAAATTTTACCCATTTTATAGTAGTAAATTTACAAAAATTTTTTAGAGTGTACAATGTTTGACGCTGCTAGAAAAAGGATGGAGACACTACAAAAAAATTGGTTTCCGTCGCCTCAAGGTGTTGAATATTAAGAGAAAAATATAAATGTTAATGTATGTATGACAAAATAATTATATAACTGCAAATAAATTCCATCAAATATTACAATTATCGTGTTTTAATTGTCTTGATTTGAGCTTGAAGATAGGGCTTGAATACAAGGATTTTTAATGTGTTGTTTGAACATGAATTGGACTGTAATTTTGAATTCAAGCGTATTTACACTGTTATGTTCGACTGGAATTCCAGTGTCCCTTTTGCTGGAGTATGCCATTGAATTACAGTATAATTCAAGTATAAATCAAGGCTTGAAATTGGAAAAAGTGACTGGAATTACGCTTGATTTCAACTTGAATTCCAGCAAAATTGTTTATTGGGAAATTTTTGAAAATTTTAAATTATTGTTGTAGATTTTGAGAATTTTCTTCTAAAAGAAAATATTTTTTATTCAGACTTGAATAATCAATCTTCAGAAGCAACAACTGACAGATCTAATTGATGCTACTGAACATTTTTGAAATTGTGTGTGTTTTGATTAGTAGAGACATTTAGCGTTTTTTTTAATCACCTGGATTTAGAATTTTTCATACAAAAAGTGGATTTATTAAATCCAAAAAAAAGCTGGATATAATAAATCCATAATAAAAGCACAAATATATGAAAAAATTTAATGACAGAAAAAAATACGAACGAAAATTAAAAGAGAAACAAAAAAATTTAAAAACTAACAAATAAAAGGTTTTTATTAATTTTTTTTTATGAAATATGTTTAGAAAAAAAAAACTACACCGCACTAAATACATATTTTCGATCTTGGACATGGAGAAATAGCTGAAATAGAAATAGCAATTTTTCACTCTACAGTAAGTAATTTAATTAAATCCAATTAGTGAATATTAAATATTGCAATGGAATTTTTCAATTGTGTAAAAATATAAATTGAAGTGATAAAACTGAAAAGGCAGACTGTTTATCGCTGTTTTATATAAAATATAATTAAAAATTAAAAGTTAAAGTAAAATCCTTCATCATCGAATTCGTTATTAAAAATTAGGGTGAAAGAAGTGTCGGACAGAAAATTTTTTTAAAATAGGGAGAAACTAACCCCATCTGTTGAGCACTTTTAGAAATACTTTTTGGATTTATTAAATCCAAGTGATTAGAAAAAACGGCTATTTTTATATTTTTAAATTTTTGAAATCGCACTTTTGCGATATTCCAACTTGATTTTGGGAAAAAATTACGTTTTTGTTTCTTTATTCTAAAAATTTTTCAAAAATAATCTTAGAATTTTTTGTCTATGCACCAGAAAAGACAACAAAACTGGAATTTGTTTTGGAATTTTACTGGTTTTTCGGGTAACTAGTTATTTTTCTTATTACATTGTTTATTACTTTTATATGGCGATGTCGCGAAAAGTAATGCGTTATGCTTACACATCAGGATACGCAAAATCTAAAACTATGTAGTTATATATATGCTTACCAGTACTGAAAAAAAGAATGAGTCTAAAAATTAATTTTCAAAAAATTAAGATTTATAAAAAAAAATATTTTTTCATTGTAAAATTTTTTTTAATACAATTTTCTAGTTCGGGAAACGAACCTGGGACTCCAGGTTGCCAGTCAATAGCTCTACCATTTGAGCTATCTCGACATGTAATGCAAACATAGTTATAAACATAATTGACCTGCTGCACGCAAGTCAGCTTACTCGCCAACATACAAAAAATCAAAAAATATGTGGTTACATATGTATACCCTTACCAGTGTTGAAATAATATTGAGTCTAAAAATAGATTTCAAAAAATTTACAAAAAAAATCTAAAAAATTACTTTCTATTTGAAATAATGATAAAAATAAGTCATTATCATTATTACATGTTTTAAAATAATGCAGAAAGTAAGTCGCTGCCCTAAGTCGGTGGTAGTCCAAAAAAATAATGATATGTCATTACCGTTTCTTGTAATAATTTGTTTTCAAAATTTCCCGTTAGAAATGAGAAATGTACTCTCAAAAAGTGTTGTTGTATACACACAATAAATGCATGGAAGGGTTAAAGCAATTTTGAAAACATTTTCTGAAATCGATATTTTTGGTCTCAGGCCGACAAGGTTATCAGATTTTTTCAAATTCTCACCACATAACTTTTAGAACTAGCGCTACAGTTATCCAAACAATAAAAGGAGATTTTAAGTTACCACAATTCAACATTTTTGTATATCGTAAAAGTGTTGTGTAGAGTAGAGAAGTTTTTTACTGGGGTAATTTGAAATTTTAAAAAACATATAATAATATACAATTAAATGCAAAATATGTAAAAACACACTTTAAAGCAAAATATGCAACAACAAAACAATGCCATTTTCAAATGAAAATAAAATTTCATTACCATTACTTAAATGTTATGGAAATGAAAAAATTTCATTACATATGTATAGTGAAAACAAGTGATGTTAATGAAAATAATTAATTACTCCCAACTCTGGCCTGAGTAAATTAATGATTCACTGCGACTTACGAGAAAATTCTGCTCACATGGCCATCTCTACCATCAATGTTTGAAGTGTTTTTCTGTAGTATAGCTTTAGGCTTAATAACTTTATGTTAAATTTACTTTAGTTTGTTTTGGACCAACATATTTTAAAGCTTTTTTTATTTTGTAATAATAAAGAATCGTCTACTACGGATGTTTCTTCATTTCGTTATTTCTTTGTTGTAATATTCATATCGACACATAAAATGCAAAAGGGCGTAACAACACTTTTTATTTTTTTACAGGAGAAGCAAAAACCTTTGTAGAATTAAAGATATTTTAGATTTAAAGGACATATTTTTTTCTCTTGCTTAAAACACGACTAAAGACTTATATCTGAAGATTTTTTTTATTTTTTGTTAATATTCTTCAAGTTATGGTTGTTACGCCTTTTTGACATTGGCTTTTCTGAAACAAAAAGACGTAACAACAACAAAATTTATTAAAATTTATTTTCATAGTACATAAATATTTTAAAATATTTGTTAATTTAATATTTCAAATGATAAAAAAACTTTAAAAATATTAAATTTATTTAATATGTATGTAATAATTCATTACATAAAAAGAAACAATAATTCAGCATAGAATGTTAAAAAATTATATTTAATTTTCAAATGAAATGTTGTCATAAAAGTAATGACAATCTATAGGAAGTAAAGCTTTGAGATGTTCCCATTTCTTCTTCGAAATTTTTAATCTTTGGGTATATGCAGGCGCTCCAGGATTCACTCAAGGGGGGGGGGGGGGGGCTATACATTTTTCGTATCCTATACGGTAGTCCTATTTCTAGATATTTTATGAACTAGATGCAACAAGGGTATAAGATGTCCGAACCGGACATCGGACAAAACTATTGCATCAATTACGGTATGATGCAATGGTAGGTAGCACACACGAATATAAGGCAATTTTCGCAGAAAAAAAATTTTAAATGTGAATAAAGAAGCAAAAAAATCTAAATTATGAGAAAAAAATAAGAAAAATATTGGTAATATCAGAAATTAAAAATGTGCAATAATTTATGAAATATCTGAAGATAAAAATTTTTGCTTAGTTTTTTATTTTCGATATATGCATATTTTTTTGTAATCTTTTTTCTTAATTCTAACATTTTTTTTAATTTCTATTAATTTACAAATATAAACTAAACAAGAATTTTTAAAATTCAACGAAATTTTTTATTTTTTAAATAACAAAAACTACTGTTTACTGTAAAAATACTGTTTTGGTGGTTGTTTATTATGATATAAAAATAACTGATTTAAATAACTGTTACGAAATTACAGTACTTTTTGTTAGGTGTTTTCTTAAATAACCGTCATAAAAGTTGTTTTGCATTTTTGTATAGAAAAACAACTGTAATGTCTGTTAAAAACGACAACTACTGATTACTACACAAACAACTGTCATGTAGTAACTGTCAAACTTTTTTGAGTGCACTCACTCGAAATATGTTCGTTAACATCAAACGAAAAAATTACAAACACAAATTGACAAAAAAAATCTAAGCGAACTTAGTTATTCAAAAATAAAAAAATTACTTTTTTATACAAGTGTGTTGTTACGCCTTTTTGTTTTTGAAATTCATACACTTGTTGTTACGGCCTTTTGAATTTCGTTCGTAAAATCGTTATTTGTTGACATATAACTTCAAAATTTTGTAGGGACATGTAATTTTGTCTAGTGCATCATAATCAATAAAAAACTCGATTTTGAATTTTTTTGTTGTTACGCCCTTTTGCATTTTAGGTGACGATATGTATATAAATGTCACGCAACTTTATGGTATAATGCTAGAAGCAGCCTTTTACTAGCCAATTTAGTAAACAATAATAAAAGACCGTCATATATAGTATTTTACAAAAAATAACGGAAAAAATATGCATGAAACAAAAAAAAAAAAAAAAATAAAGCTGGTGTGTTACCAAAAAAGTCCGTAATGGCTACAGAAAATTTATCTGTTATTACGGGAAATTTAACTGTTTTGAGCCCTGCGGTATTTTTTGCTAATTTTAGCAACACTGGTCTACTGATTAGTAGAAAACAGCCGCTACCAAATTTTAGCAAAATTATTATAACATGCAATTCAAAATCGATTTGCTAAAATCAGTTACAAAATTTACTAAATACTTATCAATAATTTTACTTTAATTTTTTTAATTACTTCATCGTACTTGAAATTTGGAGTAAAAATTGCAAACGGTTCTCCAGTTATTACCTTTTTATGCATTGGAAATACAATAAAATTATCTGAGTTTTGTTTCCAATCTAAGAATATATCAATAATAACAAATATAAACTAAACAAGAATTCTAAAAAATCACTTTTTGTTAATGCCTCATTCATGTGAACCCAAAACTAGTAGTTTTCGAATTTATTGTGTTTTCGATTGTCAAATCCCATACAAATTTCAAATCGAAAACTTAAAAAAAACGAATACTTCTAGTTTTGGGTTTAGTATGAATGAGGCATAAATTAGTATATTTTTCTGCTAAGTTTAACACTCGGTTTTGAAAAATTAGTAAAATGAATGAGGGAATATTTAGTTGATCTCTTATTTTTAAGTAAATGAATGTTCTTTTTAGTTTGACTCATACATGGGAATTTTTCATTACCATTGACATTTCATTACCATTAGTTGCCACTAATGACAATGAAAAAAATTTCATTACCATTTAATGATAATGAAATATTTTGCATTAGAAAAAACATTACTAATGGTAATGAAATCACACTAATGTAAAAAAAAAACGAGTAAAAAGGTTAAAGTCGGGCATGCCGACTATACAATACCCTACACCACTCTGGTGTATTGTTTGGATCCGAAATTCGAATGGGTTAAAATAGGGCTTATGTCAAAATTTTCTATAATGTGAGTCAGCGCACCAAATTTCATTAAAATATCTTAATATTTGCGACCTGCAGTTTGTAACCAAGCCAATTTTGGGGGGACCCTTATATGGGCACTAGTTCTAAACATGGACCGATGTTCACCAAAATCAATAGGCTTCGTCCTTGGGCCAACATAGGTCTATGTACCAAATTTCATCAAAATATCTTAATATTTCCGACCTGCAGCGTATAAACAATATAATTTTGGGGGGACCCTTATATGGGCACTAGTTCTAAACATGGACCGATGTTCGCCAAAATCAATAGGCTTCGTCCTTGGGCCAACATAGGTCTGTGTACCAAATTTCATCAAAATATCTTAATATTTACGACCTGCAGCGTATAAACAGTATAATTTTGGTAGGACCCTTATATGGGCACTAGGTCTAAACATGGACCGATGTTCACCAAAATCAATAGGCTGCGTTATTGGGCCAATGTAGGGCTGTGTACCAAATTTCATCAAAATATCTTAATATTTACGACCTGCAGCGTATAAAGAGTATAATTTTGGTAGGACCCTTATATGGGCACTAGGTGTAAACATGGACCGATGTTCACCAAAATCAATAGGCTGTGTTATTGGGCTGACATAGCTCTGTGTACCAAATTTCGTCAAAATATCTTAATATTTACGACCTGCAGCGTATAAAGAGTATAATTTTGGTAGGACCCTTATATGGGCACTAGGTCTAAACATGGACCGATGTTCACCAAAATCAATAGGCTGCGTTATTGGGCCAATGTAGGGCTGTGTACCAAATTTCATCAAAATATCTTAATATTTACGACCTGCAGCGTATAAAGAGTATAATTTTGGTAGGACCCTTATATGGGCACTAGGTCTAAACATGGACCGATGTTCAAAAAAATCAAACTTGTTCGTCCTTGGGCCAACATAGGTCTGCGTACCAAATTTCATCAAAATATCTTAATAGCTGCGACCTGTAGAGTGCGCACAAGATTGCATGGACAGACAGACAGACGGACGGACGGACGGACGGACGGACAGACGGACATCGTTAAATCGAAATAAAAAAAAATTCTGAACCGATCGGTATACTATAAGGTGGGTCTACGACCAATATTTTTTGGTGTTACAAACATCAGCACAAACTTATAATACCCTGACCACATAGTGGTGTAGGGTATAACTAATTACAATTGATAAAAAAAACCATTTGTTTACAAAAATCTTAATATATAACATAAGCTACAATCAGGGATGGAAAAGCCCTCAAGCGAGCCAAAAATATAAACATTTTTCTAAAAAGCTAAAAAGCGGAACGCACATGCACATCTCGATGTGCGATGCACATACACATCAAAATGTGTATGTGCAAAATGTGCACACATGTGCGCGCACATGGATGCAAAAAATCGCTGAAATTAAAAAAGTTTCAAAATTCAAAAATTTTGTAAAAATTTTGAAAAAATCGTCATAACTTGAAAAAATCGTCAATATTTGATAAAATTGCCCAAATAGTCAAAATTTAAAATAAAATCGTCAAAAATTAGACAAAATCGCCAAAATTGCAAAATATCGTAAAAATTTTGAAAAAATTGTCAGTATTTGAAAAAATTACCAAAATCGTCAAAAATTGGAAAAAATCGGAAAATTTTGAAAAATTGCCAAAATTGAAAAATTTTGTAAAAATTTTGAAAAAATCGTCATAACTTGAAAAAATCGTCAATATCAATTTAAAAAAAAATCGTTAAAAATAGACAAAATCGCCAAAATTGCGAAATATCGTAAAAATTTCGAAAAAATTGTCAATATTTGAAAAAAAATTACCAAAATTTCAAAAAGTCGTCAAAAATTGGATAAAATCGGAAAAATTTGAAATATTGCCAAAATTGAAAAATTTTGAAAAAATCGTCATAACTTGAAAAAATTGCCCAAATAGTCAAAATTTGAAAAAAAATTACCAAAATTTCAAAAAGTCGTCAAAAATTGGATAAAATCGGAAAAATTTGAAATATTGCCAAAATTGAAAAATTTTGAAAAAATCGTCATAACTTGAAAAAATTGCCCAAATAGTCAAAATTTAAAAAAAAATCGTCAAAAATTAGACAAAATCGCCAAAAATTGGAAAAAATCGGAAAAATTTTAAAAATTGCCAAAATTGAAAAAATCGTCAAAAATTAGAAAAAATCGCCAAAATTGCAAAATATCGTAAAAATTTTTAAAAAATCATCTTGAAAAAATTGTCAATATTTGAAAAAATTACCAAAATCGTCAAAACTTCAAAAAGTCGTCAAAAATTGGAAAAAATTGCTAGAATTGAGAAACTTGTAAAAATTTGTGAAAATCGACAAAAATTAGAAAAAATCGCCAAAATTTAAAAAACGAAATTTCAAAAATTTATTTCTCGCATTTATTTTTCCTTGTTCCACAACCGTTGTCCGTTTTCATCTAACTCATTTAGTTTTCGGGATATTCCAAATAAAAGCCGTTTTCTCTCTAAGAGGCTTAGTTTTCGAGAAAAACGCGATTTTAAAATCTAGCAATGCAAGTCAAAATCTAGTTTCACTATCGGGGTATTGGTGGTGGGTTTTGACCTTTGGTGCAGTCCTTTTTCCTCTAGCTCTTCTAGTTTTCGAGATATGGACGATTAAAATTTTATTTAAGCGATTTTCGCAGTTATTTTTCCGCAGATGACTCACTATGACTTCCTTGTTCTAAAACCGTTGTCCGTTTTCATTTAACTCATTTAGTTTTCGAGATATGGGGGACATTCCAAATAAAAGCCCTTTTCTCTCTACGAGGCTTAGTTTTCGAGAAAAACGCGATTTTAAAATCTAGCAATGCAAGTCAAAATTTAGTTTCGGTATCGGGGTATTGGTGGTGGGTTTTGACCTTTGGTGCAGTCATTTTTGCTCTAGCTATTCTAGTTTTCGAGATATGGACGATTAAAATTTTATTTAAGCGATTTTCGCATTTTTTGTCCGCAGATGACTCACTATGACTTCCCTGTTTCAAAACCGTTGTCCGTTTTCATTTAACTCATTTAGTTTTCGAGATATGGGGTATATTCCAAATAAAAGCCCTTTTCTCTCTACGAGGCATAGTTTTCGAGAAAAACGCGGTTTTAAAATCTAGCAATGCAAGTCAAAATTTAGTTTCGGTATCGGGGTATTGGTGGTGGGTTTTGACCTTTGGTGCAGTCCTTTTTCCTCTAGCTCTTCTAGTTTTCGTGATATGGACGATTAAAATTTTATTTAAGCGATTTTCGCATTTATTTTATCGCAGATGACTCACTATGACTTCCTTGTTCCAAAACTGTTGTCCGTTTTCATTTAATTTATTTAGTTCTCGAGATATGGGGGATATTCCAAATAAAAGCCCTTTTCTCTCTACGAGGCTTAGTTTTCGAGAAAAACGCGATTTTAAAATCTAGCAATGCAAGTCAAAATCTAGTTTCGCTATCGGGGTATTGGTAGTGAGTTTTGACCTTTGGTGCAGTAATTTTTTTTCTAGCTCTTATAGTTTTCGAGATATGGACGATTAAAATTTTATTTAAGCGATTTCCAATTTTTGCGAGAAATGAATTTTGGCGATTTTTTCAATTTTGTAAAACCGAAATTTTGGCTATTTTTTCTAATTTTTGAAATTTCGAATTTCCGACAGTTTTGATATTTATGCAATTTTTTTAAATTTTGACGATTTTTTCTAAATTTCACTTTTTTTCAAGTTTGCCGATTTTTTTTTAAAATTTTTGACGATTTTTCAAATTTTGGTGATTTTACCAATTTTTGTGATTTTTTCCAATTTTGAAAATTTTTTCAAATTTCGACGATTTTTTTAAATTTTGGCGTTTTTGGCAAATTTTTGACGATTTTTTTTAATTTTTTGACGATTTTTCAGATTTTTACGATTTTTTTTTCAATTTTTGTGATTTTTTCCTATTTTAAATTTTTTTTCCAATATTGTAAATTTTTTAAATTTTGGCGTTTTTTTCAATTTTGGCGATTTTTTCGAATTTTTGACGATTTTTCAAATTTTGACGATTTTTCCCATTTTTATGATTTTTTTAATTTTGGACATTTTTTCAAATTTTGACAATTTTTTCAATTTTGGCGATTTTGAACGATTTTTTCCAATATTTTCCAATTTTTGTGATTTTTTTCAATTTAGGAAATTTTTTCAAATTTTGACAATTTCCAACCCTGATTTCAGTGAATTTTCTGCATTTTTACGTTCCTCGAAAAGCTTATCTGTCAATGGTAATTATTTTTGTTAATTGATACATTATCAATGGTAATGAAATTAAAAACCATTGTCATTATTCAATGAAATCAAATTCCAAAATCATTAACATTAATTTGAAACAATGGTAACGAAAATAATTTCATTACCATTTATATCAATCAATGTTAATGAAATCATTAGTCCACCTAATTCATTAGTCCCAAGTATGGTTTGACTCTAGATCATAAATTAATATCACTTTCTGTTTAAATTATTTTCAAATCAAAGAAAGATTATACAATTTTTAAAAGTAAATTACAAAGAATAAAAATATATTGCTGTATTGCTGGTCTTATCTATTCTTTCAAATATATTTTTATTCTTTGTAATTTACTTGTAAAAATTGTATCATTTTTCTTTGATTTGAAAATAATTTAAACAGAAAGTGATATTAATTTATGATCTAGAGTCAAACTAAAAAAAACATTCATTTACTTAAAAATAAGAGATCAACTAAATATTTTTGCTGAAATAATTAAAAAAATTGTACTAAAAATCAGTACAAAAATAGTAAAGTGCCATTGAGAACTGCTTACAATTTTTTTTACTAACTTTTTCTCTGAGTGTATTTTTAAGTTCATTAATAGTTTTCTATCATCTCGAAACCAAAACCGATATAAAACACAGATACCGTTAGGCTTAATTTTTATCATATTTTATCGTTTTTATTTCGATATTTTAATGGTCAGTTTCGTAATAAGTACTTAAACTAAAATGCCAAAACAGTATTTAACCGAAAATACGCAAAACCTTTAAACCAAAAACACCTGTAAACTAAAAAAGTAAAATTGGTAAAATATAAAGGCAATTTTCCCTGTTGATATCGAGGATTTAAAATGTTCAAATCAGTTTAGGTTTCGGTACGATAGACAACTATACAGCAAAAAAATTGGAAGTCATGCTCTACAAAGCACATCTTTTATTGCTCCAAAAGTATCCGTTAGAGTATTTTTGCCGCCTTTTTAAAAATAATTTGGAACAACATTAAAAATATCACTTAAATATTTCATCTAAAGTATTATTGCTCTAAAAGTGATCCTAAAATGTGATTTTGATATAGTTTATTTCCAAACAGTTGATCGCGGGTTCGATTCCTGGCTGGATCAACATTTTTTATATATATTTTTTTTTAATATTTATAATTAATTTGTTTAAATTCAATATTTTTTTAATTTTTCAATTTTCTAAAATATATAAAATAAAACTGATAAAAACTTGTTTTTTTTGCACCTGTAAAGATAGTACTGAAAAAAATACTGAATTTTAGTGCACCTTTCAGTACTTTTATTGAAGAGAATAAGACACAATATATCGCAGTGATGTTTTTATACCAGTCAACTTTCATATCAATAGCTTTGCGGTAGAGAGCTAGACTAGCAATTTTGAGTTCACAAGTTGCGGCAATAAAAAAAATTAAAAATAAAAAACATAATTTTTTTTAAAACAAATTGTTTTTATACATTCAATTGATGAAAAAGAATTTTCTTTGCGCTTGTTCAAAAAGTACTGAAAAAATGCTGAAGTGGAAGTACTCCTCTTCTATGACAACTCAATGTTAAGATCATTAGCAGGGCAAGTTTTTTTGTCATTTGCCCTTAAATGCCATTTTTGCCATTTTTTCACTTATTTCGTAAAAATGCCATTTTTACAAACCCTTGCCAAAAAAAGCCATTTTGTCTATTTTTTTAGACTTTTCATTAAAAAAATGCTATAAAATTCAGTAAAAACTTAATCTTTGTAAATAATTTTTGGAAAAAATTTAGAAGAAAAACTATATTTTTTTAATATTTAATAAAATTCTAGATTTTTTTTTTAAATCATACTAATATACGGCGGATGCACTTTAGCAGTTCAACGGAAAATATATTCATAGTAAATAATTGTTTTTTCAAACGCGTCGTATAGACCAAATACAATTAATATTGTCATTAATATGTATTTTTATTAATTCTAATTTAGTAGGTTTGAGGTTCATTACACAGTACAACAGCCAATCTGGGGGGTGAGAAATTCCAAGTCAGGGTGATGGTACTAGGTCAGTATAGTAAAACCCTCAAAGGGTTTGGCGTTCGTATGTGTCATTTTTTTTTATGACCTTTTAAATTTTTTCCTTATCTTGATGTTTTTTCGCTTAGTTGTAACTCGAGAACCACTTGTCCGATTTTGATAAAACAAATTTAGAAAAATTTAGAATTACCATTTCTTTAATCCGTTCATATAACATTTTTCTTTATAATCAACAGTTTTGCCGGTAAAAATAAATTTGTGGAGAAAAAAAATATTTTTTTGCCTAAAAATTAAAATTTTTTTTTTTTAAATTCATAAAAAATTTTAATTTTTAGGCAAAAAAATATTTTTTTTTCTCCACAAATTTATTTTTACCGGCAAAACTGTTGATTATAAAGAAAAATGTTATATGAACGGATTAAAGAAATTGTAATTCTAAATTTTTCTAAATTTGTTTCATCAAAATCGGAAAAGTGGTTCTCGAGTTACAACTAAGCGAAAAAACATCAAGATAAGGAAAAAATGTAAAAGGTCATAAAAAAAATGACACATACGAACGCCAAACCCTTTGAGGGTTTTACTATACTGACCTAGTACCATCACCCTGACTTGGAATTTCTCACCCCCCAGACAATAATCCCAAAAATGTTCCATAGTGTTATTGTATTTTTGTTAAAAACATTTAGAAAAAGACTTAAGTAAACTATTATATTTTAAAATTTTTGGAATAAGCGTGCCATTTTTTGTGCCAATTTTACTATTTTTTCGTGCCAATTTGCCTGCCAATTTCAACTTTTTTGTGCCATTTTAAACTTTCCCTGATCATTAGTATTTAAGTTAAAAAAGAGGTGCATCTGGATCATTAATTGTAGTGCTTTTGCTATTGCTTTGGCATCCCTTTTTTGCGTTTATACCGTCATTTTAAAACTAAAACGGTAAACGGTAATTTTAAAACTAAAAAGTTATTGAAAATGTTATGTATGTTGTAGTTAATTATATGTACACTTAGAGAATTATGTCGGTAAAATAAACTGATAATGGCAGTTAAAATAACTGCATTTCATATTATAAAGGTAAACATACTGCAATTTCTACTGAAATAACTAAAAAAATTCAGTTGTTTTTACCTGCAAAAAATAACGGAAAGTTGCAGCAAAATAAATCTAGCGATACAATTAAAACTAGAGATGGGCGCGTGAGTGAATTTTGGCTCACGCACGCTCTCGAAAGAAAAATAATAATCACGCATGACTCACGCACGAAAATTTTTACTGATGTAAAAATTTTCCTTTTTGGATTTTTTTCCGCGACTTTTTTCGCGATTTCTTTTTTTAATTAATCACCGAACTTCGTTCTATGAATTGGGTATTATAGTCCCTAGATTATAAATTTTAAAAAACCACACTTAAAAAATTGCAAAATAATCGCGGAACGCGAAAAGACTTTATCTTTAAAAAAGGATCTTTAAAAATCGCTGATTTAGTTTTTTAATTCACCATAAAGTCTTTTTTCGCATCTCTTGATAATGCCTTAGCCTATCAAGGAATCCAAAAATCGACCATGCGAGGTGAAGTACCATACTCGGCTAGAGGGGTCTCTGCTGTCACAGAACATGGCGGATCTAAATAGAGCGGACACTTGATAAAAACTCAAGCTGCTCAACTCTAGGGAAATCAGGTTCGGCATAGGGACTACTTGTAGGACCGTAAATGCGACCAGAGGATGTCCTCAGGGCGGTGTAGTGTCGCCATTGCTATGGACACTGGCTATTAATGAGTTGATTGAGTGTCTGAATGACTTGAGTTTTAGTACCTATGGCTACGCAGATGATCTAGTCACCTCCGTTGTAGGAAGGGATGACGGAACCATCTCTGGTCGTATTCTGAAGGCTCTGAACTTTACTCACTCATGGTGTCGGGAAAAAGGGTTGACTATCAACCCGGCGAAGATGTTGCTGATAACGTTCACTAGGAGTAGAAGGGTTAACCTATCTGAACCTGTTGTTGGAGGTGCCACGATAGGTTTGATGGACAATGTGAAGTATATGGGGGTGGCTCTTGATAAATCCCTTACCTGGATTGATCATCTCGACTCTATGTTCAAGAAGGTCAACAGGGCATATTATGCCTATCAAAGGCTCTTTGGGAAAACATGGGGTCTGCCCTAGCATGCTGGCCAAAGGTTGAGCAATCAACAGCAAGGGATACTCTGAAGAGGCTTTATCAGCTTGTATGTACTGGCATAATGGCCAGCAGAACGAACCCGATGGATGCCATTGGGGCCATGTTAGGTATTGCAACAGTGCATATTTCCGTGATGGAGGCTACCGGCATAGGCTCCCTTCTTCTCCGGGAGATCGGGGATATGAAGAGTGGGGATCTAAGTGGTCAGATGAGGATCACCGGGATCTTTATGGTTGACTCAACCGTAAGGGTTGCGGATAGGATGATCCCGGAGCAGATTTTATCCAAAAATTTTAACATTATGTTATTTGATAGGGGCATGTGGACCAGCCAATCCTGGGAGCCTGAGGAGGTGGATCAGATATGGTTCACTGATGGTTCAAAACAGGCGGTGGCAGGTGTCTTAGGACCCGGGCTGCAGCGTGCTCTACCAAAGGGCAGGTGCCTACTACTCCATTTTTCACGCGGAGATTTTCGGGGCACGGTTAGATCCCGCATCTACATTCTTTCTAGGAGTATGCGAGGTATCATCTGTGCTGGTCATGGAATGCATACAGATTCATAATGAACTCTGTACACTCAAAAAGTTTGAGAGTTACTACATGACAGTGTAGTAATCAGTAGTTGTTGTTACAATTACAGTTATTTTTCTATAAAAAAAGCAAAACAACTTTTATGACGGTTATTTAAGAAAACAACTAACGAAAAGTACTATAATTTCGTAACAGTTGTTTAAATCAGTTATTTTGCTATCATAATAAACAACTACCAAAACAGTATTTTTACAGTAAACAGTAGTTTTTGTTAGTTATTTAAAAGAAAAAAAATTTCGTTGAATTTCTTTGAATTTTAAAAATTCTTGTTTAGTTTATGTTATTATTGATATATTTCTGGTTTGTAAATAATAATCTGAAACTTGTATTGCATTCCCAATGCCTAAAAGCATAATAACTGGAGAACCGTTTGGAATTTTTACTTCAAATTTTAAATAGGCTTAAGTAATTACACATATTTTTCTAATCGAAAGAAAAAAACATTTTTTTTGATTAAAATATACTTTTATAATACGAAAAGAATTAACTGTAACAGTAGTTTTTACCGATTTTGTCAGTTGTTTTGAAATTTTTGTAGTAAAAATTTATCAGTTAATTTTAGACATTGTTAGTTATTTTTCAACAGTTAAAAATAACAAAAGTTTTAGTTATTTTAAAGGTAAATACCTTTGTCGCCTTTTTAACTGCATATACCTTTGTTTTAACTGTCATTTGTGAGTGCATAATTCGCTATGTTTCTACCCAGCAAAATCTTTCATTACCAAATAAGTGGTTATATAATAGAAATTCATAGCTCCGCACAACTTATTTTTTGGCGTCTAAGCTCATTATTTTTGTTTGGCGTGGTAGTTTTTATAAGTAGTCACGCTTACCCGCTCGCTTACGAAAAAATGAGAAATAAGTAGTTATGAGATTTTGAATAATAAGTGGTTACACACATGCTTACAAAAAGTTGAATTATAAGTGGTTATCCGATTGCTTACTTGATTCTTAAAAATAAGGATTAAGCAAATACTATTAGCTTAAGGAAATACATTCAGAAAAATTTAAGTTTTCTCTAGTGTGTAATTTTAGGACTCGTCATAAAAATTTAAACATAAAACATATTTACATATAATAAATAAAAATGTATAAAATTTAACTGTGTAAAAAGAACTTATTTAAACTATTACGAGTAAGTCATTATTTTATATTTAGAAACAATGAATACAATAGGTCGTTATTAGGAAGTCATTATTTTATATTATAAAATAATGGAAAAGGTAATGATATATCATTTTTGGTAATGCAGATAGTAATGAGGTGTCATTACCAATATTTTGCTGGGTAAGCATCTTGGCATTGATAAAGTGCATTTATTATATCCTAAATTGCTAAAAAAAATATGCTTTAAATAATTTTATGTTTATAAATTTTAAATCTGGTATTTCTCCTGAATTTTATCAAGAACTGTTTAATACAGAACTTTGACCATCTACTAGTGTGAAAGTACGACCGTGAAATGATTATCAAGTACCAATAATTCTTAAAATTTTATTATTTTATTTTAAATATTTCTAATAATGAGTTTTAATCTTTAAAATATATTATTCGCCCTATCTAAATTTTTCAAATGTATATTTTAGTTAAAGTCGAATTTAGTTAAAATATTGGGTGGCAGTATGCCTTGACTTGGTTTATTTTTGGAGCATTCTGATTGGTTAACTTATTTTCAACCAATCAAAATATTTGAAAATATAAATATTTTTGTAGGGTTTTCATATACAAAATGAACAAAACCGTATGATTAAAAATATAGTCGACTTTAAATTTAAAATACTCTTTTATAGTAAGGGCCATTGTTATTATAATAAATTATTTTTTTTAGATTTAAGTTGTTAGTCTGTAACGATAATAACCCAGTCAGAAATCGCCAGTGGAACAAAAAATAAAGCACTGGCATACCACTGGGTAACCACGGTATTAAAAATAAATGACTGGCAGAACACTCATTTGGGAGGCTTTGCCAGCTAAAATGCTGACGCTTCATTAAAAAAGGTTTGTAGTCAGAAGGTTCCGACATATTAGTTACAAAAAATTGTTTCCCAGTACTAGCATTTAAGCATAGCCAGTGTTTGTCCAGCTATTATCACTCATTTATGTGTTTAGCCATCAAATATTATGTCTCTTTAGCTCAGTGGGTAGAGCAATCGTCTGCCAATCTGACGGCCTGGGTTCAAATCACGGCAGGACCAAAAAAAAATACATATGAAATTTTTTTAAATTTTATTTTGGAAAATATATTTCCAGACCACCTATTTATTGGTTTTGCCAGCGTTTTGCCAACGTTCAAAAGTTTTGTTCCTCATGTGCTTTTCTGGCGCTTTTTGAACAGCCGGTCCTTTTGTCTAATGATGTTATCATTTTGGGAATGGGAAAGAACTTTTTACCAGTGCTTGTACCACCTGTTAAAGTGCTTTGCCACCGCTTTCCCATTTGTATTTTTCTGACTGGGAATGTATCCATAGACTGAAATAAATAAATAATACTTATAAATTGTAGTTATATCTACTTGTCAATCATTTTTAGTTTTTTTTTACCTGTATTGTGAAGATTTCTCTGCTTATCTTACATCTATTTATCTATACTTTTTAATAATTATATCAGATATAAAAAACATTTAAATTAACCTATATATCTTTTTTTATATCAAATTGCATATTTTTTTCTAAGTCATTGCTCTATTTAAAAAGTCAAACATCTTAAAAAGTATTTTTATAAAATGTAATAAAACAGAAAATGCCATCATGCCTTCATGTTACTACTGGCAATAATTGTAAGTAAAGTGAATTATAATTTATCATAAACACTATAAACGTAGCTTGCCCCATAAAGATGAATGACACTACTGGATCTTAAGTTATAAACAACTATGAAGAAACAAAATATTTGAAATAAATAGAACAACACGAATAAATATACAAGATGAATACGTTTTTGTCAATATACATAAGAACAACTAATGCATCCTATCATCAGTGGTAAATTTACAAAATTTTCCTCTAGAGGTTTCATCTTGCAGCAGCTCAAAAAGCGTAAAGTGCAACAAGTTGTTGGGCGCCACATTATTTTAACGGCATATGCATAGGTATTACATTTTTTATAAGATGAACATTTCTCTAATAATGTCATCGATTGGAAATTATGGCACCTGCAACCACCATAAAACTAACAAACACGACAAATAAATTTAAATTGATTTATCACTTTGTAACAGAAGAAAAACAAATAAAATATTTCATCTTTATTTTACTACTGCAACATGGCAGCAGTTGTTAGAACAAACCAATTTAAATTGACTTGGCGACAATTCAATTCAGCTGAATCAATAATCAACAGGTTATTTTATAGACAGCTAAACATTCTTCAAGTACTTTAATTTAAACTAAGAATCTGTTAAAATTTTCGTAAAGCGTGTATTTTTAAAAAAGTTTCATGCAAAGTTGAATTTAGAGAAAGGCGATACTGTGAAAATAAATTTAAGCATCCATATTTAGCTCAAGTCAACATCTCTAAATTTGTTTGATTTTTAATAGAAACTCATCGTACAAAACTTAATCAAATTAAAAACATTTCAAATAAACGAAAGAACTTAAAAAACAACAAATAAAAAAATATAAAATAAATTTGCAAATGAGGCAAAAATTTTAAAATTTCAGTAAGTCAAATATGGGCGCTGTTTAATTCGGAGAAAAATTAAGCCAATTTTCTAACAAACTTAACAAACGGAAATTCAATTGTGGTTATAGCTTTAAGGCTCAATCACTGAATGTTGTGTTAAATTTTAACCGACAGTAAAATTATTTAATTATTTTAGGGTCCGATTACTGAATGTTCAGTTAAAATTTAGCCGGCAGTTAAATTCAAATTTAATATAGAAAACAACGCAACAAATGTGTCAATCCCAGTTAGTAGCTAACTGGGCATTCAATAATCGGCTCTAAATGAAAAACAACTATACTAAAATATGTTAAGGCACATTTAGACGTGGGAGAAAACTCTGAAGAGTTTGCTTTGTCGGTAGAATCGACTGAAAAGGCAGTTAAAACAAAGATATATGCAGTTAAAAAGACGAGAAAAATATTATTTACCTTTAAAGTTTTTTGAGCTGTTAAAAAGAACCAACAAAAGCAGTAAAAATAACACTGTGCTAGTTGAAAAATCCGGTAAGCCTAATTCGATTAGCTCTTTTGTTTAAAAATGATGGTTCCAAGGACTATCATGGAGGTTTTTAAAGTATCCTCATATTTTCAGTCACAACTTTTGAGCCGCGAGACCGATTTTGATCATTTTTAACCATGAATGGCAATCGAAACGAATGCGGTTATCGTTAGGGTAACGATACTTTAGGTTATTTCGGTAACGGTATTTTAAGGGTAACGCTATATCATTTATTTCGGTATCGGTATTTTAAGGATAACGGTATTTGAGTTATTTCGGTAACGGTATTTTAAAGATAACGATATTTGGGTTATTTCGGTAACGGCATTTTAAGGTTAATGGTATTTCAGTTATATCGGTAACGGTTTTTTAAGGGTAACGGTAGTCAGTTATTTCGATGCATCCCGCAATATTTTTACGAAAAAGAAGCGAGATTAAAAACAGAACCAATTTAACAACTTAATGTACAAAAAATACTTAATAACCACGTGAAATTACCAAAAGCAGAAAATTAAAAATAACGGTATTTTAGGGATAACGGTATTTCATTTCTTTCGGTAACGGTATTTTAAGGATAACGGTATTTCAGTTATTTCGGTAACGGTATTTTAAGGATAACGGTATTCCGGCTATTTCGGTAACGGTATTTTAGGGGTAACGGTAGTCAGTTAAAAGGGTTTTGAATCGATAACGGTATTTTAGCGGTATCGCCTACCAACCCTGTTTTTAACACAAAGCAGTATAAGAGAGTAACAAATAACCTAACTTAAAATTAATGGTAAACAAATTAGAAAATAGTGTGTTTTAGAGTCCTTGGAGCCATAATTTTCAAATGAAAATATGGGCTTTTTAAGAACTAACACGACTGGATTCAGCGTACTCAAATTAGTTTTACACATCGGGTGGCCCACTTGCCGAAAAAAATTGTCTCCGATTCGAGCACAGTATAAGTAACTTACTACACGTTTACTTACTACAAGTTACTACAGCTGGAAAAATTCAATACAAAAAGTAAACAAAACTTTCCAATTGTAGCAAAAGTAGTAAGAAATTCGAGTAAACAAACACACTGAATGTTGTAAAATTAACTGACAAATTTTGACCAAAGATTGAAAAAATTAGATAAGATCAGCAGGATAAAATGCGTATTTTCGAGTTTGGCTTCAAACTAATCTTCAGTACCCATACCCTCATGGGTTGATGATGATGATCTATTTATATTGAGTGTAAACCAAATTTACAAACCCGAAGCTATTCAGTACACTAACATCAATTAAGTTCTAACAATGTTTTTTTATCATCTGCCATTACTGTTTTTGCTTTGAATTTCACATATTCTATCCTGCTGGCCTTCTCTAATGTTTGTAATTTTTATTCTCTGTAATTTACTTGTAAATTTTATTATCTTTCTTTCATTGTAAAATAATTTTAAGAAAATTTCATAATATCTTGGTTGTTGTAATACAATTATTAGTATATTATAATAATTTTATCGTCAAAATATCTCTTTTATCTTTTAACATATTATTATGCCGCCTAAAAAATATATTATCTGAATAATCATATTCCTCTCTTGTAATTACAATCATACACTCAAACAAAAAAGTCAGTAAAGTCAGCAAAAAATGTTGCTGTGTCAGCAAATTTTTAGTCAGGAGCGTGCTTGCAAAAAAGTTGGTAATTTCAGCAAAAGGTTTGCTGAAAATCAGCGAGCTGATTTTTACCAAAAAAATAGTAATCTTCAGCAAAAGTTTTGCTAACACTTAGTCGACTGCAAATGAAAAAAATCCTTGCTAAAATCACTAAACTTTTTGCTGAATATTAGTAGACTGAAAAAAACTCAAAAAACTTGTAGCGAAATTTTACTTTAGTTAATTTATTTGCTGAAAATTTAAATATAGAATATGTGTAGAGTTGTTTTTCATTTTTTTGTCATTTCCGTTTCCAGACAAGCTGCGACATCTACATCTTGTCTATCTGGTTGTCTTCCACGCTGTGAATGGGTTATCAGCACAATTTTTGTAGCAAAATAAATTAGTAAAACATTAGTTCAAAATTAGTTTAGTGCTAAAAAAATATAACTAAAATTTTTGCTGAAAACGGAATTTCAGCAAAAAAATTGCTGAAAACTAGTACACTTGATATACAAGACGTTTTACTAATTTTTCTACTAACTTATTTTTTTGAGTGTACTAGAGTTGGGCTTAATCGTTCCTTTTGGTGACTCCATCAAATCGTTCAATCTTTTCTTTTTTTTATCGTTCTTTTTTGTTATGAGTTGTCTGAACAGTGATTCGTGAACTATGTTGTTCGTTTGACAATTTATTGTTACATGCAGAGCTTTAAAGACTTAATTCCTTTTTGAAATGAATTCCGTAAAATTTAATTAAATTTTTTAATTCAAGGAATGAATTCATTAATAAGACATAAGCAGGAATTAATTCCTGTAAATGAATTCAGAGAATTCAAATTTAGAGAATGACTACTCTGACCAAAGCATTAAGCATTAAACTTAAAGAATTCATTCACTAAAGAATTCATTAAACACGAGTTAATTCAATTTTTAGTCAAGGAATTCATTTCCTTGTATATTTAATTCCCTGAAGGCATTAACTTTTTCGTTCAATTCCGTAAGGAATTAACTTTTTATTTTAATTCCCCAAGGAATTAAATTTTTCGTTTATTTCCTTGAATTTAAGTTTTCACTTAATGCCCACTTAAAGTCTTAAAGAGTTAACATTATTTCTTTATTTTTCAGCTCTTCCGATAATTTGTATAATTGGTTCAACTAAACAGATTTTAATAAAGCCTGTGTAATTTAATAGCAACAACGGCATATTAGTTAAATTAAATTTATTAGAATTGTATAAATAATATTTAGTTTTTCATGTTATATCCCAGCCAGCAATTCCGGACCGCTCATAAATAATATTCTTAAACTGCTCATAGAAATGATTATTGTTTTTTTGAAAACACTCTTTTTTTGGTAGAAAATATGAACCCTCAGAAAACAATCCAAAAAGTTGTCTTTACAATTTAAAAAGCTGTCTCAAAATGAGGGTTAATTTTTCGGACTCAAAGAAGATTCAAAAATTATTTAAATTTATGAGGAAAATTTGGATTTTATACGTTCTTTTTTCTGAGTCATTTCTGAGTACCTACCATTTGGAAAAACTGGTAAAAATTGGAAAAACATTTATGTTTTTGGAGCTCATTTCTGAATCATTAATGATCATCTTTGTTTGCTGAGATTCTTAGGTGAAAAGACATGTCCTTTTGGGCATTTATTGAAAAACTTAAATTCAGGGAATTAAACGAAAAAGTTAATTCCTTAGGGAATTAAAAGAAAAAGTTAATTCCTTAGGGAATTAAACGAAAAAATTACAACTTTAATAAAAAATTTAAATTATTAAGAAAAACATTTAATTCTCTGAAAAATTAATTGAAAAGAGATACAAATTTTCTATGAATAAAAAAAAGAACGAACTGAAAGATTGAACGAAAAAATTGAACTGAACCATTCAAATGAACTAGTTCGTTCGTGAACGACACAACTCTAAGTACTTAATTTCGTAAAACACTAGGGTGAAGTGAAGGGAACTTTCAATGTAAATTGTTTTTGTAACAAAATCAATTTCTATAGAAATAACGCAACACTTCACCGAAGTGTTTTATAAAATTACCCCCTAAATCACAGTTTCTAACTTATAGTATAGCCACAGATCTGTGCGATCGTGAAGCAAATACACACAAATACATTCAAACATGCTGTTTTTAGATTTTTGTTATCTTCCAATCTCCTCCATGTCCCCTTTTTCGCAAATATTGCCAAATTTTCGTATACTGAGACGGGATGCCACAGGGAAAATTTCAAAATTTTCTTTTTTAAATTTGCTTTTATCGGGACAAACAATAATTGCATTAAAGGAATTAAATGTGCTAAAATCCCAAAACTTATTTCACAAATTGTGAAAAACTATATGTTGAAGGCATGTCCCTATCCGGATTTCATTCTTGCCTAAGGAAATCGTCAGGGAACGACGTTTTAGAATTTCTAGAAATATTTATTAGGTTAAATCACAAACTCAATGAGAATTTCTTTTTCTCCTCTAGGAGCGTCATTTAACATTTAAGATATCAAAGAAAAAACAAAAACAACAAAAAAAATGTTCACGACCTCATTTAGTAAAAGCATCATTAAGGCATATGATGTCAATAAAATATCTTAAAAGTAGATTTTGTAACAGTTTTTTCGCTCTCCTGAAAATCTATTAAAAAACACATGTGGCATTTTGCAGGCCGGTCGAAGCAAAATTCTAAGATGGACCTGTATCGCTTTTAAGGCGTTAAAAAATCGGCCCTTTTTCGAATTTTTCACATTTATTTTGTTTTTTTATTTTTTTTCCCTATTTGACAGTTTGCTTCTAGATTTTTCCCACTACACAGAGAAAACAGATTCATTGTGACAACCGAATTTCTTGCCAACTGAATAGTTTTGCTGCAACAACCGAATTATTTGGTTGTGACAATCAAATGTATTCCCCCCAAACAACTTAAATATATTGTTCCAACCGGAAATCTGTTGTTTTTACCGAATTTCTATTGGCACAAATAAATATATCGGTGGTTCCAACCAAACCATTCGGTTGGCAAAGAATTCGGTTGTCACAATGAATCTGTTTTCTCTGTGTATCACAAATTTTATACAAACCCGATAGTTTTGCTTGGAATACTTACCTTGAAGAATTTTCTTCAAAGAAAATATATGCACATTTCAAAGTTTTTCTATAAAAATATTAGGAATTTTGATAGGATAAGCTATGGAAAGCAATTGAAATATTCTTTCAGAGAAAGCCTTCTTACCTGAATTTTGTCTTATCTTTTAGGAAAAAATTCGAATGAAAATTTTATCAGAAGGGTAGGAAAAACGTTTCGCCATTGTTTCAGCTCCAGTGCTGGTGGTATACTTTTTACCTGTTTTTAAATTCTAATTTATCAAAAGCGGAATTTATTACCGAAATCCAAATCCAGCTAAAATTATTTTGGTGGGTAGTGTTTTACAAAATTGTAATTTAAGATGCGTTTGCTTAGCTGTTCTTAATTAAAAATTAGTTCTCACCAAACTTCGAAATGGACAGTTTACAAGTAAAAACTCAATATCTATTTTAATACCCTACTCAATTCAATGATACAGGAAGACGTAAGCTTGTGCAGATGTTTGTGTAAAGACCTAAAATACGTGTCCAACTCTCACTTTCTGATTAATGAAATATTGTCAATGAATTTTTATACTTGTTTTAGCAACATCACAAATCACTGATACGTTCCATTTTCATTTCAAAATATGAAATTAGTTTAATATAATTAAACTTTTTGCCGCAATTAGTACACCTTAAAAATATCAAAACTGTCTTTAAACTTAGTTCCCCTATAAACTATATAGCGGATTTTCGACAAAAACCACTTGAAACCGATATTATTTTTATTATTGCAAAGAAATTATTAGTTTGTTTTAAATTAACTACGTAGAGAGAATTTCTTGGAGGAGTTTTAATGATTTTTTTTTTCAGTAAACTAATAAAGTTTTCTTCACAACGTGAATGAAAAATTTCTTAATTTTAACGAAAAAGCTTCATAGTTTTTATGAAACTAGCATTTAATGAAGCCTTTTCATTGAATGCATGAAATTTTTGATAAATAAAATAAAATTTTTCATATAATTTTAAAAAAGCTTCATTAGTTTAATGAAAAGTTTCAATGGACGAGTTCCAGTGAAACTTCATTGATTTAATGCAGAAATTCGTTAGTATCATGCAGATAATTTTCTCAGTGTATGTTTGTGTGGATTTTCAACAAAAATTATATAGGGTAAACTGATCGGTTATGACCGGCTTTTATATTCTTATTTGGTTTTGAAATTTGTTTACTCAGTTTAAGTTTTAATGTCTAGAATTACGAATTGGGGGAATTCATATATAGGTCGTATATATCGTGTAGTCTGTAAACTGTGTGAAGTTTACTTTTTATCTACATACATATGCAGCTTGACTTAAACACATAAATTACCAGCCTTACAAACTATACACCATATACGAGACTTTATATGAATCCCCTAATTATTATTTGCATTTATGTTTTCAATTTGTTATTTCTCAGTTACAATTATAATTGATAAAATATAATGCAGATCTCTAAAGGAATTAATTGATTAGAAAAAAATATATTGCCGGCAGTTTGGCATATCGGCATCTAATTTGTTTACATTATTGTTTGGAAATTCATTAATTCACGGCATTAAGATTCATGTATGTATTTTAGAACAATTTCAATATTTTTACCAACTATAAAAAAATACAATTAGGGGAGACTTTTGCATGGTTCACTGACTTTCGAAAGCAATAAAAACACGAATTACAATTGAGATTTTCTCAGAATTGTGACATAATTTATTTAAAAATGGATTTTAAAATTTTCGCTTTTTTCCAAGATATTTAGGTTGATGTATGTAGGTACTTTGTTATTTCGACTTTGAAAGTTAAACATTAATTTCAATCAGATTTACCATGAAAAATATGTTTGATAGAAAATACTTTTTAGTTTAGATTATTCTTGCTTGGAGTTTGAAAAGATTGTCAAATAATTTTCTTATAAAAAATAAATACCAAAATTTTTATATAAATAAATTGAGAACATTTATTTATAATTGGTGACCCCTAAAGAAAATATTAAAAACACATTGTATTCGAAAAGCCTGGAAACACCCCAGGGGATGGCATACCAAGCAATGTTCCAAAAATTGCATCGACCATTTTCATTTTTCATTTTATTTATTTTGATTTCCTATACAACAAGACATATAATCTTATGATTAAAGTATAGGAGGAGTAGTAGTAAGAAGCCACAATGTTTAACAATAAATAGTATAATTAATAATATAAATATATAAAATTGGTTTAATGAAATTGAATAAGAATAACACAAAAATAGTTATAAAATATAAAATCATAGATAAAAAAAAACAAAAATAACAATTATAAATTAAAAATTACCTGATAAAATCCAATAATAAATAAATAAAAAATAAAAAATAAATCAATAATTTAATGTACGATAATAATTTTAAATTAGCATATTTTAAGGTTTTATATTCTCATTATATGGCCTAGCTATAAAAATTAAAAAGGGCCCTTTTAAAATGCATGGCGTTGCCTATAAATTGAATGTTCGGAGGTAGAGAGTTCCAAAGACTTATTGCATGGATATAAAAATGCCATTCGGATTTTGTAGTTCGGTGCATTATTGGGGTCAAATCATTATTCCTGTGTGATTGAGAGAACATTATTCTATTATAGAGATACGAGGGTTCATGAGTATATATAATCTTGTGCAACAGAGTCAAAGTTCGTATATGTAACATATCAGCAAACATAACACCATATATGTTCTTTGCAACCGTTGACACACGGTCATATTTCCCCATACCATAAACATATTTTACAACCGCATTGTAGGCAACATTTAGCTTACGATAACTTACAGTATCTGTTTTTGAAAAAGTCTCACATCCGTATAATAAAGTTGGTATTAAATACGTTTTTGCCAGTAATCGTATTTTAAGTGGTGTTAAATATTATGTTTTCCATAGCATTCGCAACATACAGTAAGTTTTTCCAGCAGCAGCATTAATGTGGTCTGACCAGGTTAGAGTGTCATTAAATATTATGCCAAGATTCTTTGCTGTTTTTACAATTTCAATTTTCTGATTGTTGAGAACTACTTCCGGGTTTGAAAGCATTTTCAAGGACTTTCGAGTTATAAATAAGCATTTTGACTTAGAAGGGTTGAGGCAAAGTCCATTTGCAGTTGCCCATATGTGTATTCGTTTAAGATCTTCATTAAGTTTATACACACAATCATCAATGCTTTTCACATCACTACTTATATAGACTTGAACATCATCAGCATAAATATGCACATTGCAGTAAGATAGTTGTTTAGGTAAATCATTCACATAAATGGTAAAAAGAAGACCAAGACACCAAAACTTCCTGCATTTTGGAAAGAGGGACCGGAAGTTTGGTTCCTTCAAGTTGAAGCATATTTCCGAATCTGTGAAATAACACAAGAAACAACTAAATTTGAATATTTGGTAATAAATTTAGATCAATCTGTTTTATTTTTGGTAAAGGACATCATCGTTTCTCCACCTCCTTCAAAATTTGAAGCACTAGAAAAACGTATAATGGATTCATTTGCTGAGTCTGCCGAACATCAACTCAGTGGTATTGAAATCGGAGACCAAAAGCCATTTCCTTCAACGCATGCGGTCTTTATCCAGTGGCCAGGTTAGTAATGATATTTTCAAATTCTACATCTACATATGTTCGTTTCTGAAATTCTTCCACCCTCAAATATCGATAATTTGTCTAACAAGTTGGATACTATCGTGGCCAGAATCGACGCATTGGAAACTAGATCCAGATCACCTCAACGTGTACCACAACCCTCATTTAGAACTCGCTCTCGTTCAAGAGGAGTTTCAGCCCCCAGAAATGAATCAGGTATTTGTTGGTACCACTGGCGATTTGCTTAAAATGCTCGTAAATCCATTCAACCCTGCAAATATGAAAATAAAAATACTAAATGATTCTCGTACAAGTTCTTCGATCGCTTGTATTGATGAAAAATCTAAAAGTCGTTTATTTATATTTGAACAACACTCCAAGATACCATTCCCTATTAACACAGGTGCTGATGTTGCGGTATATCCTTGTCAAAATCGTAAATCTCCTCAAAAGGTTTCCTTCCCTCTTTGCTGCCAATGGTACTGAAATCAAGACTTATGGTAATATAGTTCTCACCCTTAATATGGGACTTCGCAGATGTTTTCGATGGAAGCTCATCCTTGCTGATGTATCTCGTCAACTTATTGGCCATTACCATCTGTTTCCAGACTTAAAATATGGAGTGTTAGTTGATGGTACAACCAACTTAAAGGTAAGTGGCGACATTGTCGAAGATGAGTTTGTTGGCATAAAAATGATTTCAGGGGAATCTATCAATCACAAATTGGTAAAAACTTATCCAGAAATTTTCACACAAAATGATACGTTTGAATCCAATAATGGTACATACCACCACATCGTCACTCGTGGCCCTCCAGTTGCATGTAAACCACGACGAACTTAAAGCAGCTTAAGATGAGTTTCAGTATATCATCACTGCGCCTAAGAAAATAGCTATTTGTCGAAAAACTTTTTTGTGTGGAGACCTAAAATCTGCTTTATTTCAGCCTTTTGCGTAACTTTTTGAAAATATTTTTTTACACACATATAAAGCAAACTTCAAGCTTTTCATTTTTAAAAGAATTACTTCCAAAAAACATGGCCAAGACACAAAACAAAGACCTAATTTAGATGTTCCACAAATAATCTTTTAAAACAAATAGCTATTTTGTTAGGCGGCGCAGCAACGATATGTTGGAAAGGGGAATTATTAGACCATCCAGAAGCAACTGGGCAAAGCCTCTTCACATGGTTGCAAAAACTAACGGCGAATGGAGGCCGTGTGGTGACTACAGGGCTCTCAATGTCATCACTATTGGGATATCTAAAATCTTTGCTTAAATCTGTGTTTCAACTATAAATTTATTAAAAATTAGTCCAATCGATTTGAAACCGATTTGACAGATTTTTCTACAGACGTATTATTTTAAGTGTATACATTTCTTTGAAAAAATTTTCATATTTTAATCTACTGTGAGCGTCAAAAGTAACTGTACACTTCAGATTTTCAACTTTATATTACTTATATATTTACTATATCATTTAATTTAACATTTTATGTTTTTTTTTATTTTCTCATTTTACAAAAGCACAATAACAAAAATCTAATAAGAACAAAAAAATATACAACAAGAAACAAAAACTACTTCACATTTACAGCGTCAAAAAAAATTGTACATTAATTGCCATTAATAATAAACTAAATAAAGATTATTCGAAATTGTTGAATAATTGATTAATTGACTAATCAGAATTCCGATTAAACAGGAATCAGGGCAGGCGCGGATACAAGGGGGGGGGGGCTATGGGGGCTGAAGCCCCCCCTTGAGGACCAAAAAAATTAGTATGAATCCATTAACTATTTTTGTGCAATTAAACAATTGTTTTAAGGCATTTTACTGAAACATTAATTTTTAGGGCCAGTTTTATTGTCAGAACAAAGATCGATTTCTAACGAAATTACTTACTTAAGGTGTATTTAAGAAAAAAATCGTGCTTATTTCCGACTATAAAACTGGCCTTCATATTTTAACGTGAGCACTACAACTTTTTTTAAGTTTGAACTTCTTAAATTATTTTTTAATGGTCTTAGGATGACCATCTCACCGGTAAGTAATGCTCAGACCCACCTTAAAATCTCGGAACAAAATTTCACTTAAGTACTTTGGTTTTATTTTAGTGGTGTATGCACATTCTCAAATTCTAAAACTTTTTCCGAAACTACCGTAGAAAGATTTTACATTAAAATTGTTAATTCTAAGACATTAAAAAAGAAATATATCACATTTGGAATCATATTTTTATAAAAAAGAAATTGTACACAAACTTAATACCATTGCATATTTTATAGTGTTTTAAATTTTTTTTAATCGAAGATAACTGGCGTTTTTGAAAACTTTTATTTATTGATTAAAAATTTGTATTGAATTTAACAAGTAAATACAAGCAGTTTTCAGAAACTACTAGTTTTTGGTTAATTTTAAATGTAAGTAGTGTTAAAAATTTGTTAATTTTATTTGTGTATATAAATAAAAATATAATAAGGGTTTTCACAAGGGGTGTACTATTTGTTGTATCGTTGTATCGTCCTAACAAAAAACAGAGTTGTTAAAAATTAAATTGAAAAAATACAACATTTGAGAATAGCACGATACAACATTTTTACGTATGTTTAGTGTCCTATATTTGAGTGTGCTAACAGATAGAAAACTGAATAGAAAATCGTTGTTAAACACAAATAAGAATTTTAACAACTCTGTTTTTTGTTAGGACGATACAACGATACAACAGATAGCACACCCCTTATGAACAACCTTAATATAAATTTAAAAGGTATTTAAATTGAAAAACCCATTATTTTTAACCTACAGTGAGAGATATTAAAGAAATGTTGTAAAAAAATTTCTTTTATTTATTAAAAGTATCATACACTCAATGAAAAAGTTTCATAAAATATATATGAAGCTTTTTCATCAATTTGAAGAATTTTTTTTATTTATTTTGTTATGAAAGTTTCATAAGTTTAATGAAAAGTTTCATTAAAACTCGTCGAGCAAAACTCTCTCTGTGTAGGTTTAATGAATGTTTTGTAGGGGTTTACCCTAATCGACATGTCCTTGCTAAAATAATACTTTTTATAATAGAAAATTAGGAGGTTACGTACCTTGACTTCTTCTTACAAAACCCATTACCGGGTTATAATTAAAGGTTTTATTGAGATTTGGATATTTGGCAACTTTTGCCGCAGAACTCTATAACATATCAGAATTTCATTAAGATCGGAAGGAACCCCTCGAGTTAGTTTAATCGTTAATTGTTTATTTTTTAAATTTAAATGTGTTGTTTCCAAATTTTAGGTAATTTTTCTTGTAAAATAATTTTTTTATTCAAGAGTTGTAATAATTAAGGCCAGTTTCATAGTCAGAAAAATACTGATTTTTTATTATATATTTTTTAGTAAGAAATTTAGTTTTTCTTAAATACTTCTTAATAAGAAATTTTCAAAGATGCTAGTTCTAACTATAAAACTGCTCGTGAGGCACTTCTTCTATATTAAACCTATTAGGAGACATTGTATTCGAAAAAAGTTGTAGGATTTGGAGTAATTTTTCTTATAAAAGAATCACAAACACTGGAAAAAATTTTGAAATTTACGGCATATTCCTATTATCAAATTCTGAAAAACAATTTCATATCAGAATATCTATTTTGTTTTCTATGAAAACATTATTTAATTTTTAAATGATTTTTACACGTATTAAGTTTTTCATTTTAGATATATTTTCTATTATAAATAGCTCGGATTCTGTACTGCGATTTCTTAACTTATTTATGGCAAAATTCGAAAGTTAACTAAAAAATTGTTAAATATAGAAAAATATATCGTTAACTTATTACAATATCAAATTTTTCTAAGTTTGTGTTAACAATTTTTTTGTTAAATCTTACATTTTCAAAACAAAATTACAGAATAATTTGACTCAACCGACAGTTGTCTTAACTTAAAAGCTATATTCATAAAATCGTTAACGAAGATAGAGGACCATACTAATGAATCGGATTTTTACTGACAAAAAACTAACTGAACATTCAAAAAATGTCGAAATGGGTTTAAACAGATTTTGCCGAACCCTTGTTTGGTACTTTTTGGAACAACTTGGCAAACCTACGCTAAAACATGTATTAAAACTTCTACTTCTAGTTCATACAATATATACACCCAGAAAACAGATTCGGTGCTGACAACCCCATTTGTTGCCAATCGAATGGTTCAGTTGCATCAAATGAATTTTTCGGTTGTGGCTACCGAATTATTCTTGATACAACTGAAATTCTGTTGCCAAAGTCAAATTAGTCCTGTCTAAATTGGTTTTCTGTTGCCACAACTGAAAAATTCGGCTAACACAACCGAACCATGCGATTGGCTACAAATGCAGTTATCAGAACTGAATCTGTTTTCTGGGTGTATGGATATGACTACCTGTTAGGACGATACATCGATACAATAGATAGCACACACCTTATGAACAACCTTATGTTATCTTAATAACTATAACTCATTTGATTGATTTATACTAACATAAAATTTAATTATCTTAGGTATTGATTTACGATAATTTAACACCCATTAACCGTAAATTACTTATTGTCATTATTGACAGATGTAATTAATATTGGGTAAATAAAAAATAATAATATTAAAAAACTTAACAACAAGAAAAGAAAAGTATAATTTTACTACTACAGAAAAATGGCATTTTTAATCACATTGGGAAATAGTTAAAATGAAATCTTAATTTTTTGGCTCCATTGATTCCAAGCAAGTTTGGCGGGCCAAAATAACGCTATAGATTTAAACCTTTTCAACTGACTATCCGCACCCCTAAAATACCGTTACCGAAATAACCAAAATACCGTTATCGTGAAAATACAGTTACCGAAATAAATGAAATACTGTTATCCTTAAAATACCGTTATCGTTGTTTTTAATTCTCAGTTTTGGTATTTGCACGTGCACTCAAAATTACTATATGACAGTTATTCGTGTAGTAATTAGTAGTTTTTGTTTTAACTGTAATTATAATTGTTTTTCTACATAAAATGGAACTTTGAAAAACAGCAATTTTTACATATTTTGTCAGTTGTTTCAAAATTTTTGCAGTAAAGATTTTTCAGCTTACGACATTGTTAGTTACTTTTAATGCGTTTGTTAGATATTTTTTAATAATTAAAAATAAGTACATTTTTAGTTATTTTAAAGGTAAATACTTTTGTCGCCCATCTAACTGTATAAACCTTTGTTTCAGCTGTCATTTTTAGTAGATTCGGCCTACAAAAATTTTTGAGTGTGTTAAATGAGTATTTTATACATGTTAAGTTGAAAAATTTCTCATTTCTGATGTGCGGTATGTATGTATCAAAATAATTAACTGCCGTTATCCTTAAAATACTGTTACCAAAATAACTGAAATACCGCTAATACCATTAACAAAAAAAATTCCGTTATCCTTAAAATACCGTTACCGAAAAACCTGAAATACCGTTAAGCTTAAAATTACCAATAAGGGTCATTTCGGTTGACATTGATTTTTATTTTAAAAAGGATGTCCTTGCAGATGAACTTAAAATTTAGTTTTTTCTTTGTATTTCGCTATTTTCTAGCTTATTATAATTTTATTGTTAACTAAAATCTTTCTCACATAAGAGGACATTCCATAGATATATGTATATTAGTGCAAAAAATAAATCTGCATAGCATATATTTATAAGAAAACTTCTTGATCAAATTTGAACATTTTTTGTGTGAAATTTTCAAATTTCGCGAAAACCGCGACTCCGATTTTAATTTGGATTGCATATATGTATATATATGTATTTGATGTATCGCGATCGCAACAATTATATTTAAAGAGTGTCTGCTATAGGGAGTGCCTGCTATAGGGAAGTAAATTTATTCTAAAATTTTAATTTTGTACACCGTTGCAACAAAATTATGGGCTTCAAAGTGGTGTGCGTCATTGGGATTCATCTAACTGGATTTATGGCCTCGTAAACTGTGTATTTTTGTAATCGCGTATATTTATAACTTTACCTGTTTATTTGAATGAACGCACCTATTAAAACCATGGATGGTAACCGAAACGAATGCGGTTATCGTTAGGTTAACGATATTTTAGGTTATTTCGGTAACGGTATTTTAAGGGTAACGCTATTTCATTTATTTCGGTAACGGTATTTTAAGGTTAACGGTATTTCAGTTATATCGGTAACGGTATTTTAAGGGTAACGGTAGTCAGTTATTTCGATGCATCCCGCAATTTTTTTTTTTACACATAAAAATGTAAGCGTATATTTACGAGGGCTCGTAAACTAGTTTTGACATTAATCGAGTAAACTTACAACATATACATAGTATACGAGGCGTAAATACTTTAAATGAATACCTTTAATAAGGTAAGTTTTATAATATAAAATATATATTTATTTATGGGGATAGCGATCAATATGATTGATATTAAATGTAAATTTTGTTTTATCAGAAACTTTCATAATATTTCTATTGTTGGCTATGCTTTGCAGAAGACTTCGAAAACATATTTTATTGTTTGCTCCATTCCCATTTTGTTGATGTAGCAGACTACATTTAATATGAGATTTTTATGCTTCAAACTGCATTGCGCTACTACCACCACTTTCTAAAGAAAACTGATGAAGGGGACCTGGAAAATCCCCGAAACGATCGTCTTTTATTCCTGAAAGTGTAGAGGTTTTTGAAAGCAAAAACTCGGTGAAGAATTTGTCAGGAGAGTATCCTGATGAAGAAAAATAGCAGTTTTTGAAAAAAGTACTTATTATGTTAATTAATAATAAGGAAATTGGCTTCGAACTAAATTAGTAAATTTCTAAGTAATTTTAAATTTATTTGAGAATTAAATTAAGCTAAAAGTATTTACATAAATTTGTTTTTATTAAATTAATAATTGTTGTTAGTAATTTAGGCATCAAGTTTAAATAAAAAACATTAGTTTTTATATTTTTACAATAATTTTATTATTTTTATTATTTTCACTGGGTTTGTAGTGGTTTGTACAGTTTTACAATAACTTGCATCTATGTTGTTTAATTGCTTTTGTTGTTGTTTTTACTACATTTGTCAGTTGATGTTTAACAGTTAAAAATAACTTCATATTGCAGTTCATTTAAATGCAAATGTAGTGTACACTTTTTAAACTGCACATGCAGTTATTTTAACTGTCATTTGAAGTTAATTTTACCTCCATAATTCCCTGACCTATATGTCTTAAAAGAGTTGTGTTTTTAGTATAATTTTCTTTATCCGTACTTGTAGTTGTCCGCGTTTGCAACTGTAAACACGAAATTATTATTTAGTCTTTTTTCAATACTTTGTAAAATAAATTTAAATTATTTTTTCTTTATTAAATACTAAAGCAAATTACTTTTATAATCTTTTTAATAATGCGTCAATAACTAATTTTCTGGAAATTGCTAGAGAGTTAAAATTTAATATAAAACAACGATATGTCCGTTAGGTAGGAGTAGAAGAAAATGTTTTTTGACGACACTTTTCTTTCGAAAAGTTTCGTCAGTTTCATTTCGACCAGGAAAGAGTTAAAAACTTGATTTTTTAGCATCTTGATGCATTTTTCTCTGCCACTCAGAATAGGATATTTTGACAAGAATTTAAAGATTAAAGTCTTTTCAGTCACTGGTGTAACAGCATATGTTTGAAATTGAAGACGTGTTTGTTTAATTAAAATCATCATGCTCAATTCTAAAATCCATACGACGAGACCGTCAAGCGCCGGTAAAGTATTTATTTAAAATGTATTATTATTCTTTCAATAACAGTAGCGATCCAACAGCGGGATCGTACGGTTGTTTGACAATAAAAATAAATTCAATGAAGTTACAGTTATAAGTTGATTTTGTAATTCTTTACGATACGATCAATAAAAGATAAATTGACAACAATTACTGAATTTAAATGAACATAATGCTAATAAAAGAAATTTACTAAGTTTTGTGATTATTTTGGTAATGTTTATTGATTGCTAAAAAATTTAAATTATTGATTGATTGATTGATTGAAATTGTGATACTATAAAAAGCAAGCCAGTAAGTTTTAAATATGATAATGATAAAAATAAAAGTTTTTTTTAAGTGTGTGAAAGTGGCATGAATTGTTTTTGAAAAAAGATATATGTAAAAGGTTTTGCATTTCAGTGTTTTTCAAATTATAAACGGCAACTTTTTTTTAAAATGTTTTATATACATCTCATCAGGGAAGATGGAATTTGTTGGAAAAAAATTGTATGTTTTTTGCGAAAATTTGCGTTTATTAGTATTGATGGGACTCATACCACTTTCAAAATAAAAGAAAAAATGCATTTTCAAAATAGTAACGAGATCGCAAATTTCTCGAAAATAGTGAACTTAAAATAATAAGACAGTAAAAATCTGTCAAACGGGTTTCAAATTGCTTTGACTAATTTTTAACAAATTTTTAAATAAGATACTGATTTAAACAAAAATTTTAGTTGTGTTCATTTACCATAACACCAAAAATCCTCAGTACTTTAACTATTTTTGAGTGTTCATTTTCAAAATTGGTGTTAAGTGTTAATTTGTTAAATTTCACAGAATTTATTGTTAAAATATAAAAACTTCATGATTTTTTTAGATGGCGCCACCAATGGCGCAATTTTTTCACCTCCCGATTGTTTAAAATGGCACATATTTTGAAAACTATGCGAGATATAGCAAAACGGACAAAACATTTGGTTCTTTGTAGTATCCTTGCATGCTCATTTAGATGATATGAATGTGTTGAAATTAATAAATTTTATTTTAAGCAATAATATTTTTTTGTTGAGCCAACAGATTCAGTAGATCAATATTTATAAGGCTTAGACAATATTTAATGGGCACGATTTCAGTATTTTCCAAAATAATACAACCCAGCCAAAAATCGACATATATGAAACCATACATGTATGAACATACATGAACACTCATGAACATGCATGATTATACATGTAGATATTACCTCAAATTTCGTTAATGCACACGTATGGTCACATATGATTCATGTATGAAGATTTATGTATCCATGTATAATCACGAATGCATGTTTATGAGAACGCATGAACGTACATTAAACCTGTATGGATCCATATCCCAGCAAAATATTGGTAATGGCACCTCATTGCTGTCTGCATTACCAATAATGATATATCATTACCTTTTGCCAGTGTTGCCACCAGTAAAACAAAAAATTACACAGCAGTATGTCGAAAATTATCCAAAACCGTGTGAAATTACACAAAAAATTAAAACTTTTTATATTATTTCAAAATAAAATTTCCTGAGCACAGTGGGGAATAAAAATATGTTGGAAAGAATTTCGCCATTTCTTATCGACTGATGTGAAATTTCACACTGTAAGTTTCGACAGCCGAAACACCGGGAGCTATGTCAGTCGAGTCCAAAGTTTTGCCGTTTTTTCCATTTATAAACCGATTTTTAAAGACTTAACATTTTTGTCATCTGCAAATAGCAAAAGTTATATGCATTTTAAAACTAAAATTTTTTATTTGTGGAATAACCTGGTCCGAGTTTTTTCCTTCTGTAAAAACAAATCCAGAACAATTTTGATGTAAAATATTATAACAAATTATTCTATTAACTAAAGGAGATTTCAATGCAATATTTTTTTCAGGCTTAAAATGGCATGCTTTTAAATTTGAATATTTAAAAAAAATGTATTTTATCCAAGTTAAAAGTTTTTTTCAGAACAAAGTAAAGAAATTTTAAAAGAAGCTTGACAATTATTTTCGTAAAAAATAAAAAAAAAGTCGGTGATTTAAACAAAACAAAAAAAAATATATAGCATCATATTTGATTTCTTCTAAATTGGGTATAGTGTTGAAAAAATTTATAAAAGTAATTTATCAGAAACTGGAGATTTGTGATAAATGTTTCACAGACAAACTCGTGTTGTCTAAATATCGATTGGTTTTATTGATTTATTAAAAAGCTCCGGGACTTTTAAAAATTTGCGGAAATTTATGTAAAATGTGAAATTACACAAAAACTACACAAAAATGCCATTATTCAAAAATTATCCGACCAATGTGAAAACAGTCCCGTTTTTGAATAATTATTCAGAAAGTGGCAACACTGCCTTTTGCATTATTTTGTAATATAAAATAATGACTTCCCAATAACGGCCTATTGCTTTTAAATATAAAATAATGACTTACTCGCAATAGTTTAAATAAGTACTTTTTACAAAGTTAAATTTTATACATTTTTATTTATTATACCCGAGTAAAAAAAATTATATATAATCATATGTGGCATATATTACAATATATAATTAGACATGTCGTTATGTATATCCATATATAATTATATATGACGTCTTTTTCCAAAATTTTTCTTTATATTATGCCATATATAATTTCATCTAATTAGATATCGGCCTTTATAATGATAGGTATGGTATATATGATTATATATTGCATAGCATGGCTGATCTTATTGCATATATAGTTATATATAGAGCTATATCTTAATATATATGGCGGCATTTTAGGAATATATAATTATATATGGTATCATTTAAACAATATATAACTATATATGGTGCCAGTTAAACTATATATTATCATATATGGTGGCATTTAAACAATATGTGGTCATATATGGTACCTCATGAACAAAATCTTTAATACAGTTGCAGATATGATAATATATGATTCAATATATAGTGCCATATATATTTTTATATGGTGTTATTTAAGTAATATATTACTATATATGGTGTCATTTAAACCATATATTATCATATATGGTGCCATTTCAACAATATATGCTAATATATGGTACCTTATGCACAACATTTTTAATACAGTTCCAGATATGATAATATATGCTACCATATATAGTACCATATACTTTGATATATCGTATCATTTAAAAAACCCGAGTAAAAATAGTTACATATAGTCATATATTTGATTAAGTTATATCTGTATAAATATACAGTTTCATCCGAAGAATGGCCCGATATATTTTTATCAATTGTTTATCAATTTTTATCTAATTGTATCAGTTTAGATATGACCTGATTAAATTATGTGTTAATCAGATGAAATTGTATCCGATTTTTGACTTGATACAATTTTATCGGTTTATATGTAATGGTGTCAGGTTTGATCGTAATTGGTTCAATTTTATATAAATAAAATATAATTGTATCCGACATTTACCTTATACAATTGTATTAAAGTTTTAAACTGATATCACGTCAAAATTGGGATATAACTATATAATTTTGTATACAAATATATCTATTTGGACCTAAACTGATACCATGTGATATAAACCAATAAAATTGTATCAGGTCAAAAATCTGATACAATTTCATCTGATTAACACATAATTTAATCAGATCAGATCTAAACTGATGCAATTAGATAAAAACTGATAAACAACTGATACAATTTTATCGGGCCATTTTTCGGATCAAATGGTACATGGATGACTCTAGTTATATATTACCATATAAAGATCAATATTGTTTTTTTTAATAGGTAACATACCATATATGGTGCCATTTAAACAATATATTGTCATATATGTATGGTGACATTTAAACAATATATGGTCGTGTATGGTAACTCATCAGCAACTACAATATTAACTGTATTTCGAAAGCTATTAATTGTATTTCAGAAATTTTAAATGTATTTCAGAAATTATGGAGTGTATTTTAGAAATTTTTTAATTGTATTTCAGAAATAATCAAATCTATTTCAGAACTTGTTGATTGTTTATCATAGTTAATAGAGAAAAATTTCTAAATTACATTTCATAATTTCTGAAATACAATTGATAATTTCTGAAATACAGTTGTGAATTTCGAAAATACAATTAATAATTTCTGAAATACAATTCATAGAACTGAAATTCAATTGACTAGTTCTGAAATGCAATTCATAAATCTGAAAAATAATTGATAAGTTCTGAAATACAATTGATAAAACTGAAATTCAATTGATTATTTCTGAAATACAATTGATAAATCTTAAAAACAAATGATACATTTGGAAATGGTGTAGTGCGTTAAAAAGATGTAAATAAAATTATTTTTTTTTAAATTCAATTTAATAAAAAAAAAAATATAATTTTATAAAAACATTTATAGAAAATAAAATTATAATTTTATAAAAAGAAATTCTTTTTCGAACTCGAGACCTTCTGAGTTTAAACCTTATTTTAACAAAATATTGTAATTTTTATAAAATCAGTCCTCTGCCAGTGTATTATTTTTTGAACTGTTGTCAATATCTGTCTGGGATCTTATTTAATCCCAAATAAATGGAGATCTTACGTAGTACCCAAATATAATGCGGGATCTAATTTTATCTGTCATTTTTCCGGATAGTTTTAGATGTGAATCCCCAAATATATTGCTGTTTCTAATTCGATCTGCCATTTTAATACCGAAATAAATTGCTGGATCTAATTCGATCTGCAATTTATGGGATAAATTAAGATCTTACCAAATCCCCAAATATATCACTGGATTTAATTCGATTTGCAATTTATCGGAAAAGTTAAAATCTTACGCAATCCCGAAATATATTACTTGATCTAATTTGGTCTGTCATTTTTTGGATAAATTCAAATCTTACTTAATCTCCAAATATATTGCTGGATCTAATTCGGTCTGCCATTTTTCGGATCAAATTAGATCTAAGTTTATCCACAAATATATTGCTGGATCTAATTCCATCTGCCATTTTTCGGATCAAATTAGATCTAAGTTTATCCACAAATATATTGCTGGATCTAATTCCATCTGCCATTTTTCGGATCAAATTAGATCTAAGTTTATCCACAAATATATTGCTAGATCTAATTCGATCTGCCAAAATTGAGATCAAATTAGATCTAAGTTTATCCACAAATATATAGCTCTATCTAATTCGATCCTCCATTTTTCGGATCAAATTAGATCTAAGTTTATCCACAAATATATAGCTCTATCTAATTCGATCCGCCATTTTTCGGATCAAATTAGATCTAGGTTTATCCCCAAAGATATTATTGGACCTCCCAATTTTGAAATATAACTTGATCTTAGTTTATCCCCATATATACAATCGGATCTAATACGATATCATTTGATACACCCAATTTTGAGATCTAATTGGATCAGCTATATATTACAGCAGATCTTAAACAATATCAAATTGGATATGATTAGATATTGCGCGAGATCAATTTTTTTTACTCGGGTATGTAAATATGTTTTGTGTTAAAATTTTTATGACGAGTTCTAAAATTACACACTAGCAAAAACTTTAATTTCTCTGAATGTATTTCCTGAAGCTAATAGTATTTGTATAACTGCTTATTTTTAAAAATCAAGTAAGCAGTCGGATAACCACTTATAATTCACCTTTTCGTTACCATTTGTGTAACCACTTATTATTCAAAATCTCATAACTACTTACTTTTCATTTTTTAGTAAGCGAGCGGGTAAGCGTAACTATGCCAAACAAAAATAATGAGTTTAGACGCCAAAAAATAGGTTGTGCGGGGCTATGAATTTCTATTATATAACTACTTATTTGGTAATGAAAGATTTTGCTGGGATATGTTGATTTTTAGCTCAGAAAACAAAAATTCCATTAAATTTTCAGCAATCTTAAAAATTTTGACAAAAAATATGTGTGCTTTTAATAGAAGCCTGTAAATACTAAGGAACAACTACATCATTAACAAACTTTTTTAGAAAATTGACTCATTACACTGTTAATATAAGTGGTACAAATAATGATCGTTACTTCAACAAGTAAGTGGATAGATAACTTTCACACTTAATAAAATTTGTCAATGGAATCTAGTGAAAATGTTAAAATAAAGAAAATTAGCTAAAAATGCAGTTATTTTTAACTATTACAAACCAACTAGCAAATATTGCAAAAATAACTTACAATGTATGAAAATCAACTGCCACATTTTTAGTAAACAAATTTTGAAACAACTGACTAAATCGGTAAAAACTACTGTTATTTTAAAAAATAGTATAATTTTATTCAAAGTATTGGCCATCGTTAGCTATGATTTTTCCTATCTTTCTGGCAACATATGTATTCAGCGCTAAAATAACTGCTCATTTTTGAGGCCAAAAACGAATCAAGCTGATTTCGAATACCCTGTTCTGAAGTGAAGCGTATTCCATAGCAAACGTTGGGCATCGATCGAAACAAATGGTAGTCGAACGGGGCAAGATCAGGACTTTAAGACGGGTGAGGCAAAACTTCCAAAACAATATTTTCTATAAAGTTTTTAACCGGCCTTGAAACATGTGGCCCAGCGTTGTCATGATGGAATATTTCGGATTCTTGTCAGGTTGCATATTCCGGGCGTTTTTCTTGCTTGCAAACGTTTCGAAATTGCTGCTTCAGTGAATCCCAATGGTTTTGCAAGTTCTTCTTGAGTTTGACAACAATCTTAATCGAGTAATGTCTTTGTATTCCGTGTCAAAATCACCACTTCTGAACCGCACAAACCATCTCTCGCACGTTGAAATCGATGGAACATATTCAGGATAAGTTTCGGTGAGCAATCTATGTGCTTCAGCTGCACGTTTTTCATATTGAAGAAGTAAAGCAAAACTTACCGCAAATGATCCTTTGTTGGCACAAAATTCGACATTTTCGAAGCCAAAGAAAACTAACATTTTTTGAATTTTATTTTCAAACTATAAATAATAACAAATCTTAACTAAATATTAATTTTCAAATAACTAACAACAATTAACTGTTTACTGCAAAACTAATGTTTTGTAGTTATTTATTATATTATTAAAAATAACTGTTTTAAGCAACTTTCGCGAAAAATAGTAGGTACATTTTGTAAGTTGTATTTTCAAAGAACTGTAATAATATTTGTTTTGTATTTTTTCCATAAAAGAAAACCAACAGTTACACTTAAAAACAACAGCAGCTGTGTTTTCGACTTAACTATATCCGTTAACTCATAAAAAAGATCAAAGTGCATAAAAACGCGTTTAAGACGAAAACTAACACATGACTTTTCGTATGCACGTAAACTTTCAACACGGATAATTATCAACGTTGAAAACTCAACGTTTATACATTTTCACATCTAACGTAACTTATTCGCGTTACTTCCTAAAAACTTTTGCTAACGTACGTTCGATTATAACGGAAAAATTATGAACATAACCGGTTTAAAATTTTTTTATACTACAATCGGTTTAATGCAGATTTGCTTTAAATACTTAACGTTGATAGGTATGAAAGAAAATACAGCTAGCTACTAATTACAATCAGGGGTATGACATTACCCAAAAATAAGTTATAACGATATCGTTATCACAAGGTTACACTTTGTTCAGTAAACTGACACTTTTCCTTTTTATTTAAGATAAAAAAACAAACAAAAGACTAACAAAAACAAAAAATACCTCAAATTTTGTTATACGAACATAAATATTTGCGTTTGTTTTTTTTTTCGTTTTGCTCAGTTTTCAACAGTTTTGTGTTTTCAAATATAAGTTCTGCTGATTAGAGTGTCCAAAACCTTTTTAATTTCAAGAAACCGACCGGTTTCTAATAATTTCGATTATTATTTTCCGATTAACCGAATTTTTAAAACATGACTCTATCTACATATTTTTAAGCTAATCGTTCGAAAATTCTATATTTCGCAGCTGCAGTTTTGTTCTTTTTTTAAATCCAGGATGACTGATGAATGTTGCTACAAAAAACGTAATAACTTTCCTTCTGTGTAATTAATCGGTTCCATTCAAGAACAATGTGCATACAGTGTTGGTCAGTAAATTAGAAACTATTTAAGTTTTTTCTAATTTTATTCTCGTTGCCTTTATTTTTAAAGATCAAAATAGTGGCTATATTCGCCCCGAAGGGCAAGGAGATTGTTCAGAAAATTGTACAGAATTTTCATTTTCATTTTCTGTATTTTTTATAAAGTCTATGGATAACAATGATCCTTACAGACTACGCGCTAAAAATAAAATCCCAGCCAGCAAATTCGGAGCGCTCATATATAAGATTCTTAAATAGCTCATAGAAATGATTATTGTTTTTTGAAAATACTCTTTTTTTGGCAGAAAATATGAACCATCAAAAAACAATCCAAAAAGTTGTCTCTACAATCTAAAAAGCTGTCTCAAAATGAGGGTTAATTTTTCAAACTCAAAAAAGATTCCAAAATTATTTAAATTATGAGGAAAATTTCGATTTTATACGTTCTTTTTTCTGAGCCATTTTTGCTCTTTTGGACGGACCACTTTCATAGGAAAAAGTGAAAAAATGTTTATGTTTTTGGAGCTCATTTCTGAGTCATTAAGCCTATATGACACTTGCTAGTTTCAGTATTAATAATCTAAAATAGAAGAGAGCACGAATTTCCTTATGTGAGAAATAATGTGTGTGAAGAGAACAACTATATCGAAAAATTATCAAACTGTCAAATTGATGTTGGTAATGCAGTACCCTGCATATGATTTGCATTGATGGTGTAAAAAACTAGAATCTAGAAACTAGCAAGTGTCATATAGGCTTTAATGATCATCTTTGTTTGCTGGGATTAGAAAATTAATACAAATTATTTAAGTGAAGTTCAAACATATCTTTTGAATAACTAAAATCTAAAACAGTATTATTTCAGTGTTGTTAACTTTATTTTAAAATAGCTAAAAACAAAGCAAAATTGGTCATGTTTAGGTGCTGCACTTTTAAGTCTGGCCACTATTTGTAGATAAAAATAATGCAAGACTTAATGAAATTTTATAGAATTTCCAAAAATATACAGTTTGTACAGAACCGATCAGTACTGCCTAAATTTTACTATTTGATTTGATAAAAGATTGATATCGCTAATTTTTCGTTAAAAGCCACGCCTACTTAAAACAAGTGACAAAATGAAAAACAAATGTTACCTTAAAATTCTATACAATTTTCTGAACCATCTCCTTGCCTTTCGTGGAGAATTTAGCCACTATTTTGATCTTTAAAAATAAAGGCAACGAGAATAAAATTGGAAAAAAAAAACTTGAATCGTTTCTAATTTATTGGCCACCACTGTACGTTTGATATGAGCAAAAACTACCTAGTTTTTGGCCGTTGCTAGTTTTTACTTGTCAAAATGCATACATAAAATACAAACAAAAACCAGTTTTGTACAAAAACTTGGTAGTTTTTGCTCAGTCTAAATTCGGTATTAGTCACAGATTATATACTCAGAGGCAAAATTAATTTCGTCAAAATTTATTTATGTTTAGTGCCAAATTGGCATAATTTCTAAAAGCGAAAATTGCCATAACTTCTGAAATCACAACACTAGATCAACAATTTTTGGAATGTAATTTTATTTTACTCATACTGTTATTTATAGCAAAAACCTAAATTATTTGACAATTGGATTTCCTGATTCGTCTTCAACCTTTATTGTGCTATATCGCCTAAGTAAATCGATAAATTAAAATTTTAATATTTGTCCCATAGTAGATTTTCAATGCCAAATATATAGTTTAAGGGCCTGATTATGTATTACGAAAATGGTCTAAACAATAGAAATTGACAATTACTTTCGTTAAAAATACATGGGAAAGAAAAACACTTTCGTTACTTTGCTTTCATTTAGACAATTTTCGTAATACATAAACTAGGGCTAAATTTTATTGCAATCAGAAAAAGAGCATTAGAGGTTTAAGCCCAGTGCTGTCAACACATTTTGTTGAATAATCGTCATTTCTAGAGAGAAAAAATCAACCAAATGTCATTTCCTAAATGAGGAATCGTCAAAAATCGTCGATCCAAAAACTTTATATTAAAATATGGGAAAAGTTTACTTAAAAAGTCGCCACATTACTTTGTAACAATTGCTAAAATTCTAAAAATGTGGCTTCTTCAATTATTTTTAAAGACTACAATCCCTTATTCTATTTTCAATTCTGATTGACTATGGAATGATTGAATTCTCAAACTACAATTTTACACAACGAATGAATTTTTAATTGGTTTCATTCGACTTACTTTTAAAACATTTCAATCATTTTTCATCATTCGATTTGTTAAACCACTGAATTCAATCGTTAGGAAGCAAGGTTGGTTACCGAAAGGAATAACGGTAAGGGTAACAGTAACGGTATCGAAATTTGTTTGTTTCGATAACGGTGAAGGTAACGGTATTTAAGACTGTTTCGGTAACAGTATACCGTTATCAAAACAGGAATACCGGTACGTACCGGTATAATAAATTACGTTGAAAACATTTAAAAACGAGTGCAAATTTAGCCTATTTTTTATTTAAAGTGTTAAAATACTGATTATTAGTTATAAATTTAATGCTGGTAGTTTTAATAAGTAAAATTATTATCTAAAAATTTTTTTGTAAAAATAAAATCAAGATTATAAAAAAAAAGTTAAAAAATTTTCATTTTTTATATAAAGTAATAAATACCGGTAACTACCCATAAATGCCTTTATTCCCTTATTTTGTTTAACGACGGTTATATATATATATATCATGTTATATATCACTGGAAAGCATATAAAAATATAAGTATAATATTTTATATAAAAAAGACGGAGTATATAAAAAACGCATTTTTTTTTAACTTTTTGTATGGGAGCACATTTCAAATTTACGAAATTAAAAAAGAGTTTATCTCAGGATTAATATATCCATCAAAACATAAAGTTTGATGTACATATTTCCTATGTTTAGCACAGAAAGCGTCCTAAATGCTTTAAAAATATACCAAAAAAGGTGTTTCGGGAAAATCCTTATGTAGTGCGAAATTCGAAAAACGCAAAACACGTATCCGCTTAAATTTAATAACGAATAATATATATGAATTCAGCAGCCATATACTTTTCAATATAAAGTACCCAAAATTTTTGAAAATTTTAAAATAGCAAATTCGAAAGAGCCAAAAAGTATCAAAAAAAAAGGTAGCAGTGAAGAGCCCTCAAAAATTCCTTTCCAACAATACCACACTTGCACATGGTTCCTTTGGTCAAAATATCTTAAAAAGTAAAAAAACCAAAAAAAGGACCCATTTTTAAACCTCTTTTTGGACCCTTAAAATTCCGAGGTGGCCGATAAGCTGAGACAGGTGGATCTTCGATTTTTTTTTTCTATCACATATCCAAATTTCATCGAAATCGGAGTATTTAGGCTGAAGTACTTCCCTTGTTAGCTACTAGAACTTCGGAACTCCTTCGGGTGTGATGGTTATTTGTGCCCGAGTCTCTTTACGTACAATTAAAATCTTAATTTTCATAGCATTTTGTGAACCACTGGTACGCACTGTGGGCCAGGATCGCCATTTTTTGGCCAAAAATACAATTCAGGTAAAGGGAAAATATGTTTATATATTCAAAATCTAGGATTGTTGAATATTTTGTGCGTGAAATATTGTATCATTGGGGTTACTCGTTGTTAGTTGGCGAGAGTTCAAAGTCAAAGTTTTTTAATTCTGTGATATTTTTTATTTTATAATGATACAATAAAAAAATCATAAATAAACAATACTTTGTTCCAAAAACAATCTCAAATTATAAAACTAAAACTAGTTCTCAAAAAAAAATAGAAATCTCTTAAGTATTTACGAAAAAAGTAACAAAATTATTAATTTTACCTCAAAAATGTGGGTTTTTTTTGAAAATCCTAAATTTTCAAAAAAAAAAAGCTCCAAAATGTTCCAAGAGATATTTGAAAAACTTGAACATATTGGCGTTCCATAAGATGTCTTCTACCTAGGTTTTTGCGACCGTTCCATAAACTTTTGAGATTTTGCCCTTTAACAGAAAAAATACCTTCAGATCTCGCTGATTTCCAGCATTCCAGAGTTTTAGTAAAAACTAAAAAATAGCACTAAAAATTACCTTAAATGAAGGTTCTGGTTTTCTCACACAGAGAAGCCCCCTAAATTCCAGGTTTGTGGGACATTTGAGTGCCAATTCTGAATAAGTACGAAATTAACGTTTTGACTTATTTCTGGCATTGAAGTTAAATTTTCAACTTTGATGTCTTCAGAAACTTATAGTAGAATTTCGTGACAAATATTTTTGCGGAACATTTTAACCCTCTAACTCTTTAAGTTATGGGTCTTTTTTGACACTTTTAAAAAAGGGCCAAAAGAGACCCTTTAATTGCAGAGTTAGAGGATTAAAATGTTCCACAAAAATGTCCGTCGTAGTGTTTTACATAAGTTCGCTGAACATATCCTAAACCTTAAATGGAAGATTCACATGGTTTCTTATGCCGATTCACAATAAACATTTTCAAAAGAGGGGAAATTTTAACCCCCCAAAACATAGGGCCAGACGAAAACTTTTAAAACGCCTCTGCCAGAATTAGTTGTCATCAGAACATTTTTTTTCTTCTTTGTACAGTGTAATTTATTTTCCAACACATAACAATTTTTAATTTATAGCCGCCATATTGAATCCACCATATTGAAATTTTAAAATTCGATTTCAGATTCGTAATCTGCTACCCAAAAACTTCCCCTGGTGGAAATTTGAAGTAAATCAAGCGACATAAAAATTTTAATTTCAGATTTTTAATCAGCGGATCCAATATATTTTAAGTCCAATATATTAAAAACTAAAAATGAATGGCCGCCATCTTGGATCCGCCATTTTGAATTTTATATTTTTTATTTCAGATTCATGATCAGCAACAACCAAACCCCCCTTTGTGATACTTTTAGTCTCATATACTCAATATTCTAGTTTTGGCCAAAATTCAATGATCCTGGCCCACTGTGCACCGCCTTGGAAGCCCAAACCTAAAGTATTAACGAAAAATAAATAGCAATATAAATGAGTTTAGATACATTATTGGTCCGAATTGCCGATTATCAAAATGGTCGAGTGTGATTCGTATCTGCTCAACTTCGCCGCCTTCTTCTTAATATATCTCAAGTTGAAGAATTACGGCAGCATGAAATCCTTCTAACCTTACCTGTTTCAAATATTTCTTAAAGATCATTCTAACATTCAATATCTACAATATAATTTTTGAAAATTATTAATAAAATACACTATGTATTATTTACTCACTTTTAATTAATTTTTTGTGTTTTTTAATTCCTTGTTTTGTTCAGTTAAATATCGCTTTTTATTCCGGATTTTCTTTAAAAACCCGTTAAAATTCTCTTAAAATGTATTTGTCTGTGAAAACTTTTTTTTGCTTATTTATATATTGACTTTTGGACTCATACTATTAAAAGTATTTACAATTACACACTTTATGTCTAATAAAAATATTCAGGCACAATATGTGTAATTATAAACAGTTAATGTTTATAAAGTTATAAACATGTGTATAAACAAGCAAAATACTGTATTTAAGTGTATTTTTTTAGACAAAAGTGTCTAATTCAATTTTGTAAACATTTTGTGTCTAATATAACGCATTTTGTTTAATTTTACATGAAAAGTTACTATATTTATAATAGTAATTTTCCATGCAGTTTTTAGAGTGTACGTGTAAACATACCATAAAATGCATAAAAATCCACAGGAAAACATTTTTTAGAGTGTATACGTTATTACTTTTTATTAAAGGAAATTTAAAATTTTTTTTACAAATAAAAGATTACTAAAAAATAGTATTTTAATTAACAGTTGTCATAACAAAAAATAAAAAAACAAATAAATAACAACCTAAAACGTTCCCATACCGTGGAATACACACGGGAATACACAAAGCAGAATAATAAATAAATAGTATTTCAACATTTAAATTTCAATAATGCGTACGATTTTAGATAGTAATTTATTGATGGTATTTATAGTTCGAACTATTTTAAGTAATCAACAATCAATCATACATATTTATAATTTAATTGTTAATTAATTATTTGTTTTTGTTTTCTTCTTGCACTTGCAAGAAATCGTTAATTTTACTATAATAAACTACCATAATTGTTAATTTTACCAATTTTTTTAAATCGAATGTCATTCCCAAACTTTTCAATCAAGTGATACGAAATCGTACATGTCGTACAAAATCGAATGATCGACTGAATTCTCAAATTGCCTATCGAATGAGTAAGAAATAGTATGAATTCCTAATGGTTAAATTCAATGATTGATATAATCGAATGAGATAAATTGATTGAATTCCTTCTATTTGAATTCGATCGAATGGACTCCCTTCGGTTGTTTAAATATGAATTCATTCGATTTAAAAGAAAATCGAATGATATTTTTAAGGAATTCATTCAATATAGAATTCATTCTTCGAAGATTTGATGGTAATGATAAAAGCTGATCTTTTTTCAAAATGTACCAAGAATATTTGTATTATATATTTTTTTTGTCGTTGACTCCAACAGAATACATTTAACTTAACTTTCAACATTACACCATGCTCTTCTACTAATTACCCGGAATTGAAACAGTAATTTCACTGACCTAAAAACTTTGAAATTCGTAAAATTAAGTCCATGAAGAAATTTTAAAATTTGTGTCATGGATGGTAACCGAAACAATGCGGTTATCGGTAAGGGTAACGCTATTTTAGATTATTTCGGTAACGGTATTTTAAGGGTAACGATTTTCCATTTATTTCGGTATCGGTATTTTAAGGATAACAGTTTTTTAGTTATTTCGGTAACGGTATTTTAAGGATAACGGTTTTTTTTTGATTATTTCGGTAACGGTATTTTAAGGTTAGCGATATTTAAGTTATTTCGGTAACGGTATTTTAAGGATAACGGTAATTAGCTATTTCGATGCATTCCGCAATTTTTTTTACAAAAAAACACACGAGATTAAAAACAGAACCAATTTACCAATTTAAAGTAGGAAAAATACTCAATAACCACGTGCAATTACCAAAAACAGAAAATTAAAAATAACGGTAACGGTATTTCATTTATTTCGGTAACGGTATTTTAAGGGTATCGATATTTCATTTATTTCGGTATCGGTATTTTAAGGATAACGGTATTTCAGTTATTTCGGTAACGGTATTTTGAGGATAACGGTATTTCGATTATTTCGGTAACGGTATTTTAGGGGTAGCGGTAGTCTGTTGAAAGGGTATTGAATCGATAACGGTATTTTAGCGGTATTGCCTGCCAACCCTGATTTGTGTTGATATTTTCTGAATTTTCTGAGTGACGAATTGATATTTTCTGAATTTTAATTAATATTTTAGGAATTTCAAATGATATTTTTTAAATTGAAATAATATTTTCTGAATTTTTGATATTTTCTCAATTTCAAATGGAATTTCTAATTTCAATAGACTTTAACATTTTTTGAATTTCAAATAATATTTTCTGAATTCAATATAAAAATTTTGATTTCAATTGATGTTTTCTCAATTTCAAATGGAACCTTTAAATTGCAGCTGATATTTTCAGAATTTCAAATGAACATTGTGAATTTCAATTAATATTTTCTGAACTCCAATTAATATTTTCTAAATTATAATTGCAAACCCATAACCTATTTTCCTAATGGCTTTATGACCTGAAACTTGCATATCTTAGTTTGTTTGGACTACCTTAAAACATTAACGGCGGGTCTCATACTGCAGGTTTAAACTTTAGTTAATAGTTAACCCAAAAATTTGTTGTTGTTTTGTGTACATTTTTTTGACATTTTCTTTTGTTTATAGTTAAGTTAAAGTTAAACCTATAGTATGAGACCCACCGTAACAATTTCAAGCTCAAGAAATAGAGGGTGTCTTGTCAAATTACGATATTTTTATATTTCGTCGACCGGCCTGCAAAATGTCACATGTGTTTTTTAATAGATTTTCAGGAGAGCGAAAAAACTGTTACAAAATCTACTTTTAAGAGATTTTATTGGCATCATATGCCTTAATGATGATTTTACGAAATGAGGTCGTGAATCATTAAGGCATATGATGCCAATAAAATATATTAAAAGTAGATTTTGTAAAAGTTTTTTAAAAAACACATGCGACATTTTGCAAGCCGGTCGACGATTTGTTGTCCACAGATTTATTGTCAATTGTTTATTAAAGAAAGCAATAAAATTGTCGTTATTAATTCATTGTTGAATACTCAATAAAATATTTGCGGTATTTACGAAATTCCTAGAAAAATAATTTAAGAGATAGAATATGGATCCGTTAGTTTTTTCAACTTAATTGGAGTTCTCACTTTCGAGATTAGTGTAATGCTCATATTCGAGTACGTGCACAAGTTTTATGTCAAATCTTAAAATTAATTCGCCTAATATTTCTTTAATTTAGAAAATTTGCGTGAAGTACCATGCTGTTTTTTTTGGATTGTTATATAGGTCATGGAATAAAAACTAAAAATTATTTGAAAGAAAAAAACAACAAAATAATTGACTGAATTTTATTATCATATTTAATGCAAATCAAGAACTTAAAAAGAATTAATTGAATTTAATTTAATTATGTATGTATTTGTTGTGGAAAATTTTACCTTGAAATATAATTTTAGAATAAATTTTAAAAATGTTAATAACCTTGTCAAATTGAATCTACACAATACACCTAAGAATGATAAAAAAGCGAAAACGCCAAATTACTTGGAAAAATAATATTTTTGGAAAGGATTATAATATTATTTTCGGTATGGTTTGAAAAACTCTTTTCAGTATTGTTATCGATTATAATATCAGTTTCTTGCATGGTTGGTAACCGAAACGATGCTTTTGTCGGTAAGCGTAATGGTATTTAAAATTATTTCGGCGAACGGTATTTAATTGGAAAATTTTCTGTTCCAAAGAATCGGTTGTAGAATAGCTACTTTTCATTTACAACCCCTTCTACTGTCGATTCTAACACCGATTATTTTTGTTTGAAATTGTCCCACAAAGTGGAACCGGTTGCCCTAGAATCAGTTCTGGAACTAGTTCTAGAACTGATTCTACGTCAGTTATACCTTCCATATAGGATCCCAGGAACTGGTTCCGGAACCAGTTCCCTGGAACTGGTTGCAGTGGAACCAGTTGTAGAATAGGTGTAGTTGGCTACCAATTGTAAAAAAATTTCCTGGGTATTATAGGTGTTTTAAAGCTGTAAGCACAATTTACTCACCGTTTGTTAAGTTTGTTTGAAATTTTTTTTTAAATTTTTCTCCAAATTTTTAAATTAATTTAATTTTAATTTTTAAAGCCTAACTTACAAAAATTTGGAAATTTTCGCCAGATTTGCCAATTTTATTTAATGTTTTTTTTATTTGTTTTATTTTTTATTTGTTAATGTTTTAATATTCTTTGTTTGGTTGAATTGTTTTTAATTTGTTTAAGTTTAGTATGATGAGTTTCAATTGGGTATCGGTATTTGAAGCATAGCGGTATTTTTTTATTTCGGTAATGGTATTTTAAGGATAAAGGAATTGTATTTCAATCATACCGGTAACGTTATTTTAAGGGTAACATTAGTTAGTTGAATGAGCATTAAGTCAACAACAGCTATACATTCGTTGTTACCGATCAACGTTAAGTATTTAAAGCAAATATTTGTTAAACCGATTTAAGTTTGAAAATTTTTTAAACAGCTAATGTTTATAATATTTGCGGTATATTTGGACGTATGTTGGCAAAACTTTTTTGGAAGAAACGCGAAGAAATTACGTTAGGGGTGAAAATGTATAAACGTTGAGTTTTCAACGTTGATAGTTATTACAAATTAATTAATTACTCCCAAATGTTATTTGAACCACAATTGCTTTCATTGATGGAAACTAGCATTTATTTTAAATTTGACAGCTTTCCATGGCTTAAGCTTCAAAAGTATTGCTATTTTATAGCGTGCTAACATTAACACTTAAACTGTGATTTCATTACATCCTACAACACGCTGTGGTGTGGGGTATATTGAGTTTGTGCTGGTGTTTGTATTCTTGTTTTGTTTTAAAATAAAATTTGTTGATTTTAACATTTTTTTTTTGCTAAATTTAACAAATCTAAATTTAAGTAAAAAATTTGTAAAAATACAGTTTTATCTGAAATTATACTGAGTCGTAGAATTTATCCAAATTCAGGGTCTCGGGACCCTCTCCTAGTCCATATCATGTAAGAGCATAAAAGGGCACTCCAATGGAGCCATTTTATGAAGTGGAAAAATTTTATTAGAAATTCCCGAATTTTTATTAGAATTCAAGGCCCCACCATGGTAATAAGTCTGTTGGCTGAACAGAAAAATTTGTTACTTTAACAAAATTTTTACTGTTTTTTGGTTTAAAAGAAAAATTTAAAGTAAAAAGTTAAATCTAAATTTAAGTAAAAAATTTGTAAAACTACAATTTTATCCATAATTATACTGAGTCGTAGAATTTATTCAAATTTAGGGTCTCGGGACCCTCCCCGGGCGTAGTGCATATCATGTGAGGGCATATAAGGGCTCTCCGATGGAGCAAACAATTTGTCCGTTTTGCTCTAGCTCGATTAGTTTTCGAGATATGGGCCATTTTAAAAAATCGCGAGGGAAAGAAATAGCGCCATCTTTAAAACTTCGGATACATTGATGGCTCTATCTACCAGGTAATAACTAGAGTTGGGCTTAATCGTTCTTTTTGGTGACTCGGTCATATCGATCAATAAAATTCATTGAACTAGTTCGTTCAAATCGTTCAATCGTTCTTTTTTTGTTATCGTTCTTTTTTGTCATGAGCTGTGTCCGAACAGTGATTCATGAACGGTGTCGTTCGTTCGGCAATTTATTGGCGCACTACATGTTACATGTTGATATTAATTTTATTGTACATATACTAATAGTGTTAGAAAATTACAATTTTATTAAAAATTTGAAATTATTAAGAAAAACATTTAATTCTGTACTAAAATTAATAAGAAAGGGATACAATTTTTTTATGACTAAAAAAAAAGAACGAAATGAACGATTGAACGAAAAGAACGAATAATGGTGAACGATGTCATATCGTTCAATGAACTGAACCGTTCAAGTAAACTAGTTCGTTCATGAACGACACAACTCTAGTAATAACAGTAACATGAAAATATTGTATTTTAACAATAAATTTTGTAAAATTTAACGAATGGGTTCTTAAAAATTAGTTTTAAATAATTTTGAAAATTAACACTCAACATTAGTTAAAGTACTGAGAATTTATAGTATTGTGTTAAATGAAGATAACCAAAATCTTTGCTTAAATCAATGTTTCAACTAAAAATCTGTTAAAAATTAATAAAATCGATTTGAATCCGGTTTGACAGATTTTTCTACTGACGTATTATTTTAAGTGTAGATACTAATCACATTCTTTTTTCCTTTTTTAATATTTTATATTTATTTTTATCTTATGTTATAAATCCTGCATATTCAGTTCATATTCAATTTTATATTTTGTCAATGTTTAATTTTTAATTTATTTGTTCGATAATAATATAACACGTGAAATAATATTCTAACCCCTCAATTCATAAATGCTTTGTAAAGTTATAGCAAGTTTACAAAACGTCATTTTCATACAAAATTTGTCCAATAAACCTCCTATAATTTTACAGAGCGTTTATGAATTAAGGGGCAATACTTTAATTCATAAGATATTGTATCTTGTTCTGTTAGAAAGGCAAATATTTAATAAAAATACAAAATACATAGTAGAATTATTCTCTGGGGTGTAGTTCGAAAAATTCTATGCGTTGATTACTTTTTTTAAATTTTGTTGGACAAAATTTCAAAAAACTCAAAATTAGAGTTGTGCAAATTTGCGGTCGTAATTTGCAAATTGAAAACTAAGGTTCACCCTAATGTACATACCAATATAGCTTGGTTAAATTGAGAAATCAAAAAGTTGTAAATGCGGAACTACTTGCTTTTATTTTTAAAATTAATTTAAGATTCACCGACTATGTTAGGTTCTTTTCAATTGTTCATCATGTATAAAATTAGATTCTCCGACTAAATTTGTTTGTCATGCTCAAATTGTTCATGAACTTGACATTTTTAAAGATGCGAGTATACACAATAAAATTATTTGTTGTTATGTGTCATCTTACCGTCAATTTAAATTCATAAAAGCCACACAATTGCAAAGTATAAATCTGATCTACATATTATCAGATTTAATAGTATAAAATACTATTTGAAATTGCACAAAATAAAATCCGAGAAAAGAAAACTTCCTATTATCTTGCAAAAGCAAAGAAAAATGCATGATGCATAGAAAAAAAACAAAAAACTAAATAAAATATAAATGCTACGGAGTTCCGTTTCCGTATTCTTTTCACACTTGTGCACTTAATACTTTCTATAAAAATACGGAATTTATTTGAAATTATTTTAGTTATAGATTATTATTTGACGTTAAAATAACAACATAATCCACACTTAAACAACATACGTTTAACCTTTTGTAAAATGCCTTTATCTTTCACTTATTGCAGGATAATGCATGGGAGAATATATCATTGGCTCTTTGCCGTAATCTGCCTTCATGTATTATTTGAAACAGCTGATACTAAACGCACGTTTGTTGTAGATTGGTCTAACGATAGATTTCTTAAGGATGGTGAACCTTTCCGTTTTATATCTGGTTCATTTCATTATTTCCGTGCACATCCGGATACTTGGCAAAGGAAATTGCGAACAATGCGTGCAACTGGTTTAAATGCTGTTACAACGTAAGTGTATATTCAATATGTGGGAAATTTAAATTATTTGTATGTGTAGACTCGTACAATATTTAGAATTAACAGAAATTTAAATGAAACTTTAATTTTACGACTGATTATGAAAAATAATCTATTTTTTCTGTTTTTCCAAAAGTTATGTTGAATGGTCTTTACATAATCCCAAAGATGGTGTTTATGTTTGGGAAGGTATTGCTAATCTGGAACGTTTTATTAAATTGGCCATCGACGAGGACTTATTGGTTATACTTAGACCTGGACCTTATATTTGTGCCGAAAGAGACTTTGTAGGTTTTCAAATATTATTTTTATGATTTCCTTTTTTAATCTATCTTAATATATTTAATAGGGTGGTTTTCCTTATTGGCTCTTGACAAAGTATCCTGGTATACAACTGCGGACAGCTGATATAAGTGAGTATTAAAACATCATCATACCTTTTTCCCAACAAAACAGATTTGGTGGTAGAATCTGCTGAATATAACAGTAAAAATAAAGGCACCCAAGTTAAATAGTTTTGATATAATACAGTAATATATAACACAGTATAACACGAACAAAAATTACGGTGTCCTGATAATGGATTCTGGTAGAGGAGACAAAAAAAATATATACAAGTGTTGGCGTTTTGAAAGATCACATGGGAATTTTATTTTAGGGGTTTAAAATTTCCCCCCCTTTTTCAAATGTTTATTGTGAATCGGCATAGAAAACCATGTGAATCTTCCACTTTAGGTGTAGAATGTGTTCAGCGAACTTAGGTAAAACACTACGAGGAATATTATTTGGAACATTTTAACTCATAGTGTTCTACATAAGTTCGCTGAATATATCCTATACCTAAAATGGAAGATTCACATGGTTTCCCCCTAAAATCCAGGTTTGTTGGATATTTGAGCGCCAATTCTGAATAAGTACGAGATTAACCCTTAAACACATTTTAAGTTTTGACCTATTTCTGACATTGAAGTCAAATTTTCAACTTTGATGTCTTCAGAGACTTATAGGAGAATTTCATGACAAATATTTTTGCGGAACATTTTAATCCTCTTACTCTTTAATTAAACGTACTTTATAGGGTTAAAATGTTCCGCAAAAATATTGTATTTGTCATGAAACTCTACTATAGGTCTCCGAAGACAACAAAGTTGAAAATTTCACTTCAATGCCAGAAATAAGTCAAAACTTAAAATGTGTTTAAGGGTTAATCTCGTACTTATTCAGAATTGGCGCTCAAATGTCGAACAAACCGGGATTTTTGGGGAAACCATGTGAATCTTCCATTTTAGGTATAGGATGTGTTCAGCGAACTTATGTAAAACACTACGAGAAACATTCTTGTGAACATTTCAACACTCTAACTCTTCAACTTACGGGTCTTTTTTGTCACATTTTGAAAGGGGGTCAAAAAAGTCCCTTTAATTGAAGAGCTACAAGATTAAAATGTTCCACAAAAATGTTCCTCGTAGTGTTTTACATAAGTTCGCTGAACATATCCTATACCTAAAGTGGAAGATTCAAATGTTTTCCTATGCCGATTCACAGTAAACATTTGAAAAGGGGGGAAATTTTAACCCCTCTAAAATAAAATTCCGTTGTGATCTTTCAAAACGCCAACACATGAGTATTTCTTTTTGGTCTCCTCTACCAGAATCCATTTTCAGAACACCGTAATTTTGGAAAAAGTTCGAAATTGTTGTACAGTGTAATTATAAATGTTTTTATACATATACAACCATTATTGCCACTTATATAACTACATTCAAAATGATATATCTGTTGGCTGAACAGAAACATTTGTTTCTTTAACAAAATGTATTCCTGTTTTTTGGCTTAAAATAAAATTTTAACACATTTTTTGTTAAATTTAACAAATCTTAATTTAAGTGAAAAAATTAGTAAAACCACAGTTTTATTTGTAATTATATTGAGTCGTAAAATTTGTTCAAATTTAGGTTCTGGGGACCCTCCCCTGGCCTAGTCGATAATATCTAAAGGCATGTAATAAGAACACTTCGAAAGAGCAACCACTTTATCCGTTTTGCTCATCTCGCTTACTTTTCAAGATATGTGACCTTCTCCGAGAAAAGGGACCTAGTGTGTCAAAAAACTTGGGAAAATCGATAAAAATGAGAAAATATCGATTTTCCCAAGTTTTTGATACACTAGGTCCCTTTTCTCGGAGAAGGTTACATATGGGCCACTTTATGAAATGAAATTTTTTATTAGAAATTTCCGAGCGTTCAAGGAAATTTTCGTCCATTTTGTTGTTTCTCTCTTAGTTTTCGAGATATGGGTCGTTTTAAAAAATTGTGGAGGATAAAAAATATTGCTATCTTTAAAACTCCGGACACAATGGTGGTAAAAGCGGAAATATGAAAGTATTTTATTTTAACAATAAATTATGTAAAATTTAACAAATGGGTTGCTGCAACCGAATCAATTCGGTTGGGAAAAAATTCCGTTGCCTCAACGGAATTGTTTTGAGAGTTTATTTGGCAAAAATAATCTGCTATTTTCAGCAGTTTTTTCTACAAGCACCTCCTGACTAAAATTTTGCAGGCTTTTCTGCTTACTTTATTGATTTTTTTTAATGTCCATGTACTAAAAATAGTGATAAAGTATAATTCATTATTTACATTGTTTAAGATCTCCAAGTGAATTTTTCTCCTTTATAAATCTCTGAAAAAAAAGCAACTGAAAATATGCTAAAAAAATTTTAACCCTTAAAATAATGGTTTTAGAGGAGTTTTTTGGTATTTCTTGAATAAAGACTTAAATGACCCATAAAAAAACAGATTTAGGATTAGTGTTCTACAAAAATTCCTTACATGTTGGTCAAAATACCTACACTGCGCCGAACGTTTTGGGGGTCGACTTTAACTAATACATTCATCTGGCCTAGGAATGAACCGCGCCCGGAAATAGTGTTCCACAGTGGTATCAAACGAAAGTATTTCACTGGCCAATCTTAAACTACATAAAACTCTTAAGAAATCCAAAAATATAAATGTTTTCAACGTTTTTGTATGCCTTTCTGTACCCCCTAGATGCGAGATTGGGTAAAAATGTATACATGTTTGTTAGTGTTCCGCCCTCTTTAATATACAAATTTCATCACAATCGGGTAGTCACCCCAAAGCGTACTTTCCTTGTTAGCTAAGATCAGTATTGCCGCAGGGTTTTTCTAATTGATGTTATTGGTTAAACTTCTATTCTTTCGCATTTGCTATTTTTTTTGTTGTTGTGCGCCAAATAAAACTGGTGTAGCAAATACTCTTTGAAAGAGCATTAGCGATTTTTTTTATCAGCCGTAATATAATTTTTAAAAATCGGGTTTATATTAAAAATATTATAAAATTCGCATATTGATATTCTTTTATTAAAAAAAGCAACTCCTTAAACGATTTTAGTAAAAAAAACTTTCTAAAAAGTGCACATTTCAATAAAATATGGGTATGTAGCTTTTCCGCGCACAACGCCCTCTATTGAGTATTTTAAATACTAATATTAATTCAATGAAAATCGGGATTCATTATTTGAAGCTTAATTGTAAAATTTTTTATTATTTAAAAATTTATAACACAATCTAGCGATAAAATCGCACAATTTTTGCACTGTTTATAAATCTAGTGATTTACCAGCGATTTTTGGGTCTGATCTAGCCATTTATTTTGAAAATTTGTTGGCAACACTGCCTCTTTCCAAACAGACTGTGCATTTAAATGGGTGCACAAATTTTAATTCCACTAAGAAGAAACACTGCACAAACCTAGTAGTCACGTTGAAAAGTAAACTAGTGGATTTATCCCATGTTTACAGTAGTTGAACCACTTATTTATTTTTCTAATTTTTTTCAGATTACTTATTTGAAATTCGTTTATGGTTTGCACAATTAATGGCCAAAATGACTCCATATTTATATGGTAATGGTGGGCCGATTATTATGGTACAAGTTGAAAATGAATATGGTTCATTTTATGCGTGTGATAAAAAATATCGCACTTGGTTACGTGATGAAACATTGGCGCATGTTAAAGACCATGCAGTGCTATTTACTAATGATGGACCTTCCGTCTTATATTGTGGTCATATTGATGGTGTTTTGGCGACAATGGATTTCGGTGCCACTGGTAATATAACAAGCTATTGGAATAAATTGAGACGTATACAGCCGAAAGGTCCATTAGTTAATGCTGAATATTATCCGGGATGGTTAACCCACTGGGGTGAAAATATTGCTAGAGTATCGATAAATCCCATAAAGAAAACGTTGATGTAAGATAATTGAAAGAATATAAAAGTTAATGTTATCAATTTAATATTCACCTAATATTTTTATCCAATTACAGCGACATGCTAAACGACGGCGCTAGTATTAATTTCTACATGTTTTATGGTGGTACCAATTTTGGGTTTACTGCTGGTGCTAATGATTTTGGACCTGGACGTTATCAGGCCGATATAACATCATACGATTATGATGCTCCTATGTCAGAAGCTGGTGATCCAACAACGAAATTATTTGCCTTAAGAGATGTTATATCTCATTATTTACCTTTGCCAAATATACCAGTACCAGATTCAGTGCCCAAGAAAAAATATGGTATTATCAAATTGCAACAATGTTGTACTTTACTTTCACAGTCAGCTCGTAAAAAGCTATCGACTGGTGTGGTAATAGCCGAGAAACCAAAAACTTTTGAGGCACTCGATCAGTATTCGGGTCTAGTACTTTATGAGACTCTAATACCCGCCACCAACCATGATCCTGCTATTTTACATGTACCCGGCTTGCATGATCGTGGTTATGTTTATGTGGATAATGAATTTGTGGGCATTTTATCACGTGAAATTCCTGTATATGATTTACCCATATCAATAAGTGCCGGTAGAAACTTGCAGATTTTTGTAGAAAATCAAGGACGTATAAATTATGGTCCTACCACGGATTTTAAAGGTATTATTTCAGATGTTACTTTTGATAATAAGGTACTGAAAAATTGGAATATGACCAAATTTCCGTTGGAATCTTATGAAGACATTGAAAATCTTATTGATTTGGAGGGTTCAAAACTCAATGAAATCGATTCAGTTAAAATGTTACAAAATGGTCCCACTATATTCTATGGCAGTTTTGTTATTAGGGATCTAAAAACCTATGATACGTTTTTGGATACTACGGGTTGGAGTAAAGGTTTGATTTTTGTTAATGGTGAAAATTTAGGTCGTTATTGGCCTGTGGTTGGTCCACAAATTACTTTGTATGTACCAGCGGAAGTACTTAAAGTGGGCAATAATCAAATTGTACTTATTGAATATCAACGTGCCTCGCTGTCAAGTGAAATAACATTTACAGATCAACCAAATTTTAATGGTTTAAGACAATAATGAATTTATTTATCCGTTTTTTTCTTATAATAATAATTATGCATTTATTTAAGTTTTATGTATTTGATTTAAGTTATACTTAATTAATAAATAAACTTATTTTATAAAATCTTTTAATAGTTTCAAAGATAGTTATTTTTAAAAAAATTTAAGTCGTTATTGCTTTAAAATCGTATGCAGTATTTTTTGAACTCAATGATTGTACAGAACAACACGGAAAAAAATTATGGTGATCTGAAATTATGGTGGACTCTGGTAGAGGAGATATGTATAAGTGTGACGGCGTTTTGAAAGATCACATCGGAATTTTATTTTATTAAGGGGGGGGGGGGTTGAAATTTCCCTCTTTTTCAAATGTTTATTGTGAATCGACATAGGAAACCATGTGAATCTTCCATTTTAGATATAGGATGTGTTCATCGAACTTGTGCAAAAACACTACGAGGAATTAAAGTGACTTTTGGCTCCTATTTAAAAAGGGACAAAAAAAGACCCGTAAATTGAAGAGTTAGAGGATTAATATGTTCCACAAAATGTTCCTCGTAGTGTTTTACATAAGCTCGTTGAACACATCCTATACCCAAAATGGAAGATTCAAGTGGGTCCGTAAAACACACCCATTAATTCTTATTGGCTATATTTAGCCACACACAGTAACATATTTGAATATTTTAAAAACTATATTTTTATATAAACCTATTTCTAAACAAGTCTATTTATGAAAACCTCTTATACTACTTGTGAAATTTCATACCAATTTTAAATAAAAAACACATCACTAAAAATAATAAAAATAATTTTATAAATTATAAAGCTGGATTCACAATGATCTGTAGAGTGAATTTTGTTCCTTTCTTTTTCACACTTACATACTTTTTGTATCATGCCATCTCTTTTTTAATACACTCTATCCTGCAGCATTCTAAATAGAGCTTAATAATAATAATAATAATATGAAAAAAGCCTCACTCACAAAAAATTCAATATTTATTTATTAAAGATAAATATACAATATTCAGTTTTTTAAATATATAGTGAAGGGATTAAGAACGGTGTCGAAAAAGTGGCGACTTTTGCCGAGCAAGGAAGAAGTAAAGTCGACTGCTGTTTTAATAACTCGACTGTGCTAATCTCAAAGAATTTTTACCATCGGTAGCCACCAACACCAGGTCTCCAACTGGTTCCACTGGAACCGATTCCACAGAACTGGTTCCGGAACCAGTTCTTGGGATCCTATATGGAAGGTATGACTGACATGGAATCAGTTCCAATTTGGAGCTATGGAAGTGATTGCTTTTGGGACAATTTCAATCAAAATCATCGGTGTTACAATTGACAATAGAAGGGGTTGTAAAGGAAAAGTACACTCATAAAAAAAGTTAGTACAAAAGTCTGTTAAACGCGTTCTGATTAAATTAATAAACTAATTTTTCTGTTATTTTCTCTAAAAAAGCCCATACAAATAGGTAAAAATTCTGCTAAAATAACAGGAAATAGTACATGTATTTGCGCCAGCACAATTTTGACCTATTTGTACGGGATTTTTTTATTAGTGTACCTATTCTACAACCGATTCTTTGGAACATAAAATTTTCCTGGGTGGGGGCCAGAGAACTGCAAAATCAACTTTTTTCTTGATTTAAACATACACTAAAATTCTTATTCACATTTAATCAATCAACAATACTCAATGTTGAATAAAATCACTATCATGCATCTGAACACATAGTTCGGATCAGTTTGAGTCGTCTGTCGAACATGTTTTATTCACATTTAATCGCTCAAAAAAACTCACATAAAATCACACTGTTGAATAAAATCACACTGATCGAACATTTGAACTCATATGAATAAATCAAAGTATTAGTTGTTTTATAAAATAAAAAAAATAATAAAATCTTATTGTTTTATAATGGGAATGTACACTGTACCATTTATTAAATGTGTTTCTACAAAATATAGTCGTTGGTCATACTGTAAACCCCTCTTTGATGTTATGAAATTATTTTTCTTTTATTTGGTTGCAATCATGATTTTTGTTTTTTCTGATTTTATTTTACATCAAAATAATCATCGTTGATCCGAACGAATATGAATGAAATGAAAACAACAAATGATTAAATCAACGATGCATGGAAAAATCACAGTGTTGCCACTTTTTGAATAATTATTCAAAAACGGGACTGTTTACACATTCCTTGGATAATTTTTGAATAATGACATTTTTGTGTAATTTCGCTGTTTACTAAAAAGTTTACTTAATTCCATACTTTCAAGTCCCACAGTTGATAAAATGAGTTTATTTTTATAACATCTTTCACAAATTTTAAGTTTCTAGTTAATTATTTTTGTAAATTTGTTCTACGCGAAACCCAATTTAGTTGGGGGAAGTCAAAAGAGTAATTTTTTATATTATTTGTATATAAACTCAATATTATGTTAATATTTTGGAAAATATTTGTCAAACTGAATGCAAAATAAATAAATATTTTTGTCTTGGGTGGCAAGACAATTTGAAATTAAGCAAAAGAAATTTGGTTTTGTTATGATTGTGACTTTCTCATGAGTGAGAAATTTGAGGGATTTGATCAGACAATAATTTTCTTACGGCAGTACAGTGCCCCACTCAATCAAAATAGAGTGCCCCACTCAATCAAAATTTCTTTTAAATAATTCATGCAAAATAAAAAATTTTTTATATATAAAAAACAAACCTTACGCTCAAGAAAATTGTGAAATTAAAAATTGAAAAAGAAGGTTAAATAAACGACAAAAATATTTAGTATCAGTTTAGTATCAGTTGAGCTTATATTTAAAAACTCAAAAACTGCTTAAAAATGCACAAAATAAGGAAAATACAAACGCAGAATATATTCAAATAATAAAATTTGATATATCCGTTTGTTTTTTTCCTTTGTTGTTTATTATAATTTAAATTTAAATAAAAAAAGAAAATTGTCAATTTTTGAACAAAGTGCCATCTACACCTTTTGCAATTGTAATTCAGAAAATATCAATTGAAATTCAGAAAATATCAATTGAAATTCAGAATTTCCATTTGAAATTCAGAAAACGTCAATTGAAATTCAGAATTTCCATTTGAAATTCAGAAAACATCAATTGAAATTCAGATTTTCCATTTGAAATTCAGAAAATATCAATTGAAATTCAGAAAATATCATTTGAAATTCAGAAAATATCAATTGAAATTCAGAAAATATCATTTGAAATTCAGAAAATATTATTTGAAATTCAGAAAATATCAATTATTATTCAGAAAAAATCAATTGAAATTCATAAAATATCAATTGAAATTCAGAAAATATCAGTTGATTTTCAGAAATCGTCATTTGAAATTCAGAAAATATCAATTGAAATTCAGAAATAGTCCTTTGAAATTCAGAAAATATCAATAGAAATTCAGAAACCGTCATTTGAAATACAGAAAACATCATTTGAAATTCAGAAAATATCATTTGAAATTCAGAAAATATCAATTGAAATTCGGAAAATATCATTAGAAATTCAGAAAATATCATTTGAAATTCAGAAAATATCATTTGAAATTCAGAAAATATCAATTGAAATTCAGAAAACATCAATTGAAATTCAGAAAAATGTAAACAAAATTTTTTAAAGAATCCGGCCAGGTAGATAATGTTATACCCTATAAAAAATTTATATATGGATTTTATCAAAATACGTTTGATTAATAAGTGGGAGTAAAATTCAATTTATTTACGCGGGTGAGGATTATTTAAAATTTGTGTGCCTGAATGATTTTATGTAGACTAATTTCTTTCTTGTTACGAATTAAGGCTGAAATTTAAAGCCAAATAATAGTCTTTAATATCAGCGTTACGTTTTAATGTCTATAGCCATAATTCGTTACAAGAAAGAAATTAGTCTACATAAAATCATTGAGGCACAAAAATTTTAAATATTTTTCACTCGCGTGAGTACAATGAATTTTACTTATTTTGATGAAACTCATATATAAAGTTTTTATAGATGACATTATCTACCTGGACAGATTCTTTTAAAAAATGTGTTTACATTTTTCTGAATTTCAATTGATGTTTTCTGAATTTCAATTGACATTTTCTGAATTTCAAATGATATTTTCTGAATTTCAAATGATATTTTCTGAATTTCAAATGATATTTTCTGAATTTCAATTGACATTTTCTGAATTTCAAATGATCTTTTCTGAATTTCAAATGATATTTTCTGAATTTCAAATGACGGTTTCTGAATTTCAATTGATATTTTCTGAATTTCAAATGATATTTTCCGAATTTCAATTGATATTTTCTAAATTTCAAATGATATTTTCCGAATTTCAATTGATATTTTCTGAATTTCAAATGACGATTTCTGAAATTCGATTGACATTTTCTGAATTTCAAATGACGATTTCTGAATTTCAATTGATATTTTCTGAATTTCAATTGATATTTTCTGAATTTCAATTGATGTTTTCTGAATTTCAAATGATATTTTCTGAATTTCAATTGACATATTCTGAATTTCAAATGATATTTTCTGAATTTCAATTGATATTTTCTGAATTTCAAATGATATTTTCTGAATTTCAAATGGAAATTCTGAATTTCAATTGATATTTTCTGAATTTCAATTGGAAATTCTGAATTTCAATTGATATTTTCTGAATTACAGTTGCAAAAGGTATAGTGCTAACGATTTTGTTATAACTTATTTTTTTGGTGATGCCATACCCCTGGGTACGCCTATGCAAATTAAGAACATATTGGTAGAATGTAATTCAAACAGCATTTGCGAACTTTCTACCAATGATAGTTTTTTTTTACGTTTTTATAATTTGTTGATAAATTGAAAAATTGCAAGCTTTAAAAATGTTCACATTTTAGTGGTGCCTTTCTTTGGAGCTGAGTGGCACAGCTCCCGTTCGGTCTATGGTTTCAGGCCTCAAAACTTAAGCTCTCTGACAGTGTGAAATTTCACAGCAACGTAGCCAGCCGGTAAGAAGTGCATTATTTCCAAATTATTGTATTTTGATTCTGGCCCACTGTGCGCAGGAGAGTCCAAAGGGCCACATGCATATATGCATGTATTATTTTCTTTTTATAAAAATAACGATTATTTTAAACTAATAAAAATAATATTCATTTTTTGTGTAATTTCATACGGTTTTGGATAATTTTTGACCTACGGCTGTGTATTTTTTTGCTTTACTTGTGGCAGCACTGATTTGAGTATATTCGGCGCTTGAACGCAAACGAATGTTTATTCGGGTGCTGATAACGTATGATGGTTTTGCAATCAGCAGTTGCAGTTCTCTGGTAGGGACTATAATACTGTTTGATATAGTGTAACTAAGTTTCCGTTTTTGTTTTTTATATTAACTAAATTATTTTAACGGGGCGAGCTTTTTTAGCAGATCGATTCCAAATGCAATTTCGTCAAAGAGCTGCTCGATAAAAAAAAGCTCTATGAAATTTTTTTACGAGCTGCTTGATTTAAAAAAACTCTATACGGTTTTGTCTACAAGCCTTTTCATTTTTATAAGCTCTTTATTTTTTTTAGTTTCGAGGTTTTTTAATTTGAGCAGCTCTTTTAATTTTGGCTTCCGAGCTTTTTAAAAAAATGTATACATTTTTGGCTCGCTCGAGTTTTCTTTCCATCCCTGATATAAACTATGAATTATACACTTTAAATATTTAAACAAACATTTTTGAATAATACACTTTTTTTTTGCGCTAAACTATAAGAACACTCTGTACAGAAGCGACCGCAATGCCCAAAAATGCAGTTTTGTGCATCAATTGGATTTTTTTATTTAAAAACTGGTATGTTGCCATATGGCTACACATGCATTTAAGAGTTAAAGAAAGAGATTACACTGACATACAAAACATTAATGTCAGACCAAAAATGTAATTACCTATGGGGATTTTTCATATTTTAACAATCAATTTTTATGTTTACAAACATTTTGCGAAAATCACTGCAGGGTATATTCAAATATGCATTATTAAGGCTTTATCTGTAATATCGTTAAAATCACATTATTGGTCAGATTTTAATGATATATATCAATGTATTTAATCTACGAAGCAGGGCCTTTACAGGTAGCATTAGATAAACAAAATTATTTTATACAGGCATCCCAGCAAAATCTTTCATTACCAATCAGTGGTTATATAATAGAAATTCATAGCTCCGCACAACTTATTTTTTGGCGTCTAAACTCATTATTTTTGTTTGGCGTGGTTGTTTTTATAAGTTGTCCCGCTTACCCGCTCGCTTACGAAAAAATGAGAAGTAAGTAGTTATGAGATTCTGAATAATAAGTGGTTACAAATATGCTTACAAAAAGTTGAATTATAAGTGGTTATCTGACTGCTTACTTGATTCTTAAAAATAAAGAGTTACACAAATACTATTAGCTTCAGGAAATACATTCAGAGAAATTAAAATTTTTGCTAGAGTGTAATTTTAGAACTTGTCATAAAAATTTGAACACAAAACATATTTACATGTAATAAATATAAATGTATAAAATTTAACTTTGTAAAAAGTACCTATTTAAACTATTGCGAGTAAGTCATTATTTTGTATTTAAAAGCAATGACTACAATAGGCCGTTATTGGGAAGTCATTATTTTATATTACAAAATAATGCAAAAGGTAATGATATATCATTATTGGTAATGCAGACAGCAATGAGGTGTCATTACCAATATTTTGCTGGGACGTCACAGGTTTTTTTCGGAATTGATTTGATTTCGCAATTTCACTTCCGCAATTCTTTTCCTAAAATCAGGCATGTCACAGACTTCAGTTTCACTTGAAAGTGAAATTGAAAACGCAAATTGCTTCTCCAGAAGTAAATGGTATTTTTGCATATTTAGACCAAATATAACAGCAAACCTAATTAATTATAAGTTAAGAATGTTGTTTTTAATAATTTCACTTAAAAAAGTTTTTGTTAGAGGGCAATTTAAAGTTTTAACACATATTTTGCATAAAATTAATATGATATCGAAGTACAATTTCGTAACGTTTTACTTTTGCTTCTTCAGGTTTTTTGCGTTTTCGTAAATTCTAAAATGTTAAAAAAGACTTTTTGTGTCAAATTCGCGTTCCAACTGCTAAATTTTGATATAAGTTGCCATTTGTAGTTAAAAAAGAGAAGATCGACGATAAAAATTTAAAATTTTAATTTTTTAGAAAAAATTACGTTTTGCTAATCAATAAGAAAATTATTGAATTTACCAAGAAAAAGCGTTTTAAATCTAAATTTTTTTAAGTGAAATAATTAACGACACTTTAGGGAATAGATACCAAGCACTATTGAAAAGCTTTTATGAGTCTAAGCTGCTCTAAATATCAATTCCACTTTGGTTTTTGAAATTGGAATGAAAACGATTTTTCTTTCGTTTTACGTTTTCTGGAGAAACTTTTAACGTTTTAAGTACCACTATAAAGCCTGTAGCATACTCGATACTTACCAGAACTTTTTATTTTCAATACAAAATTATCCGTAGCACCCTAAACTCCAAATTCAGAAGGAAAAAAATTGTTTTCGATCACTTTAGGAAAAAAATTGCGGAAGTGAAATTGCGAAATCAAATAAATTTCGAAAAAAAACCTGTGACATGCCTGAATGATACAAAACAATTTTTGTCCTCCGGAATTTGCAGTTTAGGGTGCTAGGGATAATTTTGTATTGAAAATAAAACGTTTTGATAAGTATAGAGTATGCTAGAGGCTTTATAGTGGTACTTAAAACGTTTAAAGCTTCTCCATAAAACGTAAACGTTTTCATTCCACTTTCAAAAACCAAAGTGGGATTGATATTTAGAACAGCTTAAACTCATAAAAGCTTTTCAATACTGCTTCGTATGTATTCCTTAAAGTGTCTTTAACTATTTCACTTAAAAACATTTACATTTAAAACGCTTTTTGTTGGTAAATTCCATCATTTTCTGATTGATTACCAAAACGTAAATTTTTCTGAAAAATTGAAATCTTAAATTCTGATCCGCGATCTTCTTTTTTTTAACTATAAATGGCAACTTATATCAAAATTTAGCAACTGCAACACAAAATTACCACAACAGAGTTATTTTAAACATTTTAAAATTTACGAAAACGCAAAAAAGCTGAAGAAGCAAAAGTAAAACCCTACAAAATTGTACTTCGAAATCATATTAATTTCTTACGAAATATGTGTTAAAATATTAAATATGCTCACTAATAAAAATTTTTTGAAGTGAAATTACTAAAAATAGCAGCCTTAACTTATAACACTATGCGACAGTCAAAATCGGGATGGGATGAAACCAACGGGAAATGTTATATCGGTCAGAAACAAGTTATACTTGTCCCGGGTCACCCCTAGGAATCGAGATATATCTTTTTTTTGACATAACTCGAGAACCACTAGTCCGATTTTGCTCAAACAATTTTAAAAAAATTAAAAATTACAATTCCTTTAATCTGTTCATATAACATTTTTCTATATACTCAACAGTTTTGCCGGTAAAAATAAATGTTTGTTACCGCTACCATAAAAATCAATAACCTTTTGTTTATTATTTTTTTTTAATATTTTAGGCAAAAAATATTTTTTTCTTCATACATTTATTTTTACCGGCAAAACTGTTGAGTATATAGAAAAACGTTATATGAACAGGTTAAAGGAATTGTAATTTTTAATTTTTTTAAAATTGTTTGAGCAAAATCGGGCTAGTGGTTCTCGAGTTATGTCCAAAAAAAGACCACCAAAGGTCAAATCGATATATCTCGATTCTTAGGGGTGACCCAGCGAAACGCCGGGACACGTATAACTTCTTTTTTACCGATATAACTTTCCCCGGTAGTTTGAACCCTTCCCGATCATTTGTCTCACAGTGTAATTAATTATATTTACCTATTATGTTTGGTCTAAATACGCAAAAATGCCATTTACATCTGGAGAAGCAATTTACTTTTAAGTGAAATTGAGGTCTGTGACATGCCTGATAATAAGTGATACAAAGGCCAAATACATACCAAAGAAATTATTCAAATTTTGGGAAGTTTCGCTTGGTTTTTTGGAGAGCACTTTCCTTGTCCTTGACAGATATTAACTATTGATGCATCATTAAAATCTGCTGCTTTAGATCTATTGATTTTAATTCTTCTTTATCGCTATATTTTATACCTAAAGATACGAACTCAATCAAAAATGCTTACTGTGATGTTTTTTGGTATACTTCCTTAGTTTCAAAAAAATATAAAAATTAATGCAGGGCTGAAAAAGGTAAAGTGGAATTTTTTATTTGATCTATACATTTGTTAATAAAAATTAAATAGCCCTGTAATATTATTGTAAGTAACTAACGACATATAAAAAGATTCGAAACTAAAATTTTTGTTACATTTTTGGCATCAGCTTTAAAAGCAAATATTATTTAAAATTCTGAACTTGTTTAAAATTTAAGTTAGAAGGAATTTTGAAAATACAAAAAGAGGTTTGAAAAACGCAGCCGTATGGAAAATATAAGGTAATTTTTCCTAATATGACCGATTTTTAGATATTGCCCATGAGTTTAGAGAATTAAAGTGGCCATATTTGAGTACAGCACAGTCGAGTTATTAAAACATCAGTCGACTTTTACATCTTCCTCCCTCGGCAAAAAAAAAAAACTCTTTTTCGACACCGTTTTGTAAAATTTGTGTATAGTTAGGTTGTTCACAAGGGGTGTGATATCTGTTGTATCGTCCTAACAAAAAACAGAGTCGTTAAAATTTTTATTTGACTTTAACAACGATTTTCTATTGGGTTTTCTATCTGTTAGCACACTCAAATACAGGATGATAAACATACGTAAAAATGTTGTATCGTGCAATTCTCAAATGTTGCATTTTTTCAATTCAAATTTTAACAACTCTGTTTTTTGTTAGCGCGATACAACGATACAACAGATATCAATGGTTAATGGCCCTTAGTGTCAAAAATGTTTTACCAGCCTTGGTATGTTTCAAACCACCTTAAATATGAAAATAAAAAATTATCTTATTACAAAATACTTAGTACCTAATTTCGTAAAACACTTGGGTGAAGTGAAGGGAACTTTCAATGTAAATTGTTTTTGTAACAAAAACAATTTCTATAGAAATAACGCAACACTTTACCGAAGTGTTTTAGAAAATTACCCCCTTAATTTTATGAATAAATGAATTATTCAAAAAGAAACGGGCAAATAATATTCAACATGCGACAACAATTGTTGAAGAACGTCTCTGCAATTACCCATTATGTATTTATACACCATATACGACCATCTTAATGAATCCCCTGAATATATGGTTTTTTTCAGACGAATAAGTTGCTTGAAAGATAAATATTAGTTTTGTTGTTTATGTGCTATAAAGGCTGTTTCTTTCTTCTTCCATCCCTGCCCACTAGCCCGTACCGCAAAAAAAAAGTTCGCGTACACCCTACAATATGAAATATTTTTGCAAAGCAATTTCAAAAAAAAAATTTTTTTTTTGCCGAACGTAGAGGTCGCCTTTTTTAATGTTTCCCCATATCTTCGGCATTTAAAGTCAGATTTTAAAGTGTGTTTTGCTATAAAGGTAAAATCCAATTAAAAAAATTTAAAAAGGCAACCCCTACGTTCGGCAACCAAAATATAAAAAAAAATTCTACTGGGTTTATCGAAAAACTTCCTTAGCAAAAGTTTAATGATTTTTTGCGAGCATTAATTTTCTGACATTAGGGTAGTACATTTGGGTGGTAGCAACTGAGATCTCGTGGGTAACTACTAGAACGGGATACTTGAGTTCAAAACACTGGTCTCCTCGAGAGAAAAACATCGATGTATCATGCTTTAAGATCCGACTGTAAATTCCAAAGATATAACGAAAAATGTAAAATGGCGGCCCCTACGTTCAGGGAAATTTTTTTTTTTTTTGAAATTGCCTTGCAAAAATACTTCATATTGGAGGGTGTACGGCGCACTTTGTTTTCTTTCGCCTGTAAGGTGGTACGGTCTACTGCCCACCCATATGTATTACTTCCCAGTATTTCTTATTCCCAAAATTGGGAAATAGAAGATTTGGGTGGACAGGGTTGGTAAGCGTGTGAATTAGCCTTAAACCGTTAAATTCAAATCAATAACCTTCCCATTTGTCGTATAAGCTATTAGTCATTGAAACAATATTCTGATTTGGTATGTTATAAATCTTCTGTTCAAAAATTTTTGAACGTTTCAAAAAACGATTACGACGATTTTTTAGTAATTTACGTATTTTAGATGATTTTCTTATCGAAAATGATTTCTGACGAATATCATAATCCAAATGTTGATGAATATTTGTCAAATTTTTTAAATATTCACCCATAAAGCGAATCGGGCGTAAAACAGCAAAATATATAAGTTCAGATATGGAGAGAAAACTAAAACCAAGAAATAGACTCATTAAACCACCAATACTAGCTGAAAGAGAAAAACGAAAATAGAATGGCAATAAATAATCTAATAAAATGAGAATTTTTAATTACATTTCAAAGGTTTTCTTAATTTTTATACAGAAATATTTTTATATTAAATTACAAAATACATAATTGTAAATGAATTTTTAAATAAAATCAATTACATAATTTAAACCTTTTAATTCGAAATCAAATTAATTACAATTACAAAATTTTAATTACATTTAGAAGTGGAACATTTTTGGTTTCGATAGGCTGGTGCAAGGAGATTTCGAAAAAAAATTATTTTTGCCAGTTTTTTGTTATATTTTTGGAATTTACAGTCGGATTTTAAAGTATGATACATCGATGTTTTTGTTTCGAGGGTCCAATGTTTTGCTCTAAAGGCCATTGACCTCACGTATCACGTTCTAGTATTTACCCACCAGATCTCAAAAAATCATTAAACTTTTGCTAAGGAAGTTTTTTGATAATTCCAGTAAAATATTTTTTATTTTTTTTGTTGCCGAACATAGGGGTTGCCTTTACATTTTTTTTTTTTCATTTATAGCAAAACGTTGGTCTCCTCGTGGCAATAAAAATCGATATAACACACTTTAAAATCCGATTGTAAATGCTAAAGATATACCAAAAAATTAAAAAAGGCAATTTTCTTGAAATTGCCTTCCAAAAATACTTTACATTTGAAGATGTACATCACACTTTTTTTGTGGTACAATCTAGTGTACATTATACCGTACCTCAAAAAAAAAGTTCGCCGTGCACCCTCCAATATGATGTATTTTTGGAAGGCGATTTCAAAAAAAAAATTTTTTTTTGCCGACCGTAGGGGTCGCCTTTTTTAATTTTTTGTTATAGCTTTGGCATTTAAAATCGGATTTTAAAGTGTGATATATCGACTTTTTTGCCTCGAGGAGACCAGTGTTTTGCTATATAGTAAAAATCCAATTAAAAAATTTAAAAAGGCGACCCCTATGTTCGGCAACCAATATATGAAAAAAATTTCTACTGGGTTCCTCGAGAGAAAAACATCGATGTATCATACTTTAAGATCCGACTGTAAATACCAAAGATATAACGAAAAATGTAAAATGGCGACCCCTACGTTCGGCAAAAAAAAATAAAAAAATTTTGTTGAAATCTCCTTGAAAAAATACTTCATATTGAAGGGTGTACGGCGCACTTTTCTTTTGCCTGTAAGGTGGTATGCTCTAGTGTACATGTAGTGTGCGTGTGGAGAGCACCAGGGATGGAAAATGAGGTTTTTGTTTGCATAATGAACAATTTAACTTTGATAAAGGTCATTAAATTTAACTGATAGGCTTAATGAGTTCGAAACTAGTAATAAAAAGGATTTTTTTAAAATAAAAGTTCAATCGTTTCAACTTTTCCATCTTTGAACATCAGCTGTAACAAAATCACTTCATATAAAAGAGAATGAAGGAATTCCCAATTTAAGCACTAATGTGCTATCGTTGTAAAATAGCATGATTTTTGAAGTTTAACCCATAGAAATTTGTCAAATTTATGATTAATGCTAATTTACTACTTAAAATAGCACTACTTAAAAAAGCATACCCTCATTATTTTCCGAAAATTTTGTAAAACTCTGACAACGTTAAGCCTCTCTTTACCAAGGTCAAAGGTGAAATTTTTGAAAACTTCCGAATTTCCTGAAAGCATATCAAAACATTGTGTTTTTTCTTGCGGAATTTGGTGAAAATTATCCAAATAACTCTGTTTACACCAAATCTTATATATACATAGTAATAACAAATTTTAAATTAAGCCTTATAGACACATGGGACCAAAATGACCCCACATTTTTTAAATGTAAAAAAGTGACAGTTTGAAAATCTACATAAAAACCTTTAATTAAGCAGAGTGGAAAACTTCAGCTTAAGGGAATAAAAACATTTCTGTAAATATTTAAAAATATCTTTGAATTGTAAAAACATATTTTGTTGAGACTACACTGCTAGAAATGATTTTACTTTATTTATGAAATGCTTTGTCAATTTCTTCCAATAAAATCTTTTATTATTTATATTTTTGAAGTGTTTAATAAATATGACAAAAAGTTTAATACGGCAATTTTTAAACAGGGTTATCATAAATATTATATAATGATCTTTTTATCACTTACAACATACCCAGTCAGAAATCGCCAGTGGTACAAAAAATCAAGCACTGGCATACCACTGGGTAACCACGGTGTTAAAAATAAATGACTGGCAGAACACTCATTTGGGACGCTTTGCCAGCGTTTGCAAAAAGCGTTTTACCAGTATTTGTTTTGCAAAAATTTCGGTGGTTTATAAAAAAAACCACTGGCAAAGAATTGGCTTAGAGTGATATGCCAAGGTTTGCAACCAGTGGTTATCCAGTGCTACCTAGCCAATGCTACCAGGCGTACAAAAATCAATTCACAAATGTTTGTAGTCAGAAGGTTCCGAGTTCAAATCCGGTTGCAAGGAAAAATTTTTTTTTTGATTTTTTTTAATTTAAATTTTTTTTGTTTTATAAAATCAATTTTTTCGTTTGTGGGAAAGCTCCTTCAAGACTAACTTTTTTTTGCCCTCCCAACACTGCACTGTGGCCACGATCGCCGTTTTTTGGCCAAAAGTACAATTCAGGTAAAGGGAAAATATGTTTATATATTCAAAATCTAGGATTGTTGAATATGTTTTGAGTGAAATATTGTATCATTGTGGTTACTCGTTGTTAGCTGGCGAGAGTTCAAAGTCAAAGTTTTTTAATTTTGTGACATTTTTTATTTTATAATGATACAATAAAAACGTCATAAATAAACAATAATTTGTTCCAAAAACAATTTCAAATTATAAAACTGAAACTATAAAACTGTTCCAAAATGTTGTGGGCGCTGTGGTGTAATGGTTAGCGCGTTGGACTGTTACACGTGAGCCCCAACCAAGGCAACATCAATTTATGAAAAATAGTAATATGTATGAGTTTTTTCTATCCCTCATACATATCGCAGCGTCTTCCTTCGGTGTTCCCATAGCACTTAACCCCACCGAAGTAAAATAATATAACAGGGCTATGAACTAAAATAAAAAAGCTTCAACAAAGTTCGCCAACTCACCGTCAGATGGCGCGCAACAACTGTTCTAAAATTCAATATCTCGCGCAATTACAGTGTTGCCATATTTGAAGCCCTTCATCTTTCACCACCTTTCACTTCTTCTCTATCCCCTTTCCAAAGGAAGCAACACGTTAATTAATAGGAAGAATTTCCTGAGTGTTGCTTCTCTTCAAAAAAAAAAAAAAAAAAAAAAATCTTTGAAAAACTTGAATGCCAATGTGTTCCCGATGTCTTCTACCTAGGTTTTTGCGACCGTTTGCGACCGTTCATAAACTTTCGAGATTTTGCCCTTTAACTGAAAAAGTACCTTCAGATCTCGCTGATTTCCAGCATTCCAGAGTTTTAGTAAAAATTAAAAAAAATAGCAATAAAAATTACTTTAAATGTAGGTTCTGGTTTTCTGACAGAGACTAACTCCCTAAAGTCCAGGTTTGTGGGACATTTGAGTGCCAATTCTGAATAAGTACGAAATTAACCCTTAAAAACATTTTAAGTTTTGACTTATTTCTGGCATTGAAGTTAACATTTCAACTTCGATGTCTTCAGAGACTTATAGTAGAATTTCATGACAAATATTTTTGCGGAACATTTTAACCCTCTTATGGGTCTTTTTGACACTTTTAAAAAAGGGATAAAAAAAGACCATTTAATTGCAGAGTTAGAGGGTTAAAATTTTCCACAAAAATATCTCTCGTAGTGTTTTACATAAGTTCGCTGAACATATCCTATACCTAAAATGGAAGATTCACATGGTTTCCTATGCCGATTCACAATAAACATTTTCAAAAGAGGGGAAATTTTAACCCCCAAAAACATAGGGCCAGACGAAAACTTTTAAAACGCCGATACACATATGTTTTTCTTTGGTCCCTCTGCGTGAATCAGTTATCATCAGAACCTTTTTTTTCTTTTTTGTACAGTGTAATTTATTTTCCAACACATAACAATTTTAAATTTATGGCCACCATATTGGATCCGCCATGTTGAATTTTTTTTATTTGATTTCAGATTCGTAATCTGCTACCCGAAAACTTCTCCTGGTGGAAATTTGAAGTAAATCAGACGACAATTTAATGAAAAAATTGTTTGTCGCCATATTGGATCCGCCATTTTGAATTTCAAAATTTTAATTTCAGATTTTTAATCAGCGGATCCTGGACCTATATAATTGATTATTTTAAGTCAAATATATTAAAAACTAAAAATTAATGGCCGCCATCTTGGATCCGCCATTTTGAATTTTATTTCAGATTCGTGATCAGCAACAACCGAACCCCCTTTGTGATATCTTTTAGTTTCATATACTCAATATTCTAGTTTTGGCCAAAATTCGATGATTCTGGCCCACTGTGCACTGGCATGCTAGTTACAAAAACTTGTTTGCCAGTACTAGCATTTTGGCACAGCCAGTAGTTGTCCAGCTTTTATCACTCATTTATGTGTTTTGCCATCAAATATTATACGTCTCGTTAGCTCAATGGGTAGAGCAATCGTCAAATCACGGCAAGACCAAAAAAGTACATATAAACTTTTTTAAAATTTTATTTTGGAAAATATATTTCCAGACCACCTATTTATTGGTTTTGCCAGCGTTTAGCCAACATTTAAAAATTTTGTTCCTCCAGTGCTTTTCCGGCGCTTTTTGAACAGCCGGTTCTTTTGTCTAATGATGTTATCATTTTGGGAATGTTATCATTTGGGTTTGTATTTTTCTGACTGGGTATTTATCAAAAATAAATTTGTAACCAACTCAACTTACCTGCAAAATCAGACAATCCAATAAATTCCATTTGTTTGTAGGTTCTAAAAGAATTTTCTTTAAAGAACATATGAACCACAGCTACATTATCCTGTACATAAGAATCGTTTAGATGTTTTATTATCTTATTTGAAACATGGAAACCTTTATGTAAAAGTTTTGTAGAATATGCATCCGTATGAAAATTTAATTCGTTACAGCTAGGGCGACACTCATGAAGATTATTTACATTCACAAAATCACTTACGCCTTGTATAATCCGCTGATATGGATTACAAATTGGTGTGTTATCTTTGATTTTAGGCATGTAATGAACGCTACAATTTTGTATTATATGAAACAGATCGGCTATATATTCCATTTCACAATTACGTTGCGTATAATGGGCGAAAAATTTCAATTTATGTTCATTCGAAAATAAGCAACCTCGATATTTAGGATCTATTAATTTTAAATGTTTGGTTGTTTTCGTTTTATCCGGTTTAATGTGTAATTTTGTCTCTTTGCCAGTTTCTATAAATAAGCCCAGTTCCTTAACACTGGGCCATTCATTGGGAGCGTGTAAAGCTAATTTGAAACCCACACTATTCGATGATGAACAGTAGTATTGATTTTTTTGTACATTCAACGTTATCGATAAACCTACAGACTCTCCTACACCCGGAACGCGTCGCGGATAAAATGTTTTATCAATATAGAATCTGTGTTTTTCATTATTATAACCATTTTCAGCACTCCAGTTAACATATTTATATTTGGGTTTATTTTGAAAATTATACAAAATTGTAGGTAGACGATCTCTAAAAAAATATTTAAATTTCATTCTCTGTCTATTTCAATTGTTGCTGGCTCTCTTGAGCAGGGATTTACTTTAACGAAAATTTACAATTACTTTAACAGTTGATTGTATAAAAGAGTGAACGGAGGTTAGTCAAAAATAATAATGAAAAATCTGTAAAACTCATGGTCTCAACTATTTATCAGCCTATTTATTAGCTTAATTAATTTTGTTCACATTGTTCGAAAAGTAATAGGTACTCATTATTTTGAGTTTGTTTTGTAAGTGAGAGGGTAATGAGTACTCTTTACATTGCACTGGGGATTCCAATATCAAACCGTTATTGAGAAATAGGTATTTGGGTATAAAAAAATTTTCAATACCAAATTTTCGGTATACATATCAATATTTTTAGCGAGCGAGAATATTTATATACACCAGATCATAAAATTATCAAATTCATTCCAATCAGGCTTAATCTTCATTTACATATGTGACGCGCAAAATAGAAAGGGACCTAAGGGTAAAAAGGGTTTTGTTCAGGAAGCCATTTTAAAGATTTAAATACGTGTATCTTTGGTGTACCATCAAAAAAAAATTGATTTTTTTACCCTTAGGTCTCTTTCTCTATGCGCTGTCACATATATCAAAACTTATTTTTCATTACAAAGTATTTTTAAGCCTGATTCACATGCTAGCCAACCCTGTCCAATAGACCGTACTTCAAAAACAAAAAAAGTTCGCCGTACACCATCCAATCTAAATTGTTTTTGCAAGGAGGTTTGAAAAAAAAATTTTTTTTGCCGAAAAATATTATATCTTTGGCATTTACAGTCGGATCTAAAAGTATGATATATCGATGTTTTTTTCTCGATATATTTTACTCTAATACTGAATTTAGACTGAGCGAAAACCAGTTGGTTTTTGTACAAAACTAAATTGCAAAAGCCAAGTCATTTACACTGGTTATTTAGTTTTTCTTTGTCACAACACTTTTTTATTACACACTTTTCTTTCTTTTTTTATTATCAAATTAATGTAAAAAAATTATTAATACATTTAAAAAAGAATAACAACACACAATTGCAAATTAAAACTGAAATATTTTTAAAAAATTAAAAAATATTTTCTTGACACTTGCTTTACATCTATATTCGTTGCAACAGGGTGTATCGAAAATTAATTATAAATGATACCGGGTGTATCAAGAATGCACATTTCAGATATTTTTATTTGGTTTTTGGCAAAAACCAGGTAGAATCTGGTTTTCAGTTTGTATGAAAATTGTATGGAAAAACTAAATAAATTTTGTAGTTTTCGGCTCAAAAACTAAAAATGCCCAAAAACTTCTAGTTTTCGCCAAGTCTAAATACACTATAAGGGCCATTGACCTCAAGTATGCCGTTCTAGTATTTACCCACCCGATCTCAGTTGCTACCACCCTAATGTACCACCCTAATGTCAGAAAATTAAGGCTCGCAAAAAATCATTAAACTTTTGCTAAAGAAGTTTTTCGATAAATCCAGCAGAAGTTTTTTTTATTTTTTTTTTTTGTTGCCGAATTTAGGGGTCGCTTTTTTAATTTTTCCTACTATATATACTATAATATTTTTCCTGGTCTCCTCGAGGCAAAATAATCGATATATCACACTTTTAAATCTGACTGTAAATGCCGAAGCGACCCCTACGTTCGGCTAAAAAAAAATTTTTTTTAACCCTTTGACACGGGAATTTTAATGTCGACTCCGAGCGGCAGCATGTTATTATTAAACTCTTTGAGACTAAACTGCAGTCTTTTTTGAACTTTTAAATTTTAACACATTCTCAGTAGCGTTAATGATCACAAGACAAAACGTATCTACTGCTCTCATGTTGTTTTGAAATTTCACAGCCTGCATAAAATTTTAATAAGAACAAAATAACGAACCGATAACAGTAAATAAATAGCGCTTTGGTTAAAAATCAAATCAGTGACGAGTTGATGAAGTCGACATACATTATAATGTACGCCACTCGCCAAAGGGTTAAATTGCCTTGCAAAAATACTATATATTTGAAGGTGTACCGCACACTTTTTTTCTCCCTGTAAGGTGGTACGGTCTACACCTTTTGCAATTGTAATTCAGAAAATATCAATTGAAATTCAGAAAATATCAATTGAAATTCAGAATTTCCATTTGAAATTCAGAAAACATCAATTGAAATTCAGAATTTCCATTTGAAATTCAGAAAACATCAATTGAAATTCAGATTTTTCCATTTGAAATTCAGAAAATATCAATTGAAATTCAGAAAATATCATTTGAAATTCAGAAAATATCAATTGAAATTCAGAAAATATCATTTGAAATTCAGAAAATATCATTTGAAATTCAGAAAATATCAATTATTATTCAGAAAACATCAATTGAAATTCAGAAAATATCAATTGAATTTCAGAAAATATCAATTGAAATTCAGAAATCGTCATTTGAAATTCAGAAACCGTCATTTGAAATTCAGAAAATATCAATTGAAATTCAGAAAATATCAATTGAAATTCAGAAAATGTCAATTGAAATTCAGAAAATATCATTTGAAATTCACAAAATATCATTTGAAATTCAGAAAATATCAATTGAAATTCAGAAAACATCAATTGAAATTCAGAAAATATCAACTGAAATTCAGAAATCGTCATTTGAAATTCAGAAAATTTCAATTGATGTTTTCTGAATATCAATTGATATTTTCTGAATTTCAAATGACATTTTCTGAATTTCAAATGATATTTTCTGAATTTCAAATGATATTTTCTGAATTTCAATTGACATTTTCTGAATTTCAAATGATATTTTCTGAATTTCAATTGCTATTTTCTGAATTTCAAATGACGGTTTCTGAATTTCAATTGATATTTTCTGAATTTCAAATGACGATTTCTGAATTTCAATTGATATTTTCTGAATTTCAATTAATATTTTCTGAATTTCAATTGATGTTTTCTGAATAAGAATTGATATTTTCTGAATTTCAAATGATATTTTCTGAATTTCAAATGATATTTTCTGAATTTCAATTGATATTTTCTGAATTTCAAATGATATTTTCTGAATTTTAATTGATATTTTCTGAATTTCAAATGGAAGATCTGAATTTCAATTGATGTTTTCTGAATTTCAAATGGAAATTCTGAATTTCAATTTATGTTTTCTGAATTTCAAATGGAAATTCTGAATTTCAATTGATGTTTTCTGAATTTCAAATGGAAATTGTGAATTTCAATTGATATTTTCTGAATTTCAAATGGAAATTCTGAATTTCAATTGATATTTTCTGAATTACAGTTGCAAAAGGTGTAGTATCCACTCATCATATGCATAAAAAATTTAATTTTCAAAAGAAAAAAGAGGCTGAAAAAAGTACTTTTGTGTACTTCTTTAGCAGTTGCGCAGAAAGCAGTCAAATTAGTAAAAAAAAAAGTACGCATACTGCTGACGTGGTATTTCACGAGGGGTAAATGTTCGCCTCCTATGACAGTTTCTATTAATTTCCTATAGCTGAGCCGTTTACGCTCAATTGTTAAAGTAACTGCACCGGGATATTCTCATCACTTACTGTGAAATATACATATGTTTCGGAGGAAGCATATTAAATACACAACATAATCCTCCATCGGTTATTAAAGGATTAAATGCTTCGCTGCAATTCATACTTCTACCACCAAAACGACAAGCCACAATCATATCCTGACAACTTTGAGAGATCTGTGATAAATTAAAATTATTGCCAACAAATATTTTGTGTAAAAATATGCAGGATTTCTGAAATTCTTCCAACTAACATTGATAATAAAATTCTCCAAATTATTCCAATTCTTGATAGTTTTCCTAACTTCTTTATGAACTTTACGTTTACAAAGTAACCTTAGCATCGTATATTCAGTTGAATTTCTAAAATGATTAGGGGTTATTATTGAAAAATATTTAACTTTTCACACGCTTACTTTGGAATTTTTGAAACTTTTGATTTTATAGCTAAATTTAAATTGCAAATGGTTACAGCTGGAAATGGTTCCATTGCTATTGGTGAACGTTTCGGATTTATGCCAACAATAACTGGTGATGTGTCCCACTTATCATAGACTCGTAAGATAAGATAAATCATTATGAAGGTAGCCGCAAAAATGGAAATTCCGAAAAAAGACCTTGTATGGAATATTACAGTTTGGAAATTAGAATCATTTTATCTTGTTTGTATCAATGATCAAAAGTTTACAAGTGATAACTATAAAAGCTATTTTTTGGATTTTGCATAACTAAATGCAAACAAATTGTTTCAAAACTTGTGACCACCATTCGACAAAATTCAATTTATACCTCTCATAGTATTTTAACTCCTTATTGGCCACATATTTCATGCCATGCAAAGTTGTATTTTGACAAAAATCAAAAGTATTTTTACCTAAAATTCTTTTTACTTTCAAGCAGTTTTTAAATTTCATTTTAGAAAATCGAAAACTCTTAATTGTTTTATTTAGTAATATAATTGCAGCAAACTAAGTAAGATATACTTAAGTAATCAAAATGTGTACTACTTTTATAGACAAATAATATTTATAATTTAATTTATATAATTGAAAGTTAATATCCCAAGTAAAAAAAATGATATGGAGCCATATGAAGTTATATTTAATTATATATAATCTTTTATGTAATTAGATATAATTATATCCGAAAAATGAGAACATCTTATTGTATCGAATTGTATACAATTGTATACAATTTGGTACAATTTGATACAATTTTATGCTATTCGATACAATTGTATCCGAATTTTGTCCTCATCCAATTACATCAAATTATACCTTTTTATATAAAATGTTATAAAAGTGGACATAGTTTGATACAATTATATCTAAAAATTGACCTTATACTTTAGATCATATTATATATGACCACATCTAACAATATACAAAAATTATTTTTTTAAATAAATAAGATATGCAATATCTGGAGGTCAGACCTGGGGAATTTCAATTACAATTGCAAATAAATGTAATTGAAATTAAAAAAAACTCAATTACATTTCATGTAACTGTAATTGAACATTTTCAATTACAAGTCATTGTAATTGAAAGTGATTTCAATTACAAATTTCAATTACATTTAGAATTAAAGTGTTTTTTGTTAAAATTTTGTAGAAAAAACTGACTGGGATAGGTTGGATAGGCGTGGATAAGTATAAAAAGAATACGTCATGTTGGGCTGACCCCTCACTTGTGCTTTTTCTCATTATTTCTTTACAATTATATGTAATGTATAATTGAAAATTTTCAATTACAAATTACTTGTAATTATTTTTTTTTTAATTACAATTACATGTAATTGTGTAATTGCATGTGTAATTAATTTCCAAATATAATGATTAACCCTAAGGTCTGCTGGAGATCCTATAATTTCGATAAATCTTCCATTACTTTTATCCAGATTTACCATGACAGTGCATTAAACATGAACAAAATTTTCTTTATTTTTAGTAATTTTAAAATAAAGTTAACAAGACTGAAATTTTAAAGTTAATAGGATTATGTTATACAACCAAGATATAAGAAAAATAGTAAAAAAGTATTAAAATATTACAAAATAGTAAAAATTACTAAAAATATATGATGCAAAAAATAAACTCACACACGAATCATGCACAGGTTATATATTCTTTTTCCCGCTCACGCACGAATCAAGTACGAATTATATATTCTCAGACTCACGCACGAATCACTTGAGTATAGTAATTATTACTCACGATCACGTGTGAATAACGTGACTCACATTTCTAGTCACGCGCCAATCCCTAGTAATTACTAAATCTAAAACTAGTTCAAAATCATTGTTAACATAGAACCACATATAATATAATACGGTTTTATATAAAATCACTTTGAAATAATTGCTTATGTGGGATGATATATAATTATAGATGATGTTATAAAGAACGTTATATTGTTATATATTAAAGAAATCATGAAATATTGTAGAAATGGAACCATATTAAGTTATATATGGGTTCTTATTCGTCCATATATAATCATATCTAACACAAATTATGAAATATTTCTTATATGGCTCCACATATAGTATTATATTATTATGTATAGTGTCATACTAAATTATATATAAACGTATACGTAATTATATCTGTAATATGTTACTTTATGTACTTATATATAGCACATGCAATTATATGTAGGCCAGTATGTAATAATATAAAATCACATATGTCTCCATATTAAAACCTTTGAGGAAGAAATATCTAACATATGACTATATAAAAGTATATCTGCTTGAATTTAAAAGCATATGTGGTCATATGTAACTATAACTTACTATATGCAATTAGATAAAATAATATGTGATTATATCAAAACTTTTTTACTCGGGATGTTATTTAAATTATGTCTATTAGTCAGTAATGGATATTAATTAATAATTATGTTTTAGAAAAATGAACACATAGGACCGGTATTTATTTATACTAGGGTATTCAATTAAACGACTTTTTATTTTATTCGATTAATCGTGCAAATAATTATTTGGGTTTTTTTCCATGGATGGTAACCGAAACGATGCGGTTATCGGTAAGGGTAACGCTATATTAGATTATTTCGGTAACGGTATTTTAAGGATAACGGTTTTTTAGTTATTGCGGTAACTGTATTTTAAGGATAACGGTTTTTTGATTATTTCGGTAACGGTATTTTAAGGTTAGCGATATTTCAGTTATTTCGGTAACGGTATTTTAAGGATAACGGTAGTCAGTTATTTCGATGAATCCTGCAATTTTCTTTACAAAAAACAAACGAGATTTAAATCAGAACCAATTTACCAACTTAAAGTACGAAAAATACTCAACAACCACGTGCAATTACCAAAAGCAGAAAATTAAAAATAACGGTAACGGTATTTTAGGGGTAACGGTATTTAGTTTATTTCGTTTACGGTATTTCAAGGGTATCGATATTTCATTTATTTCGGTATCGGTATTTTAAGTATAACGGTATTTCAGTTATTTCGGTAACGGTATTTTAAGGATAACGGTATTTCGGTTATTTCGGTAACGGTATTTTAGGGGTAACGGTAGTCAGTTGAAAAGGTTTTGAATCGATAACGGTATTTTAGCGGTATTGCCTGACAACCCTGTTTTTTTCTTAACCGGTTAATCGAATAAAATTTAGGAATTAATCGATTAATCGTTAAAAAATTTGTGTGGATAATATACAAATTTTGTTGTATTTTTAATAATTTTATTTAAAAAAAGAAACAGAAAAAAATAAAAATTGATATGCGGCTTAGACCGACCACCCATGAAAAAAAGCTTTGAACTGTTTTTAGGTAATTTTTATGGTCAAAAGTCCAAACTGACTGGCCTATATGCGCCCGAGAGATCCAATTTTTGTACACATATTATTTTTATGCCCAATCTATCGGAAACTGATGGTGGAGCGAACAAAAAAATACTTTTGCAAATTTGGGTGGTCTGATAAATGTATATCAGTATTACAATGTGTTCTAAAATTTGTTTTGGTTCCACTTCGACTTTTTTCCATTAAATGACCAATATACAATTATAATTCACTTAAATTCGAAATGAAACCAAATTAAATTCAAAAAAAAATTTCGCCTCCAATATGAAGTACTTTTGCAACGCAATTTCAAAAAAAAATTGTTTTTTTTCACGTAGGGGTGCCCTTTTTCAATTTTTCGTTATAGCTTCGGCATTTAAAGTCGGATTTTAAAGTGTGATATATCGATTTTTTTGCCTCGAGGAGACCAGTGTTTTGCTATAAAGGAAAACCTTTCGGCAACCAATGTATAAAAAAAAAAATTCTACTGGGTTTATCGAAAAACTTAGTTTGCAAAAGCTTAATGAAATTTTGCGAGCTTTAATTTTCTGACATTAGGGTGTACATTTGGGTTGTAGCAACTGAGATCTGGTGGGTAACTACTAGAACGGGAGAGAAAAATATCGATGTATCATACTTTAAAATTCGACTGTAAATGCCAAAGATATAACGAAAAATGTGAAATGGCGATCCCTACGTTGGGAAAAAAAAATTTTTTTTGAAACCTCCTTGCAAAAATACTTCACTTTTTTCCCTGTAAGGTGGTACGGTCTACAGGACATGTTCGATGATCTATTTTTGTCGCCTCAGTAGCATTTTCAAATTTAATTGAAATCAAAGACAACCACACCGCAGATCTTCTATGTAAATTTTGCATTGTGCATAGCATTTGCCAGACCTAAACGTAGTTCTCTATAATACGCGTATGTCCAATGAGTTCAACAACTAATATTTTAATTTTTGTCTCTTTCGTATGCATTGAACATAAAAACATGTAAACGTAGAGAGAAATTGTGTTGGGAATTGATTTTTTCTCTACGTTTACGGCTCTCCCTGCCTTTATTTTATATTAGTAACAATTTCGCAGGGAGTTTAAAAAAGTTGTGATTTTGTCAAAATTGTTTCTAATGGAGTTGGTTCAAATGGCTTCTGAAAAGCTTATATATACGAAAAGTAATTTAGTTCTCATTAAAGATTATTGTAGATCTCAATAAATTTTAATTTTGAATATAATCTTGTTATTATTTGTAAATTTTACTTTTTAAATAGTATTTTAAAAAACTTCTGGATATGATATTAAAATATATTTTTTTTTAATTGTCTCTACATTGCTAAACTTTCAAAACAACGGATTAGTATTTTGGAAGATGACAAAGCAAATTGTGATAATTTTTCAGTGTTTTTAGTTTGATATTTAAGATGTTTAAAAAGGCTTCTAGGCGAAAATAAGAAATTCTCATTGAGTTTAATCTAACAAATATTTCTAGAAATTCTAGAACGTGGTCCCCTGATGATTTCCTTAGGCAAGAATGACCTATGCATTACATTTCTTAAATATTTTTGTAATTTTTTGACAATTTCGATTAATCGTATTAAATTAATTGAATTAATCGTTATTCTAAATTTGGACATTTTAAATTATTCGATCAATTTTTGAAAAAGATTGTTCGTTTAATCGAATTACGATTAGTCGATTGAATACCCTAATTTATACGTTAGACCAACACTTAGGGGATGCCCACTACTAATGTAGTGCGTTGTATTGATATTACGTCAGCTTATTATTGTGCTAAAACAAAAATTTCAAAAAATCAAGGGAAATTAAAGAAAATTTTGTATTTAAAAACAAACAAATCTTCGCTACACTGAGAGAATTTTGATGGACGAGTTTAAGTAAAAAATTTCAGTAAACTAATGAGGTTTTCTTCACGAAGTAAATGCAAATTTTTTTTAAGTTGGATGAAAAAGCTTTATATATATATTTTATGACTCCAATTTTAATAAAACTTTTTAATTGAGTGTATGAAACTTTTAAAAAAAATTCCATTAATTCAATGAAAAGTTTCAATGGACGAGTTCTAGTGTAGAAAATCATTACCAGATATATGGTTATGTAACTACTAAGGATGCCAATCGGGATTGATATTTGAAAATCCCGATCCCGGGATTTTCGGGACTACGGCATTTTTCGGGATCCCGGCATTTTACGGGATTTTTCGGGATTTAATTTTTCCTTTATTTGTAAAAATTTTTATGTTATGTAACTAATTTTTTTTATGGAATAAAGCGTATTATAATTATTTAATAGTTGTTAATTAATAATGTGGTACTAGGGATGCCAATTGGGATTGATATTTGAAAATCCCGATCCCGGGATCCCGGGACTGCGGGATTTTTCGGGATCCCGGGATTTTAGGGGTTTTTGGGATTTAAATTTTCCATTATTTGTAAAAATTTTTATGTTATGTAACTAATTTTTTATGGAATAAAGCGTTTTATAATTATTTAATAGTTGTTAATTAATAATGTGGTACATTTTATGAATATTGAAACATCCCAGTCAGAAAAAATCAAGTACCTTCATACCACTGGGTAACCGTGGTGTTAAAAATGACTGGCAGAATACTCAATTGGGATGCTTTGCCAGCGTTTGCAAAAATGGTTTGCCAGTATTTTTTTATTAAAAAACTACTAGCAATTTAATTTAAACTTTTTTGTTTTATAAGATTAAATTTTTTGTTTGTGGAAAAGCTCCTTTTAGACCAACTTTTTTTTTGTTTTCCCAACGCTGGTATATTAGTTCCAAAAAATTTTTGCGAGTGCTAGCATTTTAGTACAGTCAGTAGTTGTCCAGTTGTTATCATTCATTTACGTTTTTATCCACCATGTATTATATGTCCAGTTAGCTCAGTGGGTAGAGCTGTCGTCGGGCCAAAAAAGATACATATGAACTCTTTTTAAATTTTATTTTGTAAAATATAATTCCAGATCACCTATTTATTGCGGCCCTATGTTCCACTGGGAATTAAAGGATTAAATATATTTTTATTGGCGCTTTTTGAACTGCCGGTCCTTTTGTCTAATGACATTATCATTTTGGAAATGAGGAAGCAATTTTTGGCAGTACTTGTACCACCTGCTAAAATACCTTGCCATCGCTTTCCCGTTTGTATTTTTCTGACTGGGATAATATATGAAGGCCTGCACTTAAGTACACTTGTGCCCAGTATTTTGTAAGCAGATTTTAAAACAGATTCGTTGCGACAACCTTGCCCACTGAATCGTGTAATTACAGCAACATAGTTATTTGGTTATCGTTGTTAAATGTTTTCATGGAAGAATTCAAACTTACAGTCCCATCTAAAATTAGGTTTCAGAAATCGAATTTCACTTTGAAGAATTAACCGGTAAAATAACAAACTTGATTTTTCGCATGAATTACCAAAAAACTTAATATTGTTTACCAAATTTTCAAATTTTTCTCCAGTCTTTGCATAGTTTACTCGAATAATCTACTTAATTTCTAATTTTACCAATATCTTGGCATTAATTTCTTGTAAATATGAGAAAATTCAAGAAAAAAATGTCGGTAATCTAATAGTAACTACATACCTGGTAATCGTAACTAGCTACTTTTATTAGTACATTTCTTATTACTTTTGTATGGCGATGTCGCGCAAAATAATAAGTTATGGTTACATACCAGCATATGAAAATTTAAAAATATATCGTTACGTATGAGCTTTCCAGTATTCACAAAAATAATGAGTCTAACAATTAATTTTGAAAAAAATAAGTATTACAAAGAAAAAATATTTTTTATTGTCAAATTTTTTTAAATAAAATTTTCTCGTGTGCGAATAAAACTTGGACTTCAGATTGCCAGTCAATAGCTCTACCATCTGAGCTATCGCGACATATATTTGATAGATAAAAACACAACTTACTCGCCATCAGTGTTGAAAAAATATTGAGTGTAAAAATAGATTTAAAAAAAATTCGCAAAAAATATAGAACAATACTTTATGTTTGAAATAATGATAAAAATAAGTCAGTAACGCATTATATTTATTTTGAAATAATGGAACAAGTAACTACCCAGATAGAAAAATACGATCGGCACAGTACTGGCTCAGCGTTGGAGACGGTAGTGCTTGTACTGGCGATGTGTCGGATTTTTTACGTTTCCAGTACTGGTACGGTGTCGAAATGATAACACCAATATACGCTTGGCCGTAGGTATTTGCCCACGTTGGCCCAGTGTTGGATTTTGTTACTTCCTGGTGTTTTCCCAGTACTATAAATAAAAAATATTCAGTAACTTGCCAGTACTTTAAATACAAAAAATCAGTGTACTGTGTAAAAATCAGTACTATAAAAACAATTAAAAATCTGGTGGTAAATCACCCTAAATTTTAATAAAATAATAAAAAATATATATTTTTGTTTCAAATTAATTTTGTTGTTTTTTATTGTGTTATAAAATATTAAATAATTGCAAAACTACACCTTTTGCAACTGTAATTCAGAAAATATCAATTGAAATTCAGAATTTCCATTTGAAATTCAGAAAATATCAATTGAAATTCAGAATTTCCATTTGAAATTCAGAAAACATCAATTGAAATTCAGAATTTCCATTTGAAATTCAGAAAACATCAATTGAAATTCAGAATTTCCATTTGATATTCAGAAAATATCAATTGAAATTCAGAAAATATCATTTGAAATTCAGAAAATATCAATTGAAATTCAGAAAATATCAATTGAAATTCAGAAATCATCATTTGAAATTCAGAAAATATCAATTGAAATTCAGAAACCGTCATTTGAAATTCAGAAAATATCAATTGAAATTCAGAAAATATCATTTGAAATTCATAAAATGTCAATTGAAATTCAGAAAATATCATTTGAAATTCAGAAAATATCATTTGAAATTCAGAAAATGTCAATTGAAATTCAGAAAATATCATTTGAAATTCAGAAAATATCATTTGAAATTCAGAAAATGTCAATTGAAATTCAGAAAATATCAATTGATATTCAGAAAACATCAATTGAAATTCAGAAAATATCAATTGAAATTCTATTGATATGTTCTGAATTTCAAATGACGATTTCTGAATTTCAATTGATATTTTCTGAATTTCAATTGCAGTTTTCTGAATTTCAATTGATATTTTCTGAATTTCAAATGATATTTTCTGAATTTCAAATGATATTTTCTGAATTTCAATTGACATTTTCTGAATTTCAAATGATATTTTCTGAATTTCAATTGGTATTTTCTGAATTTCAAATGACGGTTTCTGAATTTCAATTGATATTTTCTGAATTTCAATTGACATTTTCTGAATTTCAAATGATATTTTCTGAATTTCAAATGATATTTTCTGAATTTCAATTGACATTTTCTGAATTTCAAATGATACTTTCTGAATTTCAATTGATATTTTCTGAATTTCAAATGATATTTTCTGAATTTCAATTGATATTTTCTGAATTTCAAATGATATTTTCTGAATTTCAATTGATATTTTCTGAATTTCAAATGGAAAATCTGAATTTCAATTGATGTTTTCTGAATTTCAAATGGAAATTCTGAATTTCAATTGATGTTTTCTGAATTACAAATGGAAATTTTGAATTTCAATTGATATTTTCTGAATTTCAATTGATATTTTCTGAATTACAATTGCAAAAGGTGTAGAAAATAAAAAGTTTTTCTTAAATATTCTGGTTTCTCGCTGTTTTATATAAAAAATATTATGAAAAAAGTTATATTGAAATTCTATTAAAAATTAGTCAGATAGAAAAAATCTTGTTAAAATAGTAGAAAACAGTGGCAAAGCACATTTTAAGTGGTACTGGCATAATAAAAAAAACAGTGCTCTCCCAGTACTATTTTTTTCTACCGTGGGCAATTTCCACCTGGGTAGTTATTAGTAACTCATTATGTGTTTTAAAATAATGCATTACTGGTAGCCCAAAAAATATTAATATGGTATTACCAGGGTCGCCAACGCGACATTCGTATGTCTTTGAGGTGAAAAGAAATAAAGAAAAGAAATTTGAAATCTTAACAATATTTTTTTTGTTTCCATTTTTCGATAGCACCTTGGGAGCACTATGTTTAGTGCAAAAGGTAGATTTTGGCGATTTCTTCTTTCCAATATATTAGTAATAATCATGTGATTCCCAACGGGACAAAAAATATAAGTCGTTTTCGACTGCATCTAGAAAAATGTAAAAATCTACGAATTGGAACATCATTTTTTGAAGCGGATTTTCTTAAACTAAAATTGAATAATGTAGCTTTCTATTGATAGTTGTCATATTAAAATACATATTTGCATTCGTTTATTTTTACAACTTTTAGTATGATTCCCCACGCGACATATTTTCCCGTCACTTTATGTGAATGTGACAAAAGAATGTCAATGAAAGAAAATCAAAAATTCACCGTTTACTGATCTTTAGTTACTAAATATCCTTTTTTTTTGAAGTTAATTGTTCTTATAACAAACAAACAAACAAGTAAAAATACTGAGAAAATGTTAATAAAAACGAAAAAGTTGAACGAAACCTGAACGCAACTTTGTACACTCAAAAAAAAATCAGTAAAGTCAGCAAAAAATGTTGCTGTGTCAGCAAATTTTTAGTCAGGAGCGTGCTTGCAAAAAAGTTGGTAATTTCAGCAAAAGTGTTTTCTGAAAATCTGCGAGCTGATTTTTACCACAAAAAACAGTAATATCAGCAAACGTTTTGCCAACACTTAGTCGATTGCAAATGGAAAAAATCCTTGCTAAAATCACTAAACTTTTTGCTAAATATTAGTAGACTGAAAAAAACTCAAAAAATTTGTAGAGAAATTTTACTTTAGTTAATTTATTTGCTGAAAATTTAAATATAGAAATTGTGTAGAGTTGTTTTTTTAATTATCATTTCCGTTGTCTGTACTACATCTGGTGGTCGTCCACGCTATAATTGCGGTTATCAGCACAATTTTTGTAGCAAAATCAATTAGTAAAACATTAGTTCAAAATTAGTTTAGTGCTACAAAAATATAACTAAAACTTTTGCTAAAAACGGAATTTCAGCACAAAAAAATTGCTGAAAACTAGTAAACTTGATATAAAAGACGTTTTACTAATTTTTCTACAAACTTATTTTTTTGAGTGTAGTTAGTTTTATATTTTGCCCATTTTTTTACGAATCTTTATTTGTGTATGTTAATGTTCGTATTGACATTCGTGCAATGTTCTCATGTATTCTCCGCATAAGATAAGCTTTCCTTAATTTAATTATATTTCAGTTCAACAATTATTTTTAATTTTTAATTATGAATGTTAAATTTATTCGGAAATACCTGTGGTTAACGTTTAACCTTAGTTATGTTGGAAATAAGATACAATGTGTAAATAGTCATTGAATAAATAAATGAGCTATTTTGAAAAAATCAAAAGTTCAGGAGGATGCAGGGAAAATACCTTGGAAATACGATATGTGGAAATATGATAATATTGGAATCATTTTGGATTCATAATGCGATAATTTTAGGATAATCTTATGATAAAAAAGATATTTCATAATATGATTATAGCAATCATACGATGCTCTTCAAATATGGTCATCCCAACCATGTTTTTTCTTTGCGTATATAGGAAAAGAGAGTAGTAATTGTGAATATTCGATTTTAATTCTTTTACATAGTAGGTAACAGGGAAGATTTCTACGGGGATGCGGTATGTACTTAAGTAATTTTTTTAGTTGTTTTTAATAACTTTTATTAACAGTCAAAAACAAAGGAAAATGTAATTTGAATTTAATAAAATGTTAGTGTTCCTAGTTTTAAGTGAAATTTCATTTGTTTTTAAACAAATGCACACCGGTCTTTAAATACTAAAGAAACTACAACTTCTGTTTACTTTAAAATGTTAAATTTAAAAATCACCTAGTTTTTATTACAGCCTATTAACGTAGCATTTAGATACACGTACAAATGTATGTAACATATGTACGACAAACATGTAAAACATGGTAACCCGAAGGATATTACATTGTTATTATAAATAAATGTTCATCATCTTGATACAAACCATTTAAAAACGACTTTTGTTACAATATTTTATTAACAAGGTAGTTTTTAAAAGACTCTGGCCTAATACTTGCGTTGCTGTTGTTTTTCTGAAATTTCGTCCAAATTATAAACATATACTGCAAATGTATTTTCTTTTATTTAATGTAACAAGGTGTTTAATGGTCACTGTGGAGGTAGAACATACAATAGTAGTCATTACTGTTTCTATTTTAAACTAATTATTTTTTAGGATGTTCAGGATTAAAAAGAACATCGTAAACTTCATAACTCTCAATCTTAAAACTTCATAAATAAAAAATACATTATATGAAATATATGAACTACTTATTCAAACAAGAAGGATATCGAAAAATGAGGAAAAAGTGGAAATAAATTGGCAGAAACTAAAAATTTACAGTAAAAACGTTTAAAAAAATATTAGAATTAAGAATATAATTTGCGTGTTTTTTAATCACCTGGATTTAGAATTTTTTATACAAAAAATGGATTTATTAAATCCAAAAAAAAAGCTGGATTTAATAAATCCACAATAAAAGCACAAATATATGAAACAGCCTATTAATTTAATGTCAGAAAAAAATACGAATAAAAATTTAAAGAGAAACAAAAAAATTGAAAAACTAACAAATAAAAGGTTTTTCTTAAATTTTTTTTATGAAATATGTTTAGAAAAAAAACTACACCTCACCAAATACATATTTTTCATCTTGGACATGGAGAAATAGCTCAAATAGAAATGGCAATTTTTCACTCTACAGTAAGTAATTTAATTAAATCCAATTAGTGAATATTAAATATTGCAATGGAATTTTTCAATTGTGTAAAAATATAAATTGAAGTGATAAAACTGAAAAGGCAGACTGTTTATCGCTGTTTTATGTAAAATATAATTATAAATTAAAAGTTAAAGTAGAATCCTCCATCATCAAATTCGGCATTAAAAATTAGGGTGAAAGAAGTGTCAGACAGAAAATTTTTTTAAAATAGGAAAAATCTATCCCCATCTGTTGAGCACTTTTAGAAATACTTTTTGGATTTATTAAATCCAAGTGATTAGAAAAAACGGCTAATGTCTCAGTTTGTAGGTACCAGTCACCATTTTCTTATTGCGGACAACTGAAGAGTTGGGGTGATGCCCACGAAAAAATTGTATTGTCTATCATGAAAATGGTTTTTGTTTAGTACCTGCCTATATGAAATTGTTCAAGAGTTTTTTTTTTATTTTTTTCATAAAATATCATCATTTCATTAAAATTTTCATACATTTTAACTTTATATTAAACATTTAATAAATTAGAAATTTATTAATTCAGTTCGAGGCCAATTTTCTTATTATGAATTAACATAATAAGTACTTTTTTCAAAAACTGCTATTTTTCTTCATCAGGATATTCTCCTAACAAATACTTCACAGAGTTTTTGCTTTCAAAAACCTCTAACACTTTCAGGAATGAAAAGACGATCGATTCAGGGATTTTCCAAGGCCCCTTCTTCAGTTTTCTATAGAAAGTGGTGGCAATAGTGCAATGTAAATTGAAGCATGCACTCCTACATTACAAACGTAACTAAACCAGAGTTCGACAGTTTAGCCATTTCACCCACGTAAGGCCTTGCTTATAGTGTGGCTAATTCATAGTTTTCTTTCCTATTCAGCTTTCTGTTATTGTTTTTACTCTCAGAAGTGATCAAACAGACACACAAACATTCTACTGTAGATTTTTTGTTTATCTTCTTATCTCCTCCTTGTCACCTTTTTCGCAAATTTTGCCACACTGACGTATGGATTTTAGTGCAGGCAATTTGTGTATATCGGAGACGGACTGCCAACAGGGCATTTTTATTTTTTTTAGTAATTTCTTTGAAAAATTTTTGAAAACTTTTTTTAAATTTCATAGAAATTTGGAAACCTGAATTTAGTTTAGATTTTATTTAGCCAGTTCGCACCCACCCTAAGTACTCAATACCGACTACTTTTACGAGTATTCAATACCCTATTGAGTAGTTAAAGAGTATCAGTTTTGCATTTTCCCAAATAATTTTTGCCATCGAAATAACCTACGACAATATGGAAAACTATTGAGCAGTATCGAGTACTCAAAGTTATCGAGAATTTACAACATTGAGAAGGGAACAAAAAATATCAACAAATTTTGTAAATACGAATTGCATGATGTCAACACACACACACATTCACAAAAAAATGGGATTTTTTTCACGAATGTTCCCTAGTGTATTCTCCGCTTTAGGCGCATATATGTAATTGTGGATATGCAGTAGTGTTTGCAATTCGGTTAATCGATTAACCGATTCCTCGATTAATCGCCTCTATTTCGGTTACTGTCAAAACAAATAATTTAAAACTCAAACAATTATTCGACCCGAATAATCGGTTAAAATAGGTCGATTAACCGGTTACATTTTTAATATGGAATTTTTCCTTTATTTTTCACGTAAAACTTCATAATTTTCTTAACTTTGGTTAAAAAATTGCAGGAAACGCATACAAAAAACAAAAAATACCATGAAAATCGGGTGAAAGAGGTCCTTAAGCCTTTAGATACCTTTTTTGCAGGGTTGGCAGGCAGTACTGCTAAAATACCGTTATCGATTCAAAACCCTTTCAACTGACTACCGTTAAACCGAAAATACCCGGAATACCGTTATACTTAAAATACCGTCACCAAAATAACAGAAATACCGTTATCCTTAAAATACCGATACCTAAATAAATGAAATATCAATACCCTTAAAATACCGTTACCGAAACAAATGAAATACCGTTATCCCTAAAATACCGTCACCGTTATTTTAAATTTTCTGCTTTTGGTAATTGCACGTGGTTGTTGAGTATTTTTCGTACTTTAAGTTGGTAAATTGGTTCTGATTTTAATCTCGTTTGTTTTTTGTAAAAAAAAATTGCGGGATTCATCGAAATAACTGACTACCGTTATCCTTAAAATACCGTTACCGAAATAACTGAAATATCGCTAACCTTAAAATACCGTTACCGAAATAATTAAAAAACCGTTATCCTTAAAATACCGTTACCGAAATAACTAAAAAAAAATAGCGTTACCCTTAAAATACCGTTACCGAAATAAACGAAATAGCGTTACCCTTAAAATACCGTTACCGACATAACCTAAAATATCGTTACCCTAACGATAACCGCATTCGTTTCGGTTACTATCCAAGCTTTTTTGAGCAAGGCCAAAATAATTATGTTTTTAAAACTTCTCAAAACACACGTGTCTGCTGGAGCAGCGTCAAAGTGCTATATAAGCTTTAGGAAATACAATAGACCAGGGCTGGCAAAACTATGACACGCGTGTCAGTAGTGGCACGCGAGTGGATTTTAGGTGGCACGCGACGTTTTGTTGGATATTTTCAAAAAATTGAAACTATTAGAAGACCAGCAAAAATTCAGTTAAATGTTAAATTTCGCTACAAAAATGTGTGATTTAACTCCATAATGGTGAAATTTTTCATAGAGCTTGTAAATCGTCTTTTAAAATGAATGAAACTCTGTATTGCCCTCATATTTTGTTTAAAGAAATACGGTTAATACAGAACTCGCAAATTCGATTATCATAAAATTCTGGCAAAATTTCTAAAATTCTAGATTGAAAGAAATTTAAATGTTTCGGTGAGAAAATGCGTCATAATCGGAGAAATAAAAAGTACCAGAAAATTGCACAAAAATGGAAAACAACTTGTAATAAAATTGGATCTTGGATTGGATCGATTTTACGTCATTTCTTGGATGTTATTTAATTTTTCCCTTTGGGGTTATTTCAGCGCTAATAAATATGTACATCTGCGATGATATTTTTAAGAGAAATTTTCCAAATTTTTAAAAAAGGTTTTTTTAATAGACAACTAAAGTTAAGGTGCCACGCTAGAAATTTTTACAAGATGAACTGAACAGATGAACTAAAGAAGAAAACTGCGTTTACAGATTTAAAAAAAGTTAACCCAAAAAAAAGTGAGACAGTTTTTTGTCTCTCCTGAAAAATTTAAAAAAACGGACTTGACATATTTGCCGACTAAGCCAACGATATTATAGTTTTAAATTATTTTTTTTTTAATATAGTGGAGATTTATTGATTAAAAAGAATCATATATCTTAAAGAACTTATTCTAAATTATTTATTTCAGTTATTAAAACATTGACTTTGCCGTATTAACAATATTTTTTTGTTGAAATTGTATCTATGTAGCTCTTTTGTCGAATATCCCCCAAGTTTGAGGCAGTTTCGCCGATTTGGGTTACTTTGAAAATCATTAAAAAAGTAATAGAAAATATGCAAATAATTAGAATAAAAATCATAGAAATTAAAGCCAAGATATGTAGATCTTCAATTTGAAAGTAATTTTTGAAAAATAATTAGGGGTTAAGAAATGACAGTGCTTTGAAAAAAAGTGGCGAAGGATGCCCCTCTACCCTACAACATATTGGAAAAAATTAAAACGGATTCTTATTGCACAACCATCAAAAGTGAAAAATATTTTGTAATGTGTAAGTCATATTCTGCCTTTGTTATGTAGAAGAAAAGAGTGGTGCCATATCTTGTGCAAGAGTATTGTACATCTTATTGTACGGTGTAGAGCAAAACGACGATAATATTTGCAATACTGACTAGTGTATATCTCCCAAGAAAGTGTGCATAATCGGTTCAAAACCACATCAATTCTAAAACATGTTTCACTGGAATACCGTGAAACCCGGACCCGTTTCACGCAATTTAAATTTGTATTCGCAATAATGCCATTAACAATAAACAAATAACCTAAAGTTAACACAAAATGAAAGTTAAAAAAATCAAATTTATATGGAATTTGACATCCGTAAATATACATTGAGAGAATTGTCTACATGCTATTTATGAATTTTTACGTTGATACAATGAAGTTTCGCTGGAATTCGTCCATTTAAACATTTCTTTTAATTGATTCAGTTTTTCATAAAATTTTATAAAAAATTTCATATTATTTAATAAAAATTTTATACACTCAATAAAAACGTTTTATTAAAAAGAAAATTTTGATGCTTTTTCATAAAATTTAAGTAAGTAAATTTATATTTTCATTAACTAAAATTTTATTTAAATAGAAGTAAAATTTTTTTATATCGATGGTTCCTTGTAACACATCAGCTGAAAATAACGTAGGATAACCAATAAAACAACAATTTTTTTTTTTTTTTTGGCAGAATTCGAGTTTGTTCATCAACATAGTCTCCTTCAAGAGCGATACAATCACTCCAACGCTTTTCAAACATTTCTATACTTTTTTTATGGAATGATTTATCTTTGGCCTCAAAATAGGCCTCTGTTTCGGCAATCACCAAATCTTTTTCCAGCTAGCATTTTTTGAAGTCTGAAAACAGGTAAAAATCGCTGGGGGGAATACGGTGGGTGCGGAAGCAATTGAAAGTGTAATTTGTGCAATTTGGCCATGGTAGCCAACGACTTTGGAGACGGTGCATTGTCTTGGTGAAAGAGCACTTTTTTCTTCTTTATATGGGTCTGGTTTTTTGCGATTTCCTCCTTCAAACGCATCAATTGGGCCATGTAGCGATCGCTATTGATGGTCTGGCCTTTTCCAAGATGGTCAATGTACAAAATTCCAGCCGCATCCTAAAATACTGATGCCATAACTTTACCAGCTGACTGTTGCGTCTTTGGCTTCTTCGGGCGAGGTTCGCAAGTTGCTGTCCATTCAGCTGACTGCCGACTTGACTTTGGAGTGAAGTCACAGATCCAAGTTTCGTCCATTATTACATACCGATGCAAAAAGTCCTTTTTATATCGGCGAATCAGTTACAAACAGCTCTTACAATTATCGATACGTTGTTGTTATTGGTTCACTGTGAGCAAACGCGGCACCCATTTCGAGAACAGCTTTCGCATGGACAAATGTTCATGCAAAATAAAGCCGGCATGTTCCTTCGATATCTTTAAGGTATCAGCTATCTCCTGAAACTTCTCTTTACGTTATGTCAAAATGATTTTGTAAACTTTTTTGATGTTTTCCGCTATCACCATCTCTTTTTGGCGACCAGAGCGTTCGGCATCATCGGTTTTTGTACGACCACGTTTAAAGTCAGCAAACCACTTTTCTACTATTGGTCTCGATGGAGCAGAGTCCGAATAACACTTATCAAGCCAAGCTTTGGCTTGAACGGTTTTTCCCCCATTAAAAAGCTATGATAAATATACACAAGAAATTGCTTTGAATCCATTGTTTTTAAAATCGCAAAAGGAGCGTCACTAAAGCAGCTGTAACTTGTTCACTAATGAACGAAATGTCGTTAAATTTTGACAGGTATCATCATAAAGTTGTTGGTTCCAAAAAATCACATGGATTTTTCATTAGTGGCGCCACCTATGTCCTATAAATTTTTCAGCCGATGTGTTAAAAAGGCTCGAACTCGTTTTTATATTTCTTTAGAGGAGGAGGAAGAATCTTAATAAAATCTTAAAAACTTTGGATAACTTTGTATGTAGAGTTTTTCAGACTTAAACTAATTTTTTTTTGTGATGGACCAACACTCAGGGGATGCCCCCTATTAACGCAGTGCATTGTGTTGGTATTAGGAAAATAGGTTATGAGGAGGAGGAAAGAGGGAGTAGTGTTCCGACGATGCTCCAATGAGTCAATAGAGCTGGATACCCTACTGTCCTTCATGAGCGCCGACGCCCTCCTTTGCTCACGGTCCAGAAGCTCCAAAACAGACTTCTAAAGAAATAAAAAATTTACATTGAGTTAGGGATATGTAACAGTTTAAGTTACAGCGGTTTTTTTTTACCTTTTTAACTAATTTTTAGTAGAGCTTATTAGAAGTGCTTTTTGCTTTCTCTCTCGTGTAGATGTACTTTTTTAATTTGAAAACTTTTTTTAAATACATAGCGTTTATATGCCACGTTAATATCTAACAAAAACAGGAAACTCTTCCTGTTTTTATGGATAAAAAATTAAATAAATACATTAACTTTGCATTAAACGGTTAATCGAATAATAGCAAATTTTCTCGATTAACCGACCCGAATAATTGGTTAATCAATTTCAGTGATTTTTCGAATAATGATTAACCGGTTAACCGCCTATGTCGAAGAATTGGAAACACTATTATTGACAAACAAAAAATGATATGCAGCACAAAACAAGAAAATTTATTTTTTCGAGAGCCTTATAACTTTTGATTTATTGTATATAAATAAATGAAAATTTATAATTTTGTTTAAAATATACATACATATGCCGAAATTTAGGGTGGAAATAAAAAAAATATATTTATCATGTAGATTTTAAGAAAAGTTAATTAAACATTTTTTATCGTTTTTCTTGATACCGACTTTTTGGCATATAGGTCAAATCAGTTCACTTCAGCTTAGCAGCGACAACAAACAACTGTAATAAATAATAATAAATGAATCGCTTCACTGGCGGAATGAAGAATTTCATTAATTTAATGGACTTTTCATAAACATACATTGGCTTTAAAGCAACATATTTCATAGATTTTATGAAAACTTTCAATGGACGAGTTCCAGTGGCAATTTTCATTGAAACAATAAAGAAATTTATAACTGAAGTGAAGATAATTCTTTTAGTCTGGGCACATGGGTTGTCAGCAGCCTAAACTCCAATAAAAAATCTTGTATTTACGATCTTGTAATATATAGTGTTTAATTTTTCATTTTGAATTATTCAAATAACTGTTCAAAGAATTATTAAAACACATATTTAAAATAAAAATCTCTAAATTTTGAGACTTTTATTTTCCAAATTTAAAATACACACATTATTGGAATTTTATATTAAATAAAAATAAAATTTCAAGTATTTATAGATTTGTGAATAAAGTAGAGAGTTTTTCCTTGCCTGCTACAACAATAAAAAATAACCAGTCTTGTTAAAATTCGAATGGGTTAAAACGGACTTCTGTCAAAATTTTCTTTAAAATGATAAAAGAAGAGAACACCGAAAAAATAGCCCATATGGGCGATAGGTCCAAATATAGACCGATCCTATCTAGAATCAATGGGTTTTTTCCTTGGGACCATGTAAGTCAGCCAACTAAATTTCATTGAAATATCTTCGTATTTGCGATCTGCAGCGTGTAAACAAGCCAATGTTGGGCGGGGGGCCTTATGTGGACACTAGGTCTAAACATGGACCGATTTTAACCAAAATCAATAAACTTTGCTCTTGGTCCGACATAGGTCTGTGTAGCAAATTTTATCAAAATATATTAATATTTGCGACCTGTAGAGTGCGCACAAGAATGCATGGACAGACGGACGGACAGACGGAAATCGATAAATCGAAACAAGAATTGATTCTGAGTCGATTGGTATACTAAAAGGTGAGCCTAGTTCCAATATTTGTTGGTGTTACAAACTTATTATATTATACACTGTCCACGTATTATACACTGTCCACGTATTGGTGTAGGGTATAATTATAAGAAATGTAATTCAAGTGTTGCCATATGATTTGAAGAAAACTTTTTTTCAAAGCACTTTTTTCAAAAAATAATTTAAAATATAAGAAAGATTAGCGTAATAAAAGTGATATGCTAATTTCTAAGAAGACATGTGTAAAAATATTTAAGAGAAGAAAAATTCTTCCTTCAGTATGTCCTTTTTTAAAAACCAATTTGTTTACACAACAAATATTAATGACATTACCATGGTATTGGTTATAAACAACAGAAATTAAAACAAAGTATTTAAACATGTAAGGAAATATAAAAAACATATAAGGAAATATAAATACCAGTACAACTATCACGTAAATCAGAATTAACCTCAACAAATGTGTTACAAAAATAAAAAGTTATCTTAATAAAAACAACGTTAAAGGGCCAGTTTTGTAGTCACAAATAAGATCTATTTTTTTCATAAATATTTCTTTATACATTTTCAAGCAGAATTTCTTATTTAAACAATTTTTAGGAAAAAAATAGTTTTTAGTTCTGACTATCGAACAAAATTTCTTACTTAAGAACTATTTAAGTCAAAAATCTATCTATGACTATAAAACTGGCCCTAAATAAATTTTTAAGATACCTGAAAAACGTACAAGTTTCAAATATTAAAAAAAAACAATCCTTTAAATATCTGCTCATTCCAGATGTGTTCGAAACATGTGTTAGTGTGCGTTTTCAATTTCAGATTTACCAACTCACGTTTGAATCATTAAACTTTTTAATACCACCTCTTTACCTTATCCGCCTTAATTTCATTCATTCTTCTTAGGTTTGTTAGTTCATTTGCTCATTTAGTTCGTAATTTTCATTCTTTAGGTCACAAAGTACGAGTATTAATCATATGGGATTAATTTTTGCACAATTTTTATTAAAAAATTTTAACAATAAATACAAAATGAAACAAACCAGGTATACTTTTATTTCTCATAGCGCTTTTTTAGCAAATACAAATAAGAGATTCGTTGTGACAACCGAATTTGTCGACAACCGAATTTTGGTAGTTACATGTACTATCACATTATTCGGTTGCAGCTATCAATATTTTCCTTTATACCTACTTTATAGGAATAATACAAAATAGTTGGTCCAACCGAATTGTTTTGGTGAACCCCACCGAATTTATTATTCAGTAGACCTAACCGAATTTTGGTAGTAATTTCTATCGAATTAAATAAATCACTGTTTTAATTTAATTTTTTTTATTTATTTATTTATTAGTTACTAAAACATTAAATAGATACTTATAAAATTACTAAATAAAAAACATAAAATTTTCAGAATATGTAAGTTTTTTAAGAGAAAAAGTCCTCTGTGATGATTGTTTTATAAGAAAATCTCTCAAAATCTGTGCAGAAGCTTTAAAATTCTGAAGAATTTTTGCTAAAGAAAAACCACTATATTCTAAGGAATTTTTCGTGTACAAAAAGCTTCATATCCTGAGTACTGTTTCTTACTGAAAATTTGAAGACCTGACATTTTGAAGACTATTTCTTATAGGATAATCTTCAAAATCTGAGGGTTTTTTGGATTTAGATCCTCATGTTCTAAAAACTTGTTTCTATAGGAAAACCTTTAGGTTCCAAAGAATTTTCAGGGAACCCGTAATTAAATAAATGCAAAAAACAAAAAAAAAACTTTTTTACTCCTAAATATTAGATTGCACAGCTAAAAAATACAGGTTTTACCTATTGTCTTCCAAAATATAGCCATATGCGCGTCCACTCAGGAGACCTGCCATATTCAGATCCTTTCAATTTCCCTGATGAAGTTTCTTTGAGACAGCAGATTCTCCTTTCAATCAAAACTGGGTTACAGGTTCTATTACAATTAATTATTAATTGGCAATTCGCACTATTGAAGTTGACACCTTTGAAAAAAATATAACAATTGGTAAAAACCAGGCACGTAGCTAGGGGGGGTTGATCATTTTGAAACAAATAAAAATCTAATATGACAATATCATATTAGAATTTGGACTTGAGGTGGAAGAATATTCTAACTAAATTATCCAAAAATATTTAAAATTTTTCCAAAAATTTTTTAAAATTGGCCAAAAATTATTCAAAATTGTCCAAAAATGATTGAAAATTGTCCAAAAATCATTCAAAATTGTCCAAATATTGTTTAAAATTGTCTAAAAACTTATCATATTTGTCCAATTGCATTTCAAAATTGTCCTAAACGTATTTTAAACTTTTCAAAATGTATTTTCAAATTATACAAATATATTTTAAAATATTACAACTATTTTTTAAAATATTTTATTTGTATTTAAGAAAATTCCATTTGTATTTTAAAATTGTCCAAATGTATTTCGGAATTATTAATTTCTATTTAAAAATTTTAAATCTGTATTTCAAAATTGTCCAAATGCATTTCAAATTATACCATTTGTATTTAAAAATTCTCCAAATGTATTTGAGAAAATTCCAAATCTGTTTAAAAAAACTATATTTGTATTCCAGAATAGAGTTTTTTTAAATACATTTGGAATGTTCTGAAATACATTTAGAGGATTTTGAAATACAAATGGAATTATTTGAAATGCATTTGAACAATTTTGAAATACAGATTTAAAATTTTTGTGAATAATTTTGAAATGTATTTGGACAATTTTAAAATACAAATGGAATTTTCTTAAATACAAATTAAATATATTAAACTATATTTGTAATATTTTAAAATATATTTGTATAATTTTCAAATACATTTTGAAAATTTTAAAATACATTTTGGACCATTTTGAAATGCAATTGGACAAATATCAAAGTTTTTAGACAATTTTAAACAATTTTAGAAGACTTTTGGTTAATTCTTAAACATTTTTTGACAATTTTCAATAATTTTTGGATAAATTTTGAATAATTTTTGGACAATTTTAAAATATTTTTGGACAAATTTAAAACATTTTTGGACAATTTTAAAACATTTTTTGATAATTTTAAAACATTTTTATACAATTTTGAAATATATTTGGAATTTTCTGAAATTAAACTGAAAATGGTGAAGTTCACTCGTTCATTCGAGAAATTTTTTGAATTGTTAATACATTCAAAATTTAAATATTTTTGCTGAAAAAACAGCTGAATTTAGCAGAATCTGTTTGCCAAACATTAGCAAGATACAAAATTGACTATTTACCCTGCTAAAATCAGCAAAAAATTTACTGGAAATTAGTCGACTAAACCATCACAAAGAATTTTAAATTTTTAGTTTTTATTTTATTTTCTTAATGCGAATAAAATCTACACTGCAGAAAGCAGCCTACTATTTTCTAGCAAATAGTTCTGTTTATTGTAGCAGGAACAGCAACAGTTAGCAAGATAAATTTGCAATTCAATTAAACGAAATTTAACTCAAATATTACTAAAATTTCGTATATTTACCAGTTGCATTTTTGCTGTACTTATCTTACTAACATTTAGCAAAAAGGCTTTACTTTTTTCAAAAGCTTTCTGTGCAGGGCCCCTTTTAACTAATTTTGAGTACCTTTTCTTTTCTATTTTTTCAGGATTTTTCTATCAGTATAAGATTATATAATGTCAGTGGTTTGTTTGATAATTCCGAATAAAATAAAAGAACCGAAAATAATAGTTGAAATTTAACTCATTCGTGAACGCGAGAGAGTTCCTAACTCTAAAAATGTGCAAAATTTTTGGGGTTTCGCGCCACACAGATATTTTAAGCGAGCTAACTCTGTAAAATCCTCTGGAATTTTCATTTCACTTCGCGTTGGAACCATCGGGCTTGCAATTATATTTGCGCTTGAATGGCGCACTCCATTGTAAATCAAAATAATAATGATGTAATATTTAACCTTAATATTTAAGCTTTCCGATAATCTATAAAATTGTAATATAACGTTCTAAAACTAATATCGAACAAGGAAACCGGACAAAAAAATTAAAAATGTGTCCAAAAGGTGTTAGAATATAATTTCACTGTTAAAATCAAGTAACAAAACTTTCAGGCACAGTATTTAAATTGTTTAACCCACATATCTTTAAAGACACGTCTACCTACCCTTCTACGAAGTTTTGTCAGAAAATTCGCACGGAATCCATGCTTGACAAAACTGAGTAAAACAATATACTCCATATCTAAAAAGGATTGCAGAAAATTTAAAATATTGGCAAAAAACTAAAATTTTTGAAAATTCAAATCACGTAAATATCAAATTACACTTGAAATATATAACTTAGTTTAGAACTTAGACAATGCGTTAAAAATTAAATTTTATTTTATGTTTATTTGCCATTCTTATTTGTATTATTAAACAAGTTTTAAAAAGCCTTCGGCCCTTACAGATATTTTTGCGTTCTTATAGATAATTTTATAAAATTTTCTGTCTCTGTCTATTATTAACTTCTCCTTCTCTTTTTACTATTAAGTTCGGAAAATTGTAAAAGGGGCAGCTGGTGCAAAGATAAACAAAAAACACCATTGTAAAAATGTTAAATTTTTATTAGGCAAAGAAATACACAAAATAAACTTCTATATATAAAAATTAACTGAACAAAGTCACAAAAATTTTAAATGAAAAAAATATGTGCATCTGCGCGATTTTTCAGACTAAAACTATATGCATTTTATTTTTTTTCTTTTAAATAAAGTTTTGGGTTAGAAAAGTGATTTTGTCCGTTAGATCGAGGAATTCTTGCTTACTTTCATTTTACTGAACTTTATACGAAAAGTAAAGGAGTACACTTAACTTAAAATAAAATATTTTTTTAAAGGTTATAAATTTTTTTCTGTGTTTATAGTTTTATAAGTTTCCCCAGTAAACAGAAAAAAAAATTGGAAAAATTAAACAAAAATTTTTGAAAAGCCCCCCCGAAAGAAATTCCTAGCTACGTGCCTGGTAAAAAAGTATAAATGAAATTGGCGAAGAACTTATTAAAATATAAAATTACCTTTAATTTGCATAGATTCCCAGCAAAAACATGGTAATGACAGGTCATTACCATACGGATTACCAAGTAATGATAGGTCATTGCCTTTTGCATTACTTTAAAATAAAAAATAATGACTTACTGATAATAAGTTATAGAATTATTTACATATTCGTGCAAAGTAATCACTTACTGGTAATTGATTAAATAATTACTGATTAAGTCTTTTTTTATATTAATATTTTATTTATAAAATTGTTTTGAACTAAATAGCAAATTTCCAAAGGTAAAAAGTTTTTTTTTCCAATATGACCCACTATTTTACAATGTAGGGTAACCACTTATTTCCTAACTTTTGAGTAACCACTTATTCTATCTTTGTGAGTAACTACTTATTCTTTCACTATGGGTAACTCGTTATTTGCACTTTTTTTGTAAGCGAGAGGGTAATGACCACCCATGAATTTTTGGACATCGCGAACAAAAGTAATGTTGCGAGTAAATAGCCTGGTAAGTAGTGAAACCCTTTGTGTCCCAGCAAAAACATGGTAATGACAGGTCATTACCATACGGATTACCAAGTAATGATATGTCATTACCTTTTGCATTACTTTAAAATACAAAATAATGACTTACCGATAATAAGTTATAAAAGTACTTATATGTTCGTGGAAAGTAATCACTTACTGGTAATTGATTAAATAAGTACTGATTAACGGTGGGTCTCATACTGTAGGTTTAACTTTATCTTAACTATAAACAAAAGAAAATGTCAAAACGAGTAAAAAGGTTAAAGTCGGGCATGCCGACTATACAATACCCTACACCACTCTGGTGTATTGTTTGGATCCGAAATTCGAATGGGTTAAAATGGGGCTTGTGTCAAAATTTTCTATAATGTAAGTCAGCGCACCAAATTTCATTAAAATATCTTTATATTTGCGACCTGCAGTTTGTAACCAAGCCAATTTTGGGGGGACCCTTATATGGGCACTAGTTCTAAACATGGACCGATGTTCACCAAAATCAATAGGCTTCGTCCTTGGGCCAACATAGGTCTATGTACCAAATTTCATCAAAATATCTTAATATTTGCGACCTGCAGCGTATAAACAATATAATTTTGGGGGGACCCTTATATGGGCACTAGTTCTAAACATGGACCGATGTTCGCCAAAATCAATAGGCTTCGTCCTTGGGCCAATATAGGTCTATGTACCAAATTTCATCAAAATATCATAATATTTGCGACCTGCAGCGTATAAACAGTATAATTTTGGTAGGACCCTTATATGGGCACTAGGTCTAAACATAGACCGCTGTTCACCAAAATCAATAGGCTGCGTTATTGGGCCAATATAGGTCTGTGTATCAAATTTCATCAAAATATCTTAATATTTGCGACCTGCAGCGTATAAACATTATAATTTTGGTAGGACCCTTATATGGGCACTAGGTCTAAACATGGACCGATGTTCACCAAAATCAATAGGCTGCGTTATTGGCCCAATGTAGGTCTGTGTACCAAATTTCATCAAAATTTCTTAATATTTACGACCTGCAGCGTATAAACAGTATAATTTTGATAGGACCCTTATATGGGCACTAGGTCTAAACATGGACCGATGTTCACCAAAATCAATAGGCTGCATTATTGGGCCAATATAGGTCTGTGTACCAAATTTCATCAAAATATCTTAATATTTACGACCTGCAGCATATAAACAGTATAATTTTGGTAGGACCCTTATATGGGCACTAGGTCTAAACATGGACCGATGTTCACCAAAATCAATAGGCTGCGTTATTGGGCCAATATAGGTCTGTGTACCAAATTTCGTCAAAATATCTTAATATTTACGACCTGCAGCGTATAAACAGTATAATTTTGGTAGGACCCTTATATGGGCACTAGGTCTAAACATGGACCGATGTTCAAAAAAATCAAACTTGTTCGTCCTTGGGCCAACATAGGTCTGCGTACCAAATTTCATCAAAATATCTTAATAGCTGCGACCTGTAGAGTGCGTACAAGATTGCATGGACAGACAGACGGACGGACGGACGGACGGACGGACAGACGGACATCGTTAAATCGAAATAAAAAAAAATTCTGAACCGATCGGTATACTATAAGGTGGGTCTACGACCAATATTTTTTGGTGTTACAAACATCAGCACAAACTTATAATACCCTGACCACATAGTGGTGTAGGGTATAAAAATGTACACAAAACAATAACAAATTTTTGGGTTAACTATTAACTAAAGTTTAAACCTGAAGTATGAGACCCACCGTAAGTATTTTTTTATATTAAAATTTTATTTATAAATTTGTTTTGAACTAAATAGGAAAATTTCCAAGGTAAAAAGTTTTTTTTGCCAATATGACCAACTATTTTACAATGTAGGGTAACCACTTATTTCCTAACTTCTGAGTAACCACTTATTCTATCTTTGTGAGTAACTACTTATTCTTTCAATATGGGTAGCTCATTATTCGCACTTTTTTTGTAAGCGAGAGGGTAATGACCACCCATGAATTTTTGGACATCGCGAACAAAAGTAATGTTGCGAGTAAATAGCCTGGTAAGTAGTGAAACCCTTTGTGTGCTACTTACTCGGTTAATTACCCGGTAATGTCTGTTTTTGCTGGGGTGCTACTTACTCGCTTAATTACTCGGTAATGTCTGTTTTTGCTGGGTTACAGTTAATTTTGTTATAAATTGCAAATATTTTATGTTATTTGTGAAAGTATTTTTATCTTGTATTAATTGTATAAATTACCTTTAATTTGCATAGATTACCCGAGTAAAAAAAATTATATATAATCATATGTGGCATATATTACAATATATAATTAGACAAGTCGTTATGTATATCCATATATAATTATATATGGCGTCTTTTTCCAAAATTTTTCCTTATATTATGCCATATATAATTTCATCTAATTAGATACTGGCCTTTATAATATTGGATATGGTATATATGATTATATATTACATAGCATAGCTGATCTTATTGCATATATAGTTGTATATAGAGCTATATCTTTATATATATGGTGGCATGTTAGCAATATATAATTATATATGGTATCATTTAAACAATATATAACCATATATGGTGCCAGTTAAACGAGATATTATCATATATGGTGGCATTTAAACAATATATGGTCATATATGGTACCTCATGAACAAAATCTTTAATACAGTTGCAGATATGATAATATATGCTACTATATATAGTGCCATATATATTTATATATGGTGTTATTCAAGCAATATATTACCATATATGGTGCCACTTAAACCATATACTATCATATATGGTACCTCATGATCAAAATTTTTAATACAGTTCCAGATATGATAATATATGATACTATATATAGTGCCATATATATTTATATATGGTGTTATTTAAACAATATATTACCATATATGGTGCCACTTAAACCATATATTATCATATATGGTGCCATTTCAACAATATATGCTCATATATATTGGACCTCATGAACTACATTTTTAATACAGTTCCAGATATGATAATATATGCTACTATATATAGTGCAATAAATATTGATATATGATATCATTTAAACAATATATTACCATATATGGTGACATTTAAACCATATATTATGATATATGGTCATATATTACCATATATGACCATATATTTCAGCAATATATGGTCATATATGGTACCTCATAAACAACATTATTTATACAGTTCCAGATATGATAATATATGCTATTATATATTGTATAGTACCATATACTTTGATATATCGTATCATTTAAACAACATACCACCCGCGAAAAAAAATTTATTCGGTAGCATATCTTTTTTTATTTGGCATCATACTAAATTATATAAAATTTAATCCGGAAAATGGATTAATCAAATTGTATATCAACGAATAAAAAAGATATTTGAATTGATTTAATTTCATCCAATTTTATCGGAGTTTTGGTCTTATTCAATTGTATTAAATTTTGTTTGTTTATATGAATATGTATAGTGTAGGAAAACGACCAATTATTTAACTGAGAGAATTATCTGAATGATATTAATAAATTTTTGCACAAAACCGATGAAATTTCACTGGGCCTCGTCTATTGAAACATTTTTGATAAAATGTTGTGAAAATATTCATTTTATTTATTAAAAGTTTCATACACTTATTGAAAAAGTTTCATTAAAACTAAATTCATAAAATATATGAAGATTTTTCACCAAATTTAAGAAATTTATCATTTACCTTGTGAAGAAAACTTTATTATTTTACTAAAAAATTTCATTAAAACTGGTCCAGCAAACTTCTCTCTATGTGGGTTATATAAATCCATTATCAGTTAGTTGTAACTGCACAGAAGAAAAAAATTAAAATCATACAGAAACAACGTTTACTAAGATAGAAAAAGCTTTGAAATCACACAAATCTCAGGTTTTTTTCTTTTTATATAAAAAATTGTCTGCTTATTTTTAAAATCGAAAAACACATTAACTTAAATATGAAAAAGTTTAACTATAATTTACTTTAATAAGGATCAGCCACCAATTAGAAAATTTTGTTTCAAAGTTTCTTACTTAAATAAAATATCCTACTAAGTGATGACTATAACACTGGCCCTAATATTCATACTTTATTTACAAAGTGTTCGTAAAAAATCAAATGTTAATTAAAATCTGATATAGTAATTGATTTAACTATAATTTTTCTCTGTGTAGTTACTTTTCTTATTATTTCTTTCATTAGATTTAAGATTTGATATTGTAATTAAAAAGTGCAACATTGGTATGTCTCATTTATCCCAGAAATGAAAAAATTTTGGGTCATTAAAAACCCTAGATGCAACATAACATATACCCCCTGTTTTTATAAAGCGAGCGGAATAATTCCTCCTGAGGAATGTGTGTATTTTGTTATTGTAACAAAAACAAAATACACACATTCCTCTGGAGGAATTTTTCCTTTCGCTTTATAAAAACAGGGGGATAAGCTCAGCTTTTTAATTTTGTATTGAATTATTAAGTATATACCCAGTGTAGAAAATCATTACCAGATATGTGGTTATGTAACTACATACTTGGTAATAGTAACTAGTTACTTTTTTTATTACATTGGCGATGTCGCGAAAAATAATGAGTTGTAGTTACACACCAGAATACGAAAAATCAAAAAATATATCGTTACCTATGTGCTTACCAGTACTGACAAAAATAATGAGTCTAAAAATAGATTTTCTAAAAAATAAATTATATAAAAAAAATATTTTTTATTGTATTTTTTTTTTAAATAAAATTTGCTGGTGCGGGAATCGAACCTGGGTCTACAGATTGCCAGTCAACAGCTCTACCATCTGAGCTATATTGACATGTAATATTTAATAGATAAAAACACAATTGACCTGCTGCACACAAGTAAGCTTACTCGCCAACATACAAAAAATCAAAAAATATGTGGTTACATATATCCTTACCAGTGTTTAAAAAATATTGAGTCTAAAAATAGATTTCAAAAAATTTTCAAAAAAATCTAAAAAATTATTTTCTATTTGAAATAATGATAAAAATAAGTAATTATCAGTAACTCATTATTATATGTTTTAAAATAATACAGAAGGTAATTGGGTGTCATTACTGGTAGTCCAAAAAATAATGATATGTCATTACCGTTTCTACACTGGGTAATTGTATTTAAATCCACATACATTTTGTTTGATTCGAGATAGTAAATAATTTTATCTAAAATATTCTTGGGTCGCATTTAGTTTTATAAAGTGCTGTTCGAAGCAATATAAAAATGTATCTTCAACGAGATATAATTTGATCAAGTATATGTATTTGTATATGGAATATAAAATGATATAAGAGATAAGATTTTTTAGGATATGATTATATAAGGCAACGAATAAGAAAATTTTGAAAATCGGAATCGATCGCAGATAAATTCAAATTTAATTTTATACGTTGTTATTCACTCTTTAATATGAATAGATACAATTGGAACAAACCTAACTTGATCAAATCTAATCCTTTTTTCGCGGGCATGTATGGTACCATTTAAACAATATATTTTCATATATGGTACCATTTAAACAATGTATTGTCATATATGATAACTCATCAGCAACTACAATATTAACTGTATTTCAGAAGCTATTAATTGTATTTCAGAAATTATAATTGTATTTCAGAAATTATCGAATGTACTTCAGAAATTATTAATTGCATTTCAGGAATAATCAAATCTATTTCAGAATTTGTTGATTGTATTTCATAGTTAATAGAGAAAAATTTCTGAAATATATTTCATAATTTCTGAAATACAATTGATAATTTCTGAAATACAGTTTGATAATTTCTGAAATAGAGTTGTGAATTTCTGAAATACAATTAATAATTTCTGAAATACAATTGATAAAACTGAAATTCAAAAAAACAATTCATAAATCTGAAAAATAATTGATAAGTTCTGAAATACAATTGATTATTTCTGAAACACAATTGATAAATCTTAAAAAAAATTGATACAATCGGAATGGAGTAGAGCGTCAAAAAGATGTAAATAAAATTATTTTATTAAAAAAATTCAATTTAATAAAAAAAAAATATATAATTTTATAAAAAAATGTATAGACAAAAAAAATATAATTTTATAAAAAAAAATTCATATTGCAAAAAAAAAATTTTTTTATCCGAAAAATGGTGGATCGTACTGCAGTAATTTAAAAACAACCTTGGATCTAATATGATGAAATACGATCCGAAAAGCGAGTTTATCTAATTATATAAAATTGGATGTGACATAATGATAATCAAGAAGTAATTTCAATAGAATGGACAATTTAATGCAATCTGAGCGATATCTGAATGAATTATTCTTGTCTAATGGTATCAAATAAAATGTAACTTTTTGTATTAAATCTAATTTTATATAATTAGATTAACCCATTTTTTCGATCTGCCATTTTTCGGATCAAATTATATCTAAGTTTATCCCCAAATATATTGCTGGATCTAATTCGATCTCCCATTTTTCGGATCAAATTAGATCTAAGTTTATCCACAAATATATTGCTGGATCTAATTCGATCTGCCAAAATTGAGATCAAATTAGATTTAAGTTTATCCACAAATATATAGCTGGATCTAATTCGATCCGCCATTTTTCGGATCAAATTAGATCTAAGTTTATCCGCAAATATATAGCTGGATCCGCCATTTTTCGGATCAAATTAGATCTAGGTTTATCCCCAAAGACATCATTGGACTTCCCAATTTTGAGATATAACTTGATCTTAGTTTATCCCCATATATACAATGGGATCTAATACGATATGATTGGATACACCCAATTTTGAGATCTAATTGGATCAGCTAGATATTACAGCAGATCTTAAACAATATCAAATTGGATACAATTAGATATTGCGCGAGATCAAATTTTTTTTACTCGGGTACAGTTAATTTTGTTATAAATTGCAAATATTTTATGTTATTTGTGAAAGTATTTTTATCTTGTATTAATTTTTTATTTTTTTATTCAACTTGTGTTTTTATTTATATTTTTATATTTGACATTTAAAAGGAATATGCCGATTTTAATACAAACGTCTATCCGTTATGATGACTAAATTTATTTGAAACATTTATGTTTTTCACATTTGTTACAATGTCGTAATTGAAAATCTATCAGAATTTTTTTATAAATCGGTTTATGCAACCATAATTTGGTAGAAAATATTTAGTATAACATTAGTTAACATTAATTTTTTAAATTTGGTTGCTTCAACTTTCATATAATTGCTGTTTCTAATTCATTTGGAAAATTGTAATATTTTTGGTTTTTGAAACAGTTGCCGCAATCGAATTGTTTTAAATGAATTGCTTTTTGTCTAAATTGGTTGGGAAGCCTAATTTTTACCAAAAAGGCATTTTAGTTCAGTTAGTGATACAAACATTCAATCGCATATATTAACTTTTAACTATTATAATTGATATTCTAGAATTTTAATTAAAATTATGCTATCTTCGTCAAGTTACTGTAATTGCAACAATTTTCTAACTAATCTTTTTCCTATGTGCAGTGTCCGACAAAAGTATTGGCACAGTTAAGCCCAAGCCAGATAAACGCGGCGTATATAATGTTTTACCGAAGTGCGACAGTTTTTCGATAAATCAGGTATCAGAGGACATATATAGAAAGTCAAGTTCTCTAAACTCAACAAAAAAGAGATGCTAAAGCAATAGAAAAGACAGGGAAGTACTCCCACTTCAACAGTTTTTTACGTTCACTTCAACAATCAATTGAAAGTAAAAAACAAATTAACAAACAAAATATATACATATATATTTTTTTTTTTGAAAATTGTTTTACTTCTGACACCGGTTATCGAATTTGCAACCTCAAGATTGACAGTCTAGCCAGCTACCGCTGAGCTACTCTTTGATATAAAAATTTACTGGCATAGAAACACCACTTTGCATCATGAACTATTGTATCTTATTCCCTTCAATAAAATAATTTATTAAGAAAGTGTAAAAGGTGTAATGTAGTTGAAAATTTTTACACAAGTGAATTTTTCATCATTTATTATTATTTTATTTATTTTTCAAAATTGTAAAATTAAAAAATATTTCTGCCGTCAGAATTCGATACCGCGATCATCTGTTTTTAAATAAACTGCATTTAAATCACTTCTTAAGCCCAATCCAGATACTCACAGTGACAGTGGACAGTGGCACTATTGTCAAACTTTGTTCTTGAATTTCGCGATAACTATTCAATATTTTTAAAATTTCATGTTGAATTTCGTTTGAATTCAGCTCTTGTTTATTTAGGAAATTTTCTAATTTCTCGGCAGTTACAAAAAAAAGGAAATAAAAAAACCTGCTTTATCGACAAAACGTCGCACTGCGGTCGACACTGCCTTTATCTGGTTTAGGCTTTAGAATTACTTTTAGAGCAACAACTAAGCGATTTTTTAGATGTTGTTAAGAACAACTTTTAGAGCAGTAAAAATATTCTAACGAATACTTTGGAAACAAGGAAAGAAGTGATTTTTCTTAAGCTGTTCAAAATAACTAACGCAACAGTGAAAGAAATGGTTTGTAAATCATGACTTCCAATTTTTCTGCTGAGATTTTATGTATTTTCTATTATGGTGATCAAACGCTTTTGTTTTTTTTTTTTTTGTTACATTCACAAATATTATTGACATTGGTCAGAATGAAATGACCCGAAAGTGTTAACGTGTTGTTACTGTTTCCTTTTGGATTTTGTAAACATCGAAAGTTAAAGAGTTTGATATAACTAAAACATGTGTCCGACGAATGCAAACCTACAAAGCAGGTATTTTTTTTTTATTTGTCACTGTCAATAGTTTAAAAAAAATATAAATGAACAAGAGCTGCCTTCAAACCAAATTCAATAAGAAATTCTTAAAAATGTTGAATGCGAGGGACTAACAAATTGTCGCTTTTAAGCCTCGTTTAGATTATCACACAAGTGTGTTATACACGTTAGAAATGTGTTGTATAAAGAATATGTATAATAGTGTGAACACAATTCGTTGCACACATGTCAAAATGAGTGTAGGCATTTTAAAAAGAGTTCACACTTTTTTGACAAGCTTTATTTTTTGAAATATTTCACAAAGTTACTTCTTGCCTCAACACAAGTGTTGTGTTATTCAAAAATAAATGTAAAGAAAGATTAGAAGCAACTAATGGTGAAAAAAATTAATGAGTAGAAGAAGAAGATTGCATGTGTAATTAATTACAAAATGGAATGATTAACCGCCAGGTCTGTCACAAATAAAAATATTAAAGCATGTATTGTGTGTGTAGTGTTTTGCAAATTAATAAAAAGAAAGCTTTGAAATATGGAAAAACAAAGCACAAAATCCTTCTTTTTTTACGTTTTTTTAGATAAATATTGAGGATTGTTTTGACTTTCTACTGTTTTTATTTATTTTATAGATTGTTTAAACAGTGTTGAAAGTAAATAGCCAATTGTTTGAATATAATAAAAAATCATTAGTCCTCTTCATAATTGTGTTTTCAATTAATTTAATATGTATTTCAGGTTGTTTTTAACTAAGTAATAAGCGTGTTCGTTTACTTACTACAAGTTACTACTTTTACTACAGCTGGAAAAAATCAATACAAGAAGTAAACAAAACTTTCCAATTGTAGTAAAAGTAGTAAGAATTTCGAGTAAACGAACACACTGACTGAATATTGTGAGTGAGGGAATTTGAATATCAATAGTTTTTCTTTAAATCAACTTTTATTTTTTTCAAATAGTACAAACAGGCAATGAAAGCTACAATACGAATTGCATTTATTATTTAATTAGGATATTTTTTGATCAGAGATATTGACCATTGATTACATACAGTGAACAAAACAAAAGTTGGACACTATATAAAATAAAATTAACAAAGAGATGACAAAGCAAATTGTGGTGAAATTTTTTGTTGTTTTTGTTTTTTCTTTAATATCTTATATGTTAAATGACGCTCCTAGACGAGAAGAAGAAATTCTCATTGAGTTTGTAATTTAATCTAATAAATATTTCTGGAAATTCTAAAACGTCGTCCCCTGACGATTTGCTTAGGCAAGAATGAAATCCGGATAGGGACGTGCCTCTATCAGATTGTTTTTTGCCAGATAAGTTTTGGGAATTTAGCACATTTAATTACTTTATTGTTTGTCCCGATGAAAATAAATTTGAAACAACCATATTATTTGAATTTTTTTTTTCAAACAACATAAGCACATTGTACGTAAAATTAACAGTAATTTTATGCCTTTCAATATTTTCTTTCGTTTTTTGTATTTTTTTTAAATTACAGCTCGTTTCATTTTAATATATAATGTGTCCAACTTTTTTTTGTTCACCGTAGATCTCTTACTCTTGGACATTCGCTGCCAGAGAAAGTATTTCATGAGAATGTGTTGGACATACGTCCCATACATACACAAAAATGTTTTAATGTGTGTGAAAAAATTTGTTTGTTCATTTTATCTTAAATTTACGTGTATGATACTGATATTTTAGGTTACCTATTTTCTCCTTTTCATAAATTTCCTAAAGCCTCTTGTTTCCAAAATGACCAAACATATGAAAAAGTTCCCACCCATTTAAAAACTATGCTCACTATGTAGCAAATACATATATTCAAACAATTTAAATACAATATATGGTATATGTTGATATAGACTATTGAATATGAAATCAAATTTGTTTGAAGATATTCGAAAAACTAAAATGTAGTCAAACATGGAAATTTTGTTTCCAAAAAATGGATATTTTGCTTCCAACTAGATATCATATATGGATATAACATCAACAATGACTTTGGCGTCTTAAACTCATTTTAGTCAAAATTGACAGTGTAGATATTTCTATTAGTTGTTATTTTTTGCATACAGCCTTAAAGTATGCTAATTATATTTAAAAAAGTATAATTATTTCATACATTTTTTTAAAAATAACTCAGGTGAAAATGCAATTTAACTAAAATTAGTTGAATAACTTAAACATTTTTCGCCAACCTAAAATAAAATAGAGTTCAAAGTTTATAATACGACCGATAAATAAATTTAACCTTATCGCCTAGCCCAGGCTATTTTATAATTTATTTTGATAAAGTGTTCTTTAAATGTAATTTTTTACTACAGCGGTATACAAATTTCAAAAAAAAAAATGTCTCAGTACACACTTGGTAGCGTCGTAATAAAAAAATCTTAATCTGTTCAGATGTTTTGGGCAGAGTATTTCAAAGGACAAAAAATGCTATTTTTCTTGTTTTTAATAGCGATTTTCTCAAAATTGTGCTGTCATGAAAAAATTTTAAAAATACAAGCTAAAACCTATTAAAAATATATACTAATGTTCAAACCGCAGCGATTTTTTCTGATTTTGTAAAGAAGTGTTATTGCAAGGTTGGCAGGCAATACCGCTAAAATACCGTTATCGATTCAAAACCCTTTCAACTGACTACCGTTACCCCTAAAATACCGTTACCGAAATAAGTGAAATACCGTTATACTTTATATATCGTTACCGAAATAAATGAAATACCGTTACCCCTAAAATACCGTTACCGTTATTTTTAATTTTCTGCTTTTGGTAATTGCACGTGGATATTCAGTTTTTTTCATAAATTAAGTTGGTAAATTGGTTCTCTTTTAAATCTCGTTTGTTTTTTGTAAAAAAAAATTGCGACATGAACCGAAATAACTGACTTATCCTTATAATACCGTTACCGAAATAAATGAAATACCGTTAACTTTAAAATACCGTTACCGAAATAATCAAAAAACCGTTATCCTTGAAATACCGTTACCGAAATAACTGAAAACCCGTTATCCTTAAAATACCGATACCGAAATAAATGAAATATCGTTACCCTTAAAATACCGTTACCGAAATAATCTAAAATAGCGTTACCCTTACCGATAACCGCATCGTTTTGGTTACCATCCATGGTTATTAACAATAATTATGTATATAAAAAAAATAATTTTAAAGTCCCGCTAAAGAAATGATCTCTTGATCATTGACAGAAAATACACAATTTCTTTATTTAGTTAAAATTTTTTAAATGTTTCGTTAAATTATTGAACATTGCAGTTTATTAAATACACTTAGGCCCAATTACTGAATGTCCAGTTAGGATTTAGCCGACAGTTAAATTCAATTTAACATATGTTATATGTCAGTTAAAGTCTCAGTTAATAGCTAATTGAAAATTCAGTAATTGGTATTTGGAGAAAATATTATTTAATAAAAAAAACAAGAGATATTACTTTTGGCAACAAGAGATATTACTTTTGCGATAAAAAATCGTGACCACAATAATAGGGATGAAAAATTTAGCGAATTACGGTGGGTCTCATACTGAAGGTTTAAGAGGTAACTAATAGTTAACCCAAAATTTTGTTGTTTTTCTGTATACAATTTTTTGACATTTTTTTGTTTAATACACACAGAATATAAATCAGTTGGAAATCCACTAGAATTACCGTGATTTTATCACCTCAATAAATATTTAATTTCAATTAAATAATATCAATTGTATTAGCAAAAAGTCTGGGTTAATAAAAGCAAATTGGAAATTTATACTAAATATTGATTATTTTCGCAACAATAATCGGCATTCATAACCAATTTGGAGTTAAAGGAAATATTTTAAGTCAATTCGATAGTTCCAATTGCTTTAAAAATTTAAATTAGTTCGCCTATCGCCTTTACCTTGCCGTTGCTATTAAAAATTTGTTATAATAACCAAATTGCAATAAACATTTATTCCCAATGTAGAAACGGTAATGACATATCATTATTTTTTGGACTACCAGAAATAACACCCACTTACCTTCTGCATTATTTTAAAACACATAATAATGAGTTACTGATAATGACTTACATATTTTTATCATTATTTCAAATAGAAAATAATTTTCTAGATTTTTTTTTTAATTTTTTGAAATCTATTTTTAGACTCAATATTTTTTAAACACTGGTAAGGCTATATGTAACCACATATTTTTTGATTTTTTGTATGTTGGCGAGTAAGCTTACTTGTATGCAGCAGCCCAGTGTAGAAACGGTAATGACATATCATTATTTTTTGGACTACTAGTAATGACACCCACTTACCTTCTACATTATTTTAAAACATATAACCCGACTAAAAAAGATGTTATATAATCATATATCACCATATATAAACCCATATATACGTCCATATCTAATTTGATCCGAATTTTGGAATATATAATTACATCAAGCGAGATAAGCATGTTATCTCACCTGATACAATTTGATCCGAAAAATGGGTCTATCTAACTGCATCAAATTATATATAAATACATATAATTTGATGAAGATTTTCAAAGAAAATTTTAGTAAATATTATTGAGATCACTTATTTCATTCATATTAAATACTAATGCTTAATGTTTAGAACAAGTTTTGCTAATAAACTTGGAAATAGCTGACAAAATAAAACATTACAAAAATTTGTCGGAACAACTTTTTCTAGGTTAGAGTTTTGGTATTTCTTATAAAATGTGTGTCTTATAAAATAAAAAAAATAACTTTCAGAATTATTTTTTTCATGGAAAAAATAACTGAACTTAAACCATATTTATTTCAACATATGTTTTTCTAATTTTTATTTTCAAATTTAAAAATTGCAATTAAACTTTATAAAATTTTGTATAATATCATGTCAGATGTAATTATATATAAAATTAATACAATTTTCTATTAACTTTGTTATATATTTTGATATAAGATTGTTTATAAAATCTTATATGCCATTATATATAATTATGTATGAACTATATTTGCAGATCTCTTAATATACGGCTGGAGACCAAATCGCATATGATTATATATAACGTTATATCAAACATATTTATGAAACCAAAGTGTTAATATAAATGTATATGGTTATATAAAGCCACGCATACAAACATTTATAATTATATCAAATCATATAAGATTATATGAAAACCTTTTTAGTCGGGAATAATGAGTTAATAATAATGACTTATTTTTATCATTATTTCAAATAGAAAATAATTTTCTAGATTTTTTTGAAAATTTTTTGAAATCTATTTTTAGACTCAATATTTTTCAAACACTGGTAAGGATATATGTAACCACATATTTTTTGATTTTTGGTATGTTGGCGAGTAAGCTTACTTGTGTGCAGCAGGTCAATTATGTTTTTATCTATTAAATATTACATGTCGATATAGCTCAGATGGTAGAGCTATTGACTGGCAATCTGTAGACCCAGGTTCGATTCCTGCACCAGCAAATTTTATTAAAAAAAAAAAAAATACAATAAAAAATATTTTTTTTTATATAATTTATTTTTTAGAAAATATATTTTTAGACTCATTATTTTTGTCAGTACTGGTAATCACATACATAGGTAACGATATATTTTTTGATTTTTCGTATGCTGGTGTGTCACTATAACTCATTATTTTTCGCGAAATCGCCATATAAAGGTAATAAGAAATGTAATAACAAAAGTAACTAGTTACCATTACCAAGTATGTAGTTACATAACCACATATCTGGTAATGAGTTTATACATTGGGTTATTAAGTCTTTACTAGCAATTTCGTATCATATGTTGGTCATATTAACCAAATATTTTCAGTTATGACGCCCAAAACAACCAAAATAAAAATGTTGCAACAACTTCGGTGATCACAACTAATAAAAAGCAAAATTAGAACCGAATCAACTTTTTATAAATAAAAATGTTCAAAATATAAACAATTTTGGTAACTGAAACCGATATATCGGTCAGTAAAGGCAATTAAAAATGTCAAAAAAAAAATAAATAAAAAATTTAAAAAATTTTTTCAAAACGTTTAAAAAACAAAAAAAAATTTATACAAAAAATGTTTAAAAAAAACAAATATTTGTATATTTGCTGTACACAGAAAAAACAGTAGGCACCAACAATGGGAATTTGTAAAAGCAATCACATTTTCTTTTAAATTGAAATTTTATTCCCAACAATTTTTTTGTTTGAAATATTTGTAACTCGTTTGAAAATTGTTATCTTTCATATAAAAATTGTTTAAAAATTAAAATTCAAAGTTACAAAAAAAAAAAAATTTTTTTTGGATTTACAAATTTTTTTTGTTGGTGCCTTTTTAAAAAGTTTTTTTTTTTTTGTATTTACAAATTTGGTATGAGAAAGGTGTTTAAAAATTTAATTGGAATTTTGTAAATTCTTTCTGTGTATATTTGCGGAATAACTTCAATAAAAAATAAATCAAATTCAATGTGGCACTCAGAGGAATTTAAAGAATTATGAGGTAAATGACTTTTTAATATAAACTTTTGACTTTTTTTCTTATCCGTTATTTTATGGGTAGGTGCAAATTCATCATCTAAATATATAAATCAAGAGACAAAGCCACATACAACTTTTTTAGCTTGTGAATCAGTCCAAAACTAGACGTACTTTTTCCTCAGAAATCTTATAAATTAAAGCATTTGGATATATTTCAGCATCTTTATTTACAGAAAAGTTGTTTTTTAAGGTTGTTTTGTAAAGAAAATTCTTTAGGCAGTCTCGACATAAATAAAAAAATAAAAAAACTAAATTTTTACTTTCTTTTATTTTGGTAGGAATGTTTTAATAAATTCGGTTGAAAGTGCCGAAAATGTATATAAAAAATTTCACAAATTTCGATACCGGTACAAAATTATTCGAGAGAGTCAACCGTATAATGTGATAGTACATGTAACTATCAAAATTTGAATGGCGTCAAATTCTGTTGGCATAACAAATCTGTTTTCTGTGTGTAGTTAAGTTAAAGTTAACCCTACAGTATAATTTACATACTTATAAAAAAAGCCCGTACAAATTGTTCAGAATTCTCCTAAGATAACAGGAAATATTATCTGCTAAATGTAGGTAAGCTAAATTTTATACACTGCTAAATGCACAAACAATTTTAGTTAAATTCACTAAGAAATTTGAGCTGAATTGAACAGAAACTTTACCTGATTTAACTGAAAATTTCTGCTAAAATCTCGCTTACAGTCTGGTTTTTTGGGGTCTTCGGATCTTTTCCGAGACAGGCCCATATTTAATATTGGGAGTATAGATGCTTTAAAATGATTAATAATTACATAGTAACGAATTTTTGTCTATTCTGCTCTATTTCGCTTATTTTCCGAGATACCAGCTGTTTTACGATTATATAATAAAAAAAAAAAATAAAATATAGCGCCATCTCTATGCGATATTGATAGCAGATACACAAAAATATAATAATTTGGAAGTAATTATGGTTTAAATTAGCTGAAAAATTTGTAAAGTTAAGAAACACAAATTACTGAAAATTAGAATGCAAAGTTATTTTAAATACGGATGAAAGTAATTGTAATGCTTAATTGGATTTACGAAAAATATTAGTTTAAGCCTAAATTTTAAGACAAAGTACTGAAAAATTAGTTCAATTGAATCAGAAACGTTTAACAGACTTTTGTAGTAACTGTTTTTTATGAGTGCAGTAATATTTATGAAAAATTAAAGTTTTTTAAAATATTCAACAAAATGTCACATGCACCGAAAATCTACTTACGGGCGCTACTGCCTGCCTTAGATTCGTTAGCTTGGGACTAGTCTGTCTAAAAACGAGTTTTTTAACCCCTAAATTCATAAAGGCTTTTTAAAATTATAGGAGGTTTATTGAACAAATTTTGTATGAAAATGGCGTTTTGTAAACCTGCTATAATTTTACAAAGCATTTATAAATTGAGGGGTAAATATTTATGTTTAAGATATACAGATCGACTCAGAATCACTTTTTGTTTAGATTTTACAATATCCGTCTGTCCGTCCGTCCGTCCGTCTGCTTGTCTGTCCATTAGATCGTACCACATTACAACCAAAAAAAGTGCACGGTACACCTTCGAACATAAAATATTTTTGTAAGGCAATTTGTCACCTATTTTAATTGTTCGTTATAGCTTCGGCATTTACAGTCGGATTTTAAAGTGTGATATATCGATTTTTTTGCCTCGAGCAGACCAAAATTGACTTATTCGCACGCTACAAGTCGTTAATACGAAGATATTTTAATAAAATTTGGTACATTGATTCACATGGGCCCATGGACAAAACCCGTTGGTTTTGTTTAGAATCGGCCCAAGTTTAGTCATACTGCCCGTACAAAGGTCCCCCAGAAATGTTGTGTCTCCCACGCTACAGGTCGCAAATATGAAGCTGTTTTAATGAAATTTGGTATACTGGCTCACATGGGAAAGCTTATTGATTCTAGATAGGATTGGTCCATATTTGGACCTATCGCCCATATGGAATATATTTCCGTCTTTTTCTTAAATTCACCTAATATAAAAAATCAAAATTTCCTCCCGTTTTTTTAAATTTGTTATCATTATATGGACAAATTTTGGCACAAGTCTTTTTCAACCCATTCGATACACCTAACACACTAAAAGTTCTATAATTGTCACCCCCCTTTAAAGGTCGGAAAATTTAATTCATGTAGTACTTTAATTGTCACTATGTTTTTAAAGTCGTAAAAAATATATTAAATGATTCTATAATTGTCTTTTTAAGAAATATATTTATTTTTTCAATTCTAAAATACATTTTTAAAAATGGTCCAGTTGAGTATTTTGGATAAATTAAACATTTTGTAACAAATAAATGAAAAAGTAAAGATAAAAGAAATTGCAAAATCCTATAATGTTTAGGAAAGGACACTTTTACGGATAAAATGTTCAAACCAATGTTCGAATTGATCACATAACTTCATCATTTAACGACATTATTGATTCGGCATCTAATTCAAATGGGTCCCTATAAAATTTGTGCGTCCTGCCCAAACTTTCTAACAAAGCCACCATTCAAAAGTCTTCAAACCTATAAAAGGTTTAATTTCTTAAATCAATCGATATGTATGGTCTTTATTTGCAATGTTATATGTGACAGCGCATAGAGAAACGGACCCAAGGGTAAAAAAATCAATTTTTTTTTTTGGTGGACAACATCTGAGCATCGAATGAGACCGATCCCATGCTCTCCTGACCTTAGGTCCCTTTCTATCCTTAGGTCCCTTTCTATCCTTAGGTCCCTATCTATTTTGCGCGTCACATATGCTTAAATTGCATGTTTTGAAAGACGTTGCTTTCTGATATTTATTCCGTAATTTGTTAAAATTAAAAAAAAAAAACAATAATGCTTTAATTGTCTAAAAATTCTATAAGAGTCATATTTTTTAAACATTTAAACATTCACATTTGGAATATTATACCCAATTCATTTTAATTTAAACAAAAACTCAATTTAAAAGAAAAAATAGGAGCTAAGTTAGCATCGCTCTTAAGTCCAGAAAATTATTAGGAAATGACTGAGCAAACTAAATAAAATTGAATATTTTACGAAGAAATATTTACTTTTTCACTCGAACTTTTAAGACCTCCAATCTTTGTTAAAATTATGAAATAAAAAAAATTTTATTATACGAAAGACAAATCACAACTAAGCTGAAATGTCACTGTTTCAAAATAAAAGTCGTACATTAAATTTTCGAGAGAAAAAATTCTACACAATTTTCACACGAAACTCATTATGGCGAAAAAAAAATGATTCTAAAATATTTATGGAATTTGACATTTAAATACGAGTAGTTTTCAAAAAGATTTCTAAATATGAAACAACAAATAAAAATCTAATATGACAATATCATATTAGAATTTGGACTTGAGGTGGAAGAATATTCTAACTAAATATATGAAAATATAGAAAGTCCGAAAAAACAATTTTTGTATTTTTTAATGCAAAAATTAAAATAATTGTTAGATTTATAAATATTTAGTGAAAATTTTTTCAATAATTCATGTATTTTTTGGACATTTTTAAATACTTTAACAGACCCAGCCAACATTTTTCTGAGCGCTCAAAAATTATGACTCATAAAAGACTCTAAAACAGTGGTCGGCATCCATAACCACGAGTGGCCGATCATAATCAGCTTTTCACACGTACACAACACGAATGGCAACAAAACTCTCAACCACAAATTATACCAGATATGAATCAGCTGATTTGGGAAATATGGCCGACAGAAAATAGCAAAACAAAACGCAAAAATTTAAGAAAAACACAAAAGATAAAGCACAATAATCTAAAAAGAGACAGATATATACAAAAAATGCGCAATGCAAAATGTATGGAGATTTTATATTGTTATCTCCCTCTTGACTTGACTTCCATGTAAACAAAACCATACGGTTCGAGAATAATTTTTTGACACCTGTCATTAGTTTCACATCTGGTATTAATCTGTGCTCTCAACTAAGAGCGTAAAATTTATTTAGTAGCATGGTAGCTTTCAACAAAGCAGGTTGACGTCGCATTGTTTAAGAAATTTTAGAAAAATATTACACTCTTAAAATTTTACAAGAACAGGAAATTTATTATGAATTATTTTTATTTCTTTAGTTCATTAAAATTTACTAACTAATGGAATACTTTTTAAGAATAAATAATTTATATACAAAAAATACATATTTTTTAAATAATGAGTATAATAAAATTTATTATGAATTATTTTAAAAAATTAAATTATTATAAATTATTCTTTTTTATTTCTTTAATTCATTCATGCATTCATTATTGCATTTCTTCATTAATTCATGTTTTTAATATACAAATATAAATTTAAAAATGAAAAACTAATTTCTCACAGTGAAGAAACACAATAAATTCACATTCTCTCTTTGTGCCGACCACTGCTCTAAAATACGAGCATTTTCAGAGTGCTCAAATTTTAGAGTCATAAATGAAACATAATAGACTCTTATTTAGGAGTGTATTGAAAATTTTTTTTAAATTTTTCAATACTCATAAATGACTCAAAAATTCCAATAAACATCGATTCAAGCTTTAAAGAAATTTTAAATTTAAATTCTCTATTTGATATCAAACGTTTACTTCAAGTCATTACCTACGAAACAAATATAGCCTTTGAATTTTCTTTGTGAAACATTTGTGAAAAATTACAAAACTATATTAGAATTATTTTTAAAAATTTCAAATTTGTGTATTAATCTCAAGTCTAAACTCAAATATGTTTCTAGTTAAAAATATGCTTTGAAATTTATTATTGATATTGAATCATTATCAAAGTGTTTAATATAATATTTTTTATCAACAATATTCCTCGATTTAAATTTTCTGTTTTCAAGTTTGAGAAAGATAAAATTCCGAAATCTTCATTACTATCTGCATTACCAAAAATGATATATCATTACCTTTTGCATTATTTTATAATATAAAATAATGACTTCCTAATAACGGCCTATTGTATTCATTGTTTCTAAATATAAAATAATGACTTCCTCCTATTAGTTTAAATAAGTACTTTTTACACAGTTAAATCTTTTTATTATATGTAAATATGTTTTATGTTTAAATTTTTATGACGAGTCCTAAAATTACACACTAGAGAAAACTTCAATTTTTCTGAATGTATTTCCTTAAGCTAATAGTATTTGCTTAACTCCTTATTTTTAAGAATCAAGTAAGCAATCGGATAACCACTTATAATTCAACTTTTTGTAAGCATGTGTGTAACCACTTATTATTCAAAATCTCATAACTACTTATTTCTCATTTTTTCGTAAGCGAGCGGGTAAACGTGACTACTTATAAAAACGACCATGCCAAACAAAAATAATGAGTTTAGACGCCAAAAAATAAGTTGTGCGGAGCTATGAATTTCTATTATATAACCACTTATTTGGTAATGAAAGATTTTGCTGGGTAGTAATATCAAGTCTAATAATTGATTCGAAAAATATTTAAAAAAATAACTTGATATCAACAAGTTCCTATAGTTCTCAGTTCGAGAACTACAATTTCTCATCAGTATTCTCTAAGGCTAATATTTGAAAAAATTATTGTTATAAAATCGAATTCAATTTAGTTTTAAGGGTAAATGTTTATAAATGACTCATAAACTGCTCAGAAAATTCAAAATTTTCCAGCAATGCCCATAATTTGGAGTCTTTTATGAGTCATAAAAGTGCGCTCAGAAAGAGGCTTCATCGGTGAAGGAAAACACCCTCATATATCTATGATTTCAAGGGCTAAGGGCTCTTTTATGAGTCTTTTCGGACCCCAATTGTACACTGGGGACCTAATTTGATCGACTTTAAAATAATACGCATATACATAATTTATCCTAAAATTTTTCTTATTTTCGGTCTAAAACTAAATCTTTTAAAATTCACAATTTTTGAATTTGTCCCCAAACCGAAGTCGAAATCCCTAATTTGGGGCTAAATCTCCTTACCTGACAACTCTGTTAAAACCCCATTTGACAAAATAAAATCCTCCCCTGACAAAATTTCCCAAAATAAAGTCCTTCTTTGACAAAATTTCCCACATGCCAGCGACATCTACAGTTTGTTTAAAAAATTATCGATGTTTCATGTCTATATTATATGTCTCTGTTTTACCCCATTCGAATTTCGGATCCAAATATTAATTGTCTTGCAACCAGACGGATGTGGGGTATCATATAGTCGGTATTCCTGACTTTAACTTTTTTCTCGTTTTTGCTTGTTATTATACCCTACACCACTACGTGGACAGGGTATAATAAGTTTGTATATATGTATACTTTTGTGGCACAGTGTATAAAATATTTTTCAAAATTTTAACAAAAAACTATTAATTTTATTCTAAAATAGTCTCTTAATACAACAAAAAATATAAAGTAGGATACTTTTCGAGCATTGTGTGGACAAAACAGAAGAGATTTTTCAAAAATTGTATTACAAAGTTCTTTTTTAATGCTATCCATCTTTGGAATAGACTCCCATACAGAATTCAAACTCAAATAATATTCAAAAAGGAAATAACTAAACATTTTTCACAATAACTTAACCTTTCTCATAATAACTTCTAATTATTTTATTTTATTTTTAATATTTATATTATTTATTGTTAAATTAAGGGTTTTCACAAGGGGTGTACTATTTGTTGTATCGTTGTATCGTCCTAACAAAAAACAGAGTTGTTAAAAATTAAATTGAAAAAATTCAACATTTGAGAATAGCACGATACAACATTTTTACGTATGTTTAGTGTCCTATGTTTGAGTGTGCTAACAGATAGAAAACTGAATAGAAAATCGTTGTTAAACACAAATAAAAATTTTAACAACTCTGTTTTTTGTTAGGACGATACAACGATACAACAGATAGCACACCCCTTATGAACAGCCTAATTGTTAATTTTGTTTTTCTATATTTTTTAATGTTTTTATTTATAATTTAAATGCGTTTTCTTATTATTATGTACAAAATTTGTTATGAAAATATGCAGACCCATACTATAAATTAAAAGATTTAAATCTTGTTGTATGGGTGGAACAAATAAATATAAAATCTAAATCTAAAAGTTTTAAATCCAAGCACGCAATTTAATTTTTATGATATTTACTAAAAACTAATATAGTAAGTTACATGCGAATACATTTTTGTATATATACTTTTGTGGCACAGTGTATAAAATATTTTCCAAAATATTTACAAAAAACTATTAAGTATTCCCAAGAAACATTTTTACGGATTGTCCGGCACGTACGGAATCATAAATCCGGATTTTACGGCACGTTAATGGTCCGTATGCACGTATCCGTCAAAGCTTGTGCGTTTACGGAACATTATCGGACCGTATGATTAAAAAATGACACAACACGTTTTAACTCCGTTTTGGTGTATCCGTTTCTGTACGGTTCAATACGGACTTCACCGGTGTAAGTATGTTTTTGGTAAAAAGTATTAAAAATATTTTAAAAAAATACAGCTCAGCCCTTCAGTTGCTGACAAATAATATTGAGATGAAAAATAAATCGCAATAGCGTGAATCCGTCCTAAGAACCCATCAACCAAAGAACTCCAAGTCACATACATACATCAGATAGTAAGATTTATTATTATGCGTTTTAAAGATGGTTTATTTGCAAGCGAATGCAACTGAGGGTTATTTACTGACACATGTAGTTGTTTTGGTAGAAAAGTGTGCGAACTTGCAAAATGCCATCGTGATTACCACCAGTTAAACCTCAATTAATTTATTGTATCTTTTAAATGCAGATATTCGGTTTTATTGTAGGCCACTATTGTAAATTGATTTAAATTTCTGGATGGAGACGTAGGCTGCGCAAAATGTAATTAATTACAGTGTAAATAAAAAAATAAAATCCATTTTTCATAAATCTATAAAAAAAAATAAAAAAAAACAATGGCTTATAATTAATAAAAATAGGGTAAATTTAAGTCGATATACGAGTCCGTTTTTGTGTAAAAAAACGGTACGGATAGTCCGGAGTCAGTCCGTTTTTCACACGACATAACGGTCCGGAAACGGTCCGGCATTTACGAACTTTCAACGGACTTGTCAGTTTTTTACACGACATAACGGTCCGTAAATGGTCCGTCATTGACGGACTTTCAACGGATTCGAATCAGTTTCGATGTTCCTTAAGTTCCGTTTTCTGGTCCGTATACGGATCCAGAAAACGGTACGTAAACGGAGTTGGGTTCCGTTTGTGATGGACCGAAAACGGTACATAAACGGAACGAATTGTTTGTTGGGTTTAATTTGATTCTAAAACATTCTCTTAATACAATATAACAAAAAATATAAAGTAGTATACTTTGCGAACATTGTGTGGACAAAACAGAGGACACTTTTCGAATATTGTGAGCCAAATCTCGAGATCCGATCTCGCCATTTTATATTTATGATTGGTCCGAAAATCTTACCACTAAGGTGCAATGGGATGAAAACCGGGAGAATCTCTTGCAAGCTTTAAGAAATAAATATTGCGGTCAACTGTTGATAAGCAAAATGCAAACAAACAGAATTTATAAAAATTTGGACCCAATGATAGGTCAAACGTACATATCTGAAGTCAGCAGTCGAGATGATATAATGTGGATTTTTAAGATGAGGTGTGATCTAATAAAACTAAATGCGACCAGATATCAGAATAATCAGGATGATATATCGATTTTATGCTCAATTTGCAATATGTTCGAAGAAGAGAATTTAGAACATTTTTTGGGCCGTTGTTCAGCTTTTAGGGAATTTAGAATGTATTATTTCGGAAAAGTTTTACTTGAAGAAGAAGAAGTTTTGAGAACACTTGATGGTAAAATAATAGAATGGAAGGCGTTAGCTAATTTTATAAATTATAAAAATATGCTTATACATGAATTTAATTATTAAAAATTTGTAATATTTTTGCACAGCACGTAATTTATTTAAGATTTGCCGACCGACGACATCAAGTCATGGTCGAATGTTTGAATACCAATTATTGATTTCTGTATGTTATTTATGATCAGAATATTTTATTGTAATACTTTTCAAAAGAATTTGCTTTTAATGTGAAGTAAATTTTAACAGTTACGATTTGGGTCAACTGTTTTTCGTTTGCATATAAAAATTAGTGATATGAAATTTATTTGCGATTGGATAGAGAAAAGCCGCGCCGGAAATCAATTGAAAATTTGATTAGTATTTATGAGTTGAAAAACTACTTTTTTAAGTTTTTTAAAAAAATTATATTATTGAGTATTTTTTTTCACACCACATGATTGCAGAACCGTATTCTGTATTAAATTATCTTTCCGAAAAGATATACAAATTTAAAATAGGTTGGAAAATATTGAAGTTACTACACAGAAAAAATAATTAATCTAAAACATCGAATTATATATATGATAAAAATAAAAACTGTTTTTAAACAAATATTTAATTGAATCAATTAATATTTTAATTGTTTTAATTAATCGTATGCAATTTTTGTAATTAATAGCATCATTTGAGTGATAGGTGCAAAATCAATTAAAATTTTAATTAATATAATCAATTTTGTAATTTAAACTCGTTTTTAGTTTTTTTCTGTGTATACAAATATATACAAATATAAAGTTTTGAAATTGCCAAATATTTTTCAAAGACAAAGTCGACAAGAACATCAAGTTTAATTTAAGTAAATTTTCTTTATTTCGCGCATTTTATATTTTAGCGTATTTGTTCCACAAAAGATCACCGTTAATTAAAATACCATAAGAAGTACATTATAGGAAATCAAAATGATACGTATTAGATATGCGGTGCATATTATGCACCACTTAATTTTGCGATGGCAGCTACTTAATTTAACCGAATTTGAAGAAGAATGCGATTTTTTCGCATAACTTGGTCTTTAGGGTAAAACTTGATTACTGTTACTGAGATTCATTAAATAAAGCTTATAACATTTTGACCCATATCATAAGGATTAAATCGTTTCCCGTCGAGGTCAAATGTCAATTTTTTATATTTTGTGTGTTTTCAGGTAAATGTATAGAAATATTTTGTTACTTTTTACGAATTTTGATGAAACTTGAGCTGATTACACTTCGCAATTGATATTTTTAAAGAAATGAAATTTTAAAATGTTAAAATACATTGTTAGATGAATATATTTGGAGTTATTTCAAAAGAGTTTCATAGATTCTATGAAAAGTTACAGCGGACGAGTTCCAGTGATAATTTCCGCTGAAACTATAAAGAAATTCATTACTAAAGTAAAGATAATATAATAATAATTTTAATGTATCAAAACGTATGAGCAAAAAATACGTATAAATATTAATAATACGCCTAGTAAAATTGTTGATTGTAAAGAACCATCAGTAAATCAACTTATAATTCCAGTGAGTTTGTTTCGTGTTCCTATACCCAATGTTAAAATATCTATCTTTTTTTCCAAGAAAAGTTCTAAAAAAATATGTATTTCTCATACAGATTATTCATAATGCTTGAAATATACATGGTATAGTTAAGGTTTAATTAGACTTTTTCATATAGAACAACCATTATGTTCTTCATTGACCGAGTGTTTTATATTTATAAAGCTGTTGAAAAAAATCTTGGCTAATGAACATAAAGACCTTGGTAAATACTTAATCTTATATAAATTTACTAACGTCCGCTAGCTTATCTTAAAATAAACATAGCTTAGTGCTTAACTTTAGTTATGGATGTTAAATTTTCATGGAGTTAACAATCGCAATTTTTTAACTGTGGTTTTTTTCGAAAAGTTCACCACTATAAAAAGTAGGATATTTAAATTTATTTCATTTTAAACTAAAAATTTAGTTTTATATTTAAATTTTAATAATTAATAAAAAAATTAAAATTCATTTTAACATTTTTCGTATGACCACATTTACGACATTTTTTTTTTTTTTAGAATTAATCAAATTTTTTTTTAATAAATTATTTATTTCTATTAACCACAAATATATAAACAAAATATAATAATTGGCATACCTTTTGAATACTTTACGACTAAAGTTGAAGTATGAATCGAAAATTAAACACAAATTTTGATGTAAATCATAAAAATATGCAACAATTAACAAGTCATTGTTTATTTACGAGCCACAATTTGCACAATAAATTTAAAATACCGCGTTTTATAAAATAAATTAAAACGTTATCTTACAATTTTTTTTTTTATATTAAATAAAAACACTAAATAACTTGATGTTGTATGTATTTTTTCTTTGTTCGTTTATTGTTTGTTTTTTTGTTTCGAATATTGTATGTTAACACGCCAAAATGTATGCAACAACTGACATGAAGATCAAGCATAGCACGTTGTTAAATAAGCGCCAAGTGGTAAAACAACTATGGAATGTTTTTTGTTTTTTCGTTAACACATATACAAACACACACATACAAACGCCGATATTCTACACACACACAAATTTCAATTGAAGAAGCAACAATTGGCTGTATGCGTGTGTTAAACAAGCATGGCAGTTAATACCCTTATAATACCGTTATTTGTTTTAAATCTCCTTTTAAGTTAATAAGGGTTCCGATATTAATAAGAAAACTTTTTGTTTTAAAATAACGGTATTCCAAAACCGTTTGTTTTAATACTGGTATTGTCTTAATCGGTTTTTAAAAAATCAGTTTTTAGCAAATCTTTAATACAAAATATACAAAACTGTAAACAAATTAACTTTATCGTTTTTATTTTGTTAACAAAATACAGTATTGGTGACTTGACGTACGGTTGCCAATTTTTAATTTCCGTTGGCAACATTTAGGATTGAACTAATATTTTTTATAAATTAAGCATAACAATTACTTTCATCTGTATTTGAAATAACTTTGCATGCTAGTTTTTAGTAATTTGTGTTTCTTAATTTTACAAATTTTTCAGCTATTTTAAACAAAAAATATTTCTAAATGATTACACAGTGCATGAGACATTCTGGGGGGTAAGAAATTCCAAGTCAGGGTGAAAGTATAGGCCAGTATAGTAAAACCTCCAAAAAGTTTTGCGTTTTCTTTCCCCCTTTTTCATCAATTTACGCCAATAATTCCAAATTTCTGGCCATAAATGACTGAAAAATAATGCCATAATATTTTTGAGTACGTAGCAATGAAAAACGTAATTTTTATTTCGAACAAAAGCAATTTCTATTTGAAAAATAAACCCCTCAATTCATAAATGCTTTGTAAAGTTATAGCAGGTTTACAAAACGTCATTTTCATACAAAATTAGTTCAATAAACCTCCTATAATTTTACAAAGCGTTTATGAATTTAGCGGAAAGTCTTTATTCAAGTTTTACGAATTGTAACTACACTTACAGAAGTTTGTCGGTAGAATCTACTGAAAATGACAGTTAAAAGAAAACTTTTGTTATTTTTAACTGTTGAAAAATAACTAACAAATGCATTAAAAATAACTAACAATGTCGTAAAATTAACTGACAATTTTTTGCTACAAAAATTTCAAAACAACTGACAAAATGGGTAAAAACTACTATTTTTACAGTTAATTCTTTTGGTTTATAAAAGTATATTTTAATTAAAAAAAAAGCTATTTTTTCTTTCGATTACAAAAATATGTGTAATTACTTCAGCCTATTTAAAATTTGAAGTAAAAATTTCAAACGGTTCTCGAGTTATTATGCTTTTATGCATTGGAGATCATACTTGGGAATTTTTCATTGGCATTGAAATTTAATTGGCATTACTTAAGCTCAATGCCAATGCCAAATAATTTCATTACCATTCAATGACAATGAAAAAAAAAAAAAAAAAAATTTCAATTAGCATTGATTAAAACAATGGTAATGAAATGTACACGTAATGGCAATGAAATGTACATATAATTGACGAAAAAAGCATTGTATATAAAAAATTTGTTTGATAAAAAAGGACACTAAGGCAAGAATGTAAAATTTCTGAGCTATAAAAACTATAAATATTCGCTATTTTATCAAGTTTTATCAAGTATACTGCTGTTCACTCTTCATTTAACACTGGTTAGTCTAGAGGCATCAGTCTCTAGTAATGTTAAATTCCCGAGTAAAAAAAATTATATATAATCATATATGGCATATATTACAATATATAATTATACATGTCGTTATGTATATCCATATATAATTATATATGACGTTTTTTCACAAAATTTTTCCTTATATTATGCCATATATAATTTCATCTAATTAGATATTGGCCTTCATAATATTAGATATGGCATATATAATTATATATTACATGACATGGTTGATCTTATTGCATATATAGTTATATATAGAACTATATCTTAATATATATGGTGGCATTTTAGCAATATATAATTATATATGGTATCATTTAAACAATATATAATTATATATGGTGACAGTTAAACTAGATATTATCATATATAGTGCCATTTAAACAATATATGGTTATATATGGTACCTCATAAACCAAATCTTTAATTCAGTTCCAGATATGATAATATATGGTACTATATATAGTGCGATATATATTTATATATGGTGTTATTTAAGCTATATATTATCATATATGGTGCCATTCAAACCATATATTATCATATATGGTGCCATTCAAACCATATATTATCATATATGGTGCAATTTCAACAATATATGCCCATATATGGTACCTCATGACCAATATTTTTAATACAGTTCCACATATGATAATATATGCTACCATATGTAGTGCCATATATTTATATATGGAGCAATTTCATATGAAAACGATCAAAATTGGTAAATTTTTGGACGACCCCTCTCCGATTTTAAAATAAATAGTCTCAATCGATTGCCCAGCAAAAAATAATGTACCTACATATTTTTTTTTTTTATAGTGACTGGTTTAGTGGTGGTGTACACCACTGTCATGTGACAAAATTGAAGAATTCTTCATAAGGGACCTCATTGAAAGTTGTTTTAAAAAAAAACTACTAAAGCGATCGCAACGAGTGATAGCTCGTTGGAAAGGTATTAAATCAGGCTTTAATTGAAAAATAAAATTTTCCTAATTTTTCTCAGAAATTTACCTTTTTTCCCATGAAATTTTCCCATGAAAATTAAATTTTCCGATTTTCCACAGAAGCTCCTAAATTTTCCGGCTAATTTTTTTTTTTTGGATTACTCATAATTTTTGCTTTAAGAATCAGCAATAAAAAAAATGGGCCCCGACTCCTTGTTTGGACAGGAGAGGAGCATTTAAGTGACCACCTTGTTCTCATTGTTTTTATATTTTTTATAATTGAATTATTTGTAATTATTTAACATTATTTTATTTTATTATTAAAAATACATTTTAAAAATTATTTTACAGTTAAAAATACATTTATGAAGAAAAAATCAATTTTTTTTAAGAGCCCCCAGTTGAGTGTGTAGTGAATATGGTCTGCCTGCCTTCACAAGATCGGCCATAAATCCATGGATAATAGCAGCAGTGGCATGTAATGGCACACCAAACCCGACTGAGGCTACAGGTCATAAAATGTTTTGTAAATTTTTTAAATTACCAGGTAATAAATATTTCGCCTAAAATGACACGTGCAGAAACAAGTCATAAAACACGGATTTTCCATAAATATGGCGAAATATTTATTACCTGGTAATTTAAAAAATTTACAAAACATTTTATGACCTGTGGTCGGCTTATTGGCAGTAACCAATTAAGTCCCTCTTTAAAAAACATTTTATGACCAGTAGTTCACGCAAATTTTCCTATTAAAGAAAAGCAAATATCGCTTATTTTTTTTTACCTATTTTTTACCAAAAAATAAATATAAATACTTCACACACTCTGAGTCAAATTTTAGTTGAATACTAAACGTGAAAGTGTTAAAGTGTTTTTTTTGTAAAGTAAAGAGTGAAGCTGTAAAGACAATTTAAAGTAAAATGAATAAATTTTGCTGCAATCCGTTTAACAAGAGTGGACATCGTTCGAAAAAGATAAAAGTATTAAAATTAACTGGTGTTTCGAAGCGATACATGAATGAATTAAATATACAATACGGTGAAGAAGCAGAATTCATTTGCCCCAAGTGTAAAATCGATTTGTCTCAACAAGCAAATGCATTGAAACAAATGCAACCACAATCCGAGAGTGAAATGACAATTGAACAAAATGTTTCATCTGATAGTGAGGCAGACATTCCGATGGTCAATATGTCTTTGAGTCCTTTGAATGAGGCTATTACCACTTTAGGTGAATCGCCTATTACAAAAAGAAAGTTGCGAAGTGAAAAATACAGGAAAGAGAAAAAAGGCAAGGTTATGAGTGCAATCGCGACAATATTTGATGAAGGCTCTGATAACGAATGCAGTCAAGCAGATGACGTTGATGACGGCAAACAAATGATTGAGCAGTTGAAAAGAAAATTCAATTTAGCGACCACTTTTCCGGAGAAATATCTCATTTTATCTGTGCTGCCTCAATCATGGTCTATACACAAGATTTCTGAACAGTTTCAAACATTTTTTTACATCGCGAGAAGAAGCAAAGAATTAGTTCCACAGAAGGGCCCAAGGACCCTCAGCGAAGCAACGGTGAAATTGATTCAAGATTTTTACTGCAATGATGACAACAGCCGCGCCTGCCCAGGTACACGTGACTATGTTATCACACGTGAAGATGGAGAAAAAGTACACAAGCAGCGCAGATTATTATTATGTAATCTATCCGAAGCATACCATCAGTTCAAAGAGAAATACCCAGCAGAAAAAGTGGGATTTTCTAAGTTTGCCATCCTACGACCAAAAGAATGCGTGCTGGCATTAGACAGGCACGGAACGCATTCAGTCTGCGTTTGCATGTTTCATCAAAACATCAAATTAATGTTCTTTCCATGCAAGAAATTGTAAGTATTTCACGGTGAAATTGAAACATATAGGGACCTCCTGTCGAAGTCGTTGTGCGCATACCCCACGGAAAATTGTCATCTGTCCAAATGCGACAATTGTCCGAAGATTGACGAGCTAGAGCAATATTTGGCGGAAAAGTTTGAACAGATGTTAATTCAGGAGGTGCATTTCAAACAGTGGATAATTAGCAGCGGCAGATGTTCCCTTGAGACCGTGGTAAAGCAGATTCCGGAATTCATCGAGGAATTCGGATTCAAGTTGAATGACCATTTCATATCCGAGATGCAATCGAAATTTCTAAAGGAAAGTAAGGAGAAATTAGCCCAAAATGAATTCATTGTGAAAAGCGACTTTGCCGAGAATTACACTTTTCTCGTTCAGGATGAAATTCAGGCTTATCACTGGGCAAACGACCAGTGCACGGTGCATCCTTTTTGCATTTATTTCAAAAACGAAGATAACGAACTACAGACCGTAAGCCTTGTTGTTGTCGCGGAGAGTTTAGCTCATAATTATGTGTCCGTTTATTTATTTCAAATGAAACTGTTTGAATTCTTAAGATCAAAATTCGATGCAATCGACAAAGTAACGTTTTTCTCAGACGGCGCGGCTTCTCAGTACAAGAATAAAAAAAATTTTTACAATCTTTGCATAATTGAAGAAGAACAAAACTGCAAGGTCGAGTGGCACTTTTTTGCGACGTCCCACGGTAAGGGCCCATGCGATGCGTAAGGGGCCATATACTGACCAGATCTTAAATGTACAACATTTGTTTTCGTGCATTCAAAGCAAGGAAATTGCCATTAACACAGTTTTATGCACTCAAAAAGAACACGATGCCATGGAGCGACGAATTCAAAACAGATATAATAATGTCAAAACTATAACTGGAACGCAAAAGTTTCATTGCTTCATACCAAATATTTCTGATATGTCAATTAATGTAAAGCGGTACTCTTCGTCTGCCGACGTGCTAAATTTAAAGTTACTTTAATTTTATAATGATGCCAAGACAATTGAAATTTTTAATAAATATTGTAATTAAGTATAAGCAGCAAAATAAGAAAGATTTTTTCTTCATAAATGTATTTTTAACTGTAAAATAATTTTTAAAATGTATTTTTAATAATAAAATAAAACAATGTTAAATAATTACAAATAATTCAATTATAAAAAATATAAAAACAATGAGAACAAGGTGGTCTCTTAAATGCTCCTCTCCTGACCAAACAAGGAGTCGGGGCCCATTTTTTTATTGCTGATTCTTAAAGCAAAAATTATGAGGAATCCAAAAAAAAAAAAATTAGCCGGAAAATTTAGGAGCTTCTGTGGAAAATCGGAAAATTTAATTTTCATGGGAAAATTTAATTTTCATGGGAAAAAAGATAAATTTCTGAGAAAAATTAGGAAAATTTTATTTTTCAATTAAAGCCTGATTCAATACCTTTTTTTAAAACAACTTTCAATGAGGTGCCTTATGAAGAATTCTTCAATTTTGTCACATGACAGTGGTGTACACCACCACTAAACCAGTCACTATAAAAAAAAAACAATATGTAAGAACATTATTTTTTGCTGGGCAATCGATTGAGACTATTTATTTTAGAATCGGAGAGGGGTCGTCCAAAAGGTGATCGCTTTCATATGGAATTGCTCTATGGTGTTATTTAAGCAATATATTTCCATATATGGTGCCATTTAAACCATATATTGTCATATATGGTGCCATTTCAACAATATATGCTCATATATGGTACCTGATGAACGACATTTTTAATACAGATGCAGATATGATAATATATGCTACCATATATAGTCCCATATATATTGATATATGGTGTCATTTAAACAATATTAATATATAGACATATATGGTATCATTTAAACAATATATTGTCATATATGGCACAATTTAAACAATATATGGACAAATTTGGTACCACATCAACATTTTGAATACAATTCCATATATGGTTTAATTTGAATAATGTAAAACTATGTATGGCGCTATAAAAAATATTATCAGATATGTTACTTCATTAACAATATTTATAATACAGTGTCATATATTGTAATATATGTATATCATTTAATATATCGTTAGCTGAAATGCAAAACCACGTAACTAACAAAAAATACAAAATCGGTTTTTTGATCGATTATGATGCATATCAACGAGGTCCACGTCTTCTCCAATTTTTACTGTCATATAATAAATATTAGACATATTATTAGCGAAAATCGAAAGCACGTAACTACATACTTGTTGCTTGAAAATTGTAACTAACACATATTTATTTCTATTGAATTTTATTTATTCATAGTAGGATTTGAATTTTTATATTTCACTAGCGGATAGTGCTACTACGCTCCCCTCCCCTCGTAGTCCTATTTTCTCATAATTATAGTGATTATAGTTTGAAATTTTTACTTTGTTAATTATAATAAATTTTTTTTTTTGGAGATCCCACAGTCAATATGATTCGTGTATTAGCGTATGATCCCTCTGGAGTAATTTATTTTAAATTAAGTGCAACAGATGTATTTAAGGAATTTCCACAAAGAATTGGAAACAAATTAAAAGCGTTTGTAACTTTGAAGTTGCATTTACAAAGAATAAAAATTTCAAGCAAAAAATGGCAACATCTTCAGGACCTTAAACCATTTCTTCCACCCGATTGTCATTATTATTACAATGAAATTCCATTTGAGAAGTAAAGGTTTAATTTTTTCCTTTATTTGTATTGCAGTTATTGTTGTTAATTATCTTTTGCTTTTGTAAATCATTTTTTATTTTCATATTTAAAAAAAAAATAAATATATAAAGCGATATATTAAATAACAAGAGAACAACTTCTTTTATTCTACATTTTATGAATGCAAAACAAAATTTTCTTTGAAACTTAAAAAAACTTCATTGTAGTTACGTGTTTTTGTTTAAGAAAATACGAGTTCAAAAGCGCGTAACTAACTCAACTCTTTGAAACATTAATAAATTATTACTTTTATTCCAGAAATGAATTAATCAGTCTATATTTAGAAAATCTGCGATATTTGATTACCAAAATTCCATTTATTTTTCAATATATAACATTTTTTGTTTCTCCTGTAAAATAGTAAAAATGTTAGTTACGTGGTTTTGCAATTCAGCTAACGATATATTGATGTATGGTAATGGTACAATAATTCCAATATCAGTTGAGATACAATTTGTGGGTCCATATCAACAATTTGTTCACGTACATTTAACATATATATATGTACATTTAATTTATAATTTAAAAACACTTTATAAAGTTAAATAGTTCCATAAACCTCGTCTAACTGTATAGAATGTTTATGAATATACGATTTAATATATAATAATTACAACTACAAATTGGTGCCATTATCTAAAATTTAATTTAATGTTAACTTATAATAAAATAAAAATGTATTTCCTAAAAATAAAAATATAGTGTTAATTAATGTTAATATACAATGCTGGCAAACCGTTGGCGATGGTCGGTTATGCGTTGGCAGAACGTTGCATTAACTATATTGGCAAAAAAATAGATTTCAAAAAACATTTTTGAAAAAATTGAGAAAACTTTTTTTAATATTTGCTTTTAAAAACATGAAATTTACCCAGTCCACCAGATTGTCAGCCAAGACCTCTACACTCTAATCTAACAAGACTTGTTATAGATGTGTGATAGCTACAAATTAAATGAATTATGAAAGCATTTCGAGCTAACTTATAAGCATCGAAAAAAGGTATTCCAGAAATTATTAAATGTATTTTAGAAAATTTTAATTGTATATCACAAAATATTATTTGCACTTCAGAAACTACAATATTACGCAAATTTAATTATTTATTTATTTAGTTGTGTCCAGAAATAATGAAATCTATTTCAGAATTTCATAGCTAATAGAGAAAAATTTCTCAAATACATTTCATAATTTCGGAAATACGATTGATAATTTCTGAAATACAGTTTGATAATTTCTGAAATACAGTTGTGAATTTCGGAAATACAATTAATAATTTCTGAAACACAATTGATAAAACTGAACTTCAATTGACTAGTTCTGAAATACAATTCATAAATGTGAAAAATAATTGATGAGTTCTGAAACACAATTGATAAAACTGAAATTCAATTGATTATTTCTGAAATACAATTGATAAATCTTAAAACAATTAATACAATTGGAAATGGTGTAGAGCGTCAAAAAGATGTAAATAAAATTATTTTATTTAAAGATTTCAATTTAATAAAAAAATAAATATATAATTTTATAAAAAAATTTATAGAAAAAAAATTTTAATTTTATAAAAAGAAATTAATTTTGTAAAAGAAATGCATATTGAACTCGTTACCTTCTGAGTTTAAACCTTATTTTAACAAAATATTGTAATTTTTATACAATCAGTGCTCTGCCAGTCTATTATTTTTTGAACAGTTGGCAATATATGTCTGGGATCTTATTTAATCCCAAATAAATGGAGATCTTACGTAGTACCCAAATATAATGCGGCATCTAATTTTATCTGTCATTTTTATGGATACTTTTAGATGTCAATCCCCAAATATATTGCTGTTTCTAATTCGATCTGCCATTTTAATACCGAAATAAATTGCTGGATCTAATTCGATCTGCCATTTTTCGGTTAAATTTTGATCCAAGTTTATCCCCATATATATTGCCGGATCTAATTCGATTAGGAATTTTTCGGATAAATTTAGATCTAAGTTTATCCACATATATATTGCTGGATCTAATTCGATCTGGCATTTTTCGGATAAATTTAGATCCAAGTTTATCCCTAAATATATTGCTGGATCTAATTCGATCTGCCATTTTTTCGGATCAAATTAGATCTAAGTTTATCCACAAATATATAGCTGGATCTAATTCGATCTGCCATTTTTTGGATCAAATTAGGTCTTACTAAATCCCAAAATATATTGCTGGATCTAATTTGATCTGCCAATTTTCTATTCAATTTATATCCAAGTTTATCCACAAATATATTGCTGAATCTAATTCGATGTGCCATTTTTCGGATCAAATTAGATCTAAGTTAATCCACAAATATATTACTGGATCTAATTTGATCTGCCATTTTTCAGATCAATTTATATCTAAGTTTATCCACAAATATATTGCTGGATCTAATTCGATGTGCCATTTTTTGGATCAAATTAGATCTAAGTTTATCCCCAAATATATAGCTACATCTAATTCGATCTGCCACTTTTTCGGATCAAATTAGATATACGTTTATCCACAAATATATTGCGGGATCTAATTTGATCTGCCAAAATTGAGATCAAATTAGATCTAAGTTTATCCCCAAATATATAGCTGGATCTAATTGGATCCGCCATTTTTCGGATCAAATTAGATCTAAAAATATCCGCAAATATATAGCTGGATCCGCCAATTTTCGGATCAAAATAGATCTAGATTTATCCCCAAAGTTATCACTGGACCCCCCAATTTTGAGATATAACTTGATCTTAGTTTATCCCCATATATACAATGGGATCTAATACGATATGATTGGATACACCCAATTTTGAGATCTAATTGGATCAGCTAGATATTACAGCAGATCTTAAACAATATCAAATTGGATATAATTAGACATTGCGCGAGATCAATTTTTTTTACTCTGGTTGACAAAATAGCGAATACAAGATAAAACCCACGAGAATTTTTAATTTTTTTTTCTTAATTTGTTCTTTTATTGAAATATGAAAACAAATGCTTTTTTCATCAATTATAGTTGGGCATTTAGGCATTGAACAATGCCAATTGCAAAAAAATTTCATTGGCATTGATCAATTGTAATGCCAAAAAATTTCATTGGCATTGGTCAATTGTAATGCCAATTAAATCATCAATTAATTGGTCCATTCAATTAACTAGTCCCAAGTATGTTGGAGATACAATACAAGTTTCTGATTTTTATTTGCAAACTGGGAATATGTCAATAATAACAAATGTAAACTGAACATCAACAAGAAATTCAACGAATTTTTTTATTTTTTAAATAACTAACAAAAACAAGTGTTTACTCTAAAAATACCATTTTCACGCAAAGAAAAAACATGGTTGGGATGACCATATTCGAAGAGCATCATATATTTTTGGGTTTATGATTGTGACAATCATGTTATTACATAGTTGTGACAATCATACTCTTATCTCTTCTTTGTCATAATATGTTCAATAAATTACCTCACTATGATTGCAAAATGCTCCCAATATTAGCATATTATAGTCCTACATATTATCATATTATTGTCTTATTATCCCTATAGTATTCTCCCAGAATTCTGCTGAAGCTAGATTGAAAAAATATGCATGTTTTAATAGACAATATTTATTCAATGACTAATTTACACATACAAGGTGGCGCAAAAGTAATCCTCCTATCAGAAAATGCTATAAATTTTGCGATTGGCTCCTAATGTCAGTTCTGTTTTGACATTTGTGTAGTAAACACATGCGAAATACACGTTAATAAACAATGTTACGCTACACTGCTCCAGAACGCGGAATATTGGTGACTATTTATTTGACCAATAATCGGTCGGTGACTTTGGCACAACGTGAATTTCGTCGCAGATTTCCTAGCCGTCCAACGCCTACTGGTGAAACACTGCGACGTTTAGCCGCTCGCCTCGAAGAGACTGGCACAACACGAGATGCTGCCAGGCGTGGCAGACCCCGCAGTAGCCGTTCTGGAAGCGCCGTCGACATCGACCAGACGACGTGCCACGCAAATGGGTATAAGTCGACGGTCTTTACAGCGAATTTTGGTACAAGATTTGAAGATGTTTCCGTACAAAATCCAGAAGGTGCATCAGCTGTTAGCTGCTGACCGCCAATCGCGTCTAACATACGCTCAAGCCATCCTTAATCACCACCAACAGGAAGATGATTTTTCATCAAAAATAATCATGAGTGATAAAGCCCATTTCCATCTTAGCGGGTACGTAAATAAGCAAAATTTACGCTTCTGGGGCAACTGAAAATCGAGTTCTTTTTGCCGCAACTTGATGAATTGGGATTGGAAAACATGTGGTTCCAACAGGACGGTGCAACGGCACACACTGCACGTGCCACAACCGATATGCTGAAGGATGCATTTCCCGGGCGCCTAATCTCCCGTTTTGGCGATTGGCACTGGCCAGCAAGATCGCCTGATTTGACCGCTCCAGACTTCTTTTTGTGGGGCTTTTTGAAGTCGCGGGTTTATGTCAACAAGCCTCAGACTCTTGCAGCTCTTAAAGACAATATCCGTCAAGAATGTGAGGACCTATCGCCGGAAGTTTTGGCCAAAGTAATGGAAAATGCCATAAAAAGGGCTCAAATGACAATCAACTGTGGCGGCAGCCATTTACATGACATCATATTCTCGACTTGATGTAAAAAAAATTAAAAGACCAAATAAAAATAATCCACAAGAAGAATCAAAGTTTTTCATTTTTTTTTTTAATTACAGCCAAAAAACATCGAAAGATTATTTTTGCGTCACCTTGTATATAGAGATAAAAATAAATTATGGAAGCTATAAAATGCAGAAAAATATTGATAAGAATACAATTTCACAATACATCCAAAAATCATCATAATATGTTCCTTATGATCATAATATATTCTTGATGATCATAGTATTTTTCCAATGATCATATTATTGTCATGTCGAAAATTTTGTGATCAGTTAGGATCATATTATGATCTCTAGGAAAATATTATGATTATTTCATGCACTCTTTATATTTTCTACAATTTCGTACAGTTTTTCAACTAGACTTCCGTACAAAATTAAAAGCTGTAGCACTACTTATTATGGACGCTCTTCAACATTAATTTTTCTGTGTGAGTACAAAATAAATCACTTTTTTTTATAACTTTTTACTTATTTTATAACACTTTATAGTACAATCTAATTTCAAGTTTCCTGGTTAGACCGAATTCTTTCTTCCACAAACAATGTTACTATTAAAATGAACACCAATAAATTTTTCTTTTATTTCCTATGTTTTTTGTTTTTTCTAATATGTTTATTTTCTTTTATTGCTTCTTGCAACTTCTTTTCACAAAATCTCAAACAACAATGACGCTAACTGATCAATGACGCTCATAAAAAAAATATACTGACCATCTTATAGTTGTCGAAATCATACCAATGATTACGAACATGATATCTCTCAATGCAAATAATAATATGATTGCAATTCGAAGAGAGGAATATGGTTGTCCAGATAATATATGATTGCAGACGAGAGAAAAATATGATAACCGAAAAAAAAGAGAGATTTTAAATTTAAAATGATTATAGACTACCATATCATTTGCAAGGTATGATTAATACATTAATAATATGATTGCAACAACCAGGTATGGCAGAAGGGAACATAGTTTTGTAGCCGTGATCATATTGTAACCATATCTTTTCTCTGCGTGTTGGTAGTTGTTTATTTTGATATTAAAAATAACTCCTCTAAACAACTGTTACGAAATTACAGTACTTTTCGTTACTTCTTTTCTTAAATAACGGTCATAACAGTTTTTTTTAGTTTTTCCATAGAAAAACAACTGTATTTATGGTTAAAAAAAACAACTACACAAACAACTGCCATGTAGTAACTGTCAAATTTTTTAGTGTTGATGTGCGGTTACCAATTTTTAGTTTTCGCGTTGGTAACATTTTGGGTTGAACTAATATTTTTTGTAAATCCAATTAAGCATAACAGTTACTTTCGTCCTTATTTGAACTAACTTTGCATGCTAATTTTTAGTAATTTGTGTTTCTTAATTTTACAAATGTTTCAGTTAATTTTAATTGTAATTATTTCCAAATGATTATATTTTTGTGTAGCTACTATCAATAGCTGTGTTTTCGACTTAACTATATCCGTTAACTCATAAAAAAACTCAAAGTGCTTAAAAACGCGTTTAAGACGAACACTAACACATTGCTTTTCGTATGCACGTTAACTTTCAACACGGATAATTATCAACGTTGAAAACTCAACGTTTATAAATTTTCTCATCTAACGTAACTTATACGCGTTACTTCCTAAAAACTTTTGCTCATGGACGTTCGATTATAGGGAATAATTATAAGCATAACCTGTTTAAAATTTTTTTATATTACAATCGTTTTAACGTTGATTTGCTTTTAATACTTAACGTTGATAGGCATGAGACAAAATACAACTAATATCACTGTTTAGAGATGCCCCTAAACTAATGCCCATTAGTGTGCCACTAAACTAATCAACTGCACTGTAATCAACGGTTTAGCTGAATTTGCTTTTACATATTGTTATTGTTGTTAAAAAGAATGCGTATTGATGCATTGCAAAGCATCAATACGTAAACCAAATTAATTTAAAATCACTCTAACTTTAACAATCGAACACAAAACAAGCAAAAACAGTGAACAGTGGTACATTACAATAACTACAAATAATTACAAAACACAAATTACAACAAAATTAAACTTAATCTTAAAACTAAAATAAATATTACAATAAAACTTAAACTTAAATTTTAAACTAAAAACAAAAAAAAAAAAGAAAATTGGTGGCGACGCTTCCACAGTTCTAGGAAACGTCCCTATGACCAATGCAGGCTTCGATATCGCGTGGGAAAGATTATTGAATAGATTCGATAATAAAAGAGAACAAGTTAATGCACAACTTCGAATTCTTTTTGATCTTCCAAACGTTTCAATGGACTCCGCTGCATCTGTTCAGAAACTACAAAGCGCTGCTAATGGGGTGTTAGAGACCCTTCGAACTTTAGACATTAGTTATTGTTGTTGGGACCCAATTATGGTTTTCATTTGCCAAATTAAACTGCCGCGACCATTTGTTGAAGAATTTGAAAATTCTCTTGAGGACTGTGCGGAGATTCCAACGTGGACCCAATTTGACAAATTTTTAACAAAGAAATTTAAGACACTTCATTCAAGTGTCAATATTAAGGCTACAAAATTACCAAGTGTACAATCTCAATCTGAGGACAAATCTTTTAACAGGGCAAAGAAAACTCACTCATTACAAATAAATACAGCACAAATTGAAAACGGGTCCAGACCAAAGAATAATGCGAAACCAAACAAGGGCTCACGAAATGACCCTAACCTCACTTGCCCACATTGTAAAGAGTCGCATGCCTTAAGAATTTGCCCAAAATTTTTGGGAAAAAACGTGAATGACAAAATTCAAATCGTAAGGGTCACAAATGCTTGTTACAATTGTCTTGGTGTTAGTCACAGCGCAAAAGATTGCAAAAGCAAATACAGTTGTAGAATCTGTCGCCAAAAACATAATACTTTGTTGCACAAAGGGACAGAACCACAATCTACAGCCCCGATTTACGACAACGGTACGGTGCGTCCAAGCACAAGCGCCGCAGCCCTCTCTTATAACTTACAGTCCGCTTCAAATTTTGCAATCCCCACGACTACAACACTGACCCTTCGTGCAAAACCCCCAAGCAATATTGAAACTTTACTGTTCACTGCAATAGTAGAAATCGAAACTAGAGGCGAAAGATACCAGGCAAGAGCGATCATCGATCCTGGATCACAAACAACATTCATATCAGACAAGTTAAGAAACAGATTGAAGTTGCCTTCGACACAAAACCCAATTCAGTTTAGCGGTATGACTGATGGTTCGGGTAATTCTACAAAAGCCTGTTTGTTTAACCTCTGCTCCAGAATTGACCCTAATTTCAAGTTAGAGGTCTGGGCACAAGTAGTAAAGAACATGTCTCTACTTTTGCCAACACAAACATTGATTCCTCCACAACTTAGTGAGACTGCAGAATTGGAACTTGCAGACCCTCATTTCTCTCAGAGTCGGCCTGTTGACTTAGTAATCGGCCTCGATATAGGCCCATTAATATTTTGCCGCAAAACACCTATTCGTAATGTAGGATCGTTGTTGGCGCAAAAAACAGTATTTGGCTGGGTAGTAGGGGGACCAGCAAATACATCGACTCAATTAACGAGTGCTACATCGCTAGTCAATACAAAGTCCCTTGACCAAATTCTCACACGCTTTTGGGAGGTGGAGGAAACCCCAAAAAAGATTTTGAGGTCAGAAGAGGACACATTATGCGAAAATAACTTCCAATCTACAACCCGTAGAATCCAAAATGGAAGATACTTAGTTACCCTGCCCTTTAAAAATGATAAAGAGTTAGGGAATTCAAGAAATATCGCCATGGCCCAATTTTTAAGAATGGAACGGATTCTTAGCCAAAAACCTGACATTAAGAAACAGTATGATCAGGTAATTTTGGAATACCTTGAGCTGGGAATGATCTCCAAATGATCCAATTGAAGATTTTGAACTCCTAACAGTGACGTTTGGAGTTAATTGTGCCCCGTTCCTGGCCATTAGAACGCTGCTCCAAATAGCAGAAGATTTCAAACATACACACCCCTTAGCATCACATATTTTGAAGCAAAATATGTACGTAGATGACGTCTTAGCCGGAGGGCACACTTTAAACGATGCCATTGAATCCCGAAAAGAACTATCTAGTGTTCTAAAATCTGCCGGTTTTGACCTGATGAAATGGACTTCAAACGACCCACGAGTCATCCAGGATTTGCCAAACGAGACACTATTACCTCTTGATTGGTTAAACTTATCCGAAAATGCTGGAACAAAGACCCTTGGGATAAAGTGGAATATTTCTTCAGACTCTTTCACTTTCACAGCCCCAGAAGTCGAAATAAAACAATCGTACACTAAACGCGAAGTGTTATCAACAATTGCAAAATTCTTTGACCCATGCGGATGGCTGGCCCCAATCATTGTCGATGCCAAATTAATCATGCAACAAATTTGGTTAGATAAAATCGACTGGGATGACATCTTGAAAACTCTCACCTACATGAAATGGCAAAAATTCGTACAAAATTGTCCTTTAATCAATACCCTGAAGATACCACGTTGGATTCATTATGACCCCTCCTGTGACGTGGAGATCCATGGATTTTGCGACGCCTCAGAAAAGGCATATTCGGCGACGCTATACATCAGAATACAGCATGAAAACGATTATGTTCACACTTTTCTTTTGGTCGCGAAGACCCGTGTGGCCCCCATCAAAAAAGTGTCATTACTCCGTCTAGAGCTATGTGGAGCCGTCTGTTTAGCAAATTTAACTTATGGAACTCTACCAAATCTTCAGGTACGAAATTTGAAGACCCATTTTTGGACCGATTCTACAATTGTGCTAGCCTGGTTAAAGAAACCGCCATGCTCATGGAATACATTTGTAGGAAATCGAGTTTCAGAAATTGTTGAAAAAATTGGAACTCAAAATTGGCAACATGTCGAATCCAAGGAAAATCCAGCAGATGTCGCTAGCCGGGGGTGTACACCAAAAGAATTGGAAACACATAACTTATGGTGGTTTGGACCTCCCTGGTTAAAATTACAAAAAAATCAATGGCCCATACCAATTTCTCCGACAGATACAAAAGTTGAAGCAAAACCTACAAAAGTTTTAATAAACACCGTTTATGAAGACCCACTGTTACGCTTTTCATCACTACCCCGTGCTTATTGGGTAATAGCATACGTTTTACGATTATGGCGAAATACGGGCGCAAATCGGTCTCATCTTCGAATCTCCTCGCTAGAAATCACACCAGATGAAATTAAAGAGGTCAAAAATCGCCTTATAATTTTGACTCAGAAGCATTGTTTTCAAGATGATTACCAAAAGTTATCACAAAAAATCAAAATTTCACCCAGCAGCAGCCTTTTGACCCTAAATCCGTTCATAGATGGACAAGGTATCATTCGAGCAAATGGGCGTCTTGTTCAATCGCCAGCCCTAACGTATAACGAACGTCATCCAATTTTGCTGCCTCATAACTCTAAATTCACTCGATTGATTACCGAATTTACCCATAAAATTACGTTACATGGTGGAAATCAACTCATGATTCGAGTTCTAAGAACTGAATTCTGGATATTTAGATTGAGGCCCCTAGTTAAAAGTGTGATACACAACAAAATCAAATCATGGCTTCATTGCCGCCGGAAAGAACGAATATCTCCCGACCTTTCGAAACTACGGGAGTCGATTACGCAGGCCCCTTTGACATACGAAATTTCACTGGCCGAGCATGTCTCATCACAAAGGGGTACGTCTGCATTTTCGTGTGTTTTACTACAAAAGCCGTACATCTCGAAGCAGTAAGTGATCTGTCTTCTCAAGCGTTTTTAGCCGCATTTGCACGTTTTATTGGAAGACGTGGATGCCCAGCTCTAGTCTATTCCGACAATGGAACAAATTTCGTTGGTGCAGCAGAACTTATCAAAAAAGGCCGCCTAGAGTTTATAAAAAATCTGAAAACCCAGGTGATTCGTCATTATAGCCATCAAAATCTTGACTGTAAATTTATTCCTCCCGGTGCCCCTCACATGGGCGGACTTTGGGAGGCAGGCGTAGAATCTTTTAGGACCCATTTAGGGAAAATGATTCCAAATATGAAATTCACCTATGAAGAGCTGTCTACAATTTTGACCCGAATAGAGTCTTGTTTAAACTCTAAACCTTTAAGTCCTGCTAGCGATGACCCTAATGACCTATCTCCATTGACCCCTGGACACTTTCTCATTGGCGCTCCATTAATGACCCCAGCTGAACCTGAATTATGCACTGAAAATCTGACGTTAATCAACCGCTGGAAACGCATCAAGGTCATCTATCAATCTTTTTGCCAAAGATGGAAATCTGAATATTTGACTGAACTTCATCGCAGATATAAATGGAAAAATCAACGAGAAAACGTTAAAGTCAATGATCTGGTCGTCATCAAAGACAATAATCTTCCACCCAACGAATGGAAATTAGGCCGTATTGTTAAAACCTACCTAGGACCCGATCAAAACAGTCGAGTAGCTGACATACGAACCGCTAATGGAATATGCACTAGACCTATTACAAAAATAGTTGTGTTATACACAAACTAGCATGACCTTCTGAGAAACCTTTATCACAAATCTAAAAGGAATGATGTTTACAAAAGAAGCCCCAAGAAACTCAAAACAATCAAATGCTTCAACTTGTAAACCCAAAAGATGACATCACCATTGCACCAATCATGGGGGGGGAGAATGTTTAGAGATGCCCCTAAACTAATGCCCATTAGTGTGCCACTAAACTAATCAACTGCACTGTAATCAACGGTTTAGCTGAATTTGCTTTTACATATTGTTATTGTTGTTAAAAAGAATGCGTATTGATGCATTGCAAAGCATCAATACGTAAACCAAATTAATTTAAAATCACTCTAACTTTAACATCGAAACAGAACAAACACAGTGAACAGTGAAAGAACAGTGGCACTTTACAATAAAAACAAATTTACAATTACAATACAAATTACAACAATTAGAAATTAAAAACTATACACAAATTACAACACAATTTAACTTAATCTTAAAACCAAAAATTTAAATTAAAATAAAACTTAACGCTAAAAATTAAATTAACAAAAAAAGGACCGTGTTTTTTATTTAGGCAAGCCCTAAACAATCACATAGGAATGACGCTATATTTTTATATTTTTTTTTATTGTATAATCATAAAATGGCTTATATTTCGGAAACTCAGAGAGATAAAGCAAAATAGACAAAAATTCGTTACTCTATATTTATTAATCATAACAGATCATCTATACTCCGAATAATAAATATGGGTCTGTCCCGGGACAGATCCGAAGAGTCCCAAAACCTAAATGATAAACGATATGTTAGCAGAAATTTTCAGTTAAATCCGGTTTCTGTTGAATTTAGCTCAAATTTCTTAGCTAATTAAATTAAAAAATTGTCTGTGTATTTTCAACTTAATTAAAAATTCTGCCGGTACAAATCCAGGTACTATTTCCTGTTATCTTAGCAGAGTTTTCAACTCTTTGTACGGACTTTTTTATGTGTGAGAAACACATAATTTATTGTGTAAACGATAACACTATGGAACATTTTTGGGATTATTGTCTGGGGGGTGAGAAATTCCAAGTCAGGGTGATGGTACTAGGTCAGTATAGTAAAACCCTCAAAGGGTTTGGCGTTCGTATGTGTCATTTTTTTTATGACCTTTTAAATTTTTTCCTTATCTTGATGTTTTTTCGCTTAGTTGTAACTCGAGAACCACTTGTCCGATTTTGATGAAACAAATTTAGAAAAATTTAGAATTACAATTTCTTTAATCCGTTCATATAACATTTTTCTTTATAATCAACAGTTTTGCCGGTAAAAATAAATTTGTGGAGAAAAAAAAATATTTTTTTGCCTAAAAATTAAAATTTTTTTTTTTTAAATTCATAAAAAATTTTAATTTTTAGGCAAAAAAATATTTTTTTTCTTCACAAATTTATTTTTACCGGCAAAACTGTTGATTATAAAGAAAAATGTTATATGAACGGATTAAAGAAATTGTAATTCTAAATTTTTCTAAATTTGTTTCATCAAAATCGGACAAGTGGTTCTCGAGTTACAACTAAGCGAAAAAACATCAAGATAAGGAAAAAATTTAAAAGGTCATAAAAAAAATGACACATACGAACGCCAAACCCTTTGAGGGTTTTACTATACTGACCTAGTACCATCACCCTGACTTAGAATTTCTCACCCCCCAGATTGGCTGTTGTACTGTGTAATTTTCGAGCCGGTATAGATGTATCGATATCGATACCAATGAAATAGAGTTAACAATACCGAAACAGACAAAAAATCTGTACAAATAACATTACCAATACCGTTATTATTTTCGGTTGCCAGCCTTGCTATTAAATGATAGACCGACAAAAAGCAAAATTTTTAAAAACACACACTTACGCATCCATATAGCGCCTAAAACCATGCACAGTATAATGCAGTAAACAACCAAACATCAGTAGTATTTTAAAATGTTAGTGTGCGAGTGTGTGTTTTTCAATTCAAAAACAAAGAGAAAAAGAGTGTATTCAAGAGATAGTAAATAACGTAGTAAAATATTGTATGTGTTCATTTTAAAACTGCACTGTGTTCCACAATACACAACTAGATAGACAAAATTATTCTACGATAATTATATTGTTCACAAGGGGATGTGCTAAGTGTTGTATGTATTGTATTGTCCTATTAAAAACAGACTTGTTAAATTTTTATTTCAAAGTATAAAGTACCTATGCATAATAATTTGAAAACCTTCCCAACAAACAATAAGCATTGAAAAGTATTTAATATCGATTTGATTTCAAATTTAATTTTAAAAACTTACCTTTGAGAAAAACTTGAGAAAAGCATCTTTATCGATAGCAAAACTATAGCATTCCCAACAAAAATTTTATAAACTAGAAAAATAAGTTTGAGATTTCCTTGATAACAAATGTATTTCTCAAGTTGAGAAATAGGCTACTTATCAAATTAACTTTAAGTGTAGTTTTCAAATCATTCTCAAATATAATTATTTTAAATATTCAAATGTAGTCATTTTGATTTTTTTTTTTAATTTTGGAACTTTATCTAAGTGCTATGTAATTATACAACTACACTCAAAATATTTTATCCTTAAAAACAACCTAAAATACATATTAAATTAATTGAAAACACTATTAAAAAAGGACTACTGATTTTTCATTATATTCAAACCATTTTGCTATTTATTTTCAAACATTGTTTAAACAATCCAGAAAAGAAATAAAAATAATTGAAAAGTCTATTAAAACAATCATCAATTTTTTAACTGACAAAACGTAAAAAAAAACGATTTTGTGGTTTGTTTTTTCATATTTGAAAGTTTTTTTTTTTGTTTCGATTTTCAAAACACTACACCATACACAACAGACACGTTCATATCTTTATTGGCTATGTTTGTGTGTATGAGTAAAGAATTTCTTGTAATTTGAATTGAAATAATTTTGTATATAAACAAACTATTTTAACAAAAAAGAAAACCGAAAATATTTGAATTTTTTGTTTTAAAACTGAAAACAACGAAATTATTTAAATAATTTTTTATAAAAATAGAAATCTAAAAATAGAATATTTGACTGAAAATAACAACTCTTACAGACGATACATATTTTTATCTGGTTTGTTTTTTATTGGTTGACAAAAAAAGTTAAACAATATGTTTCAATGTATTTTAATTGATTCTATAATTGAAAACAAACTTTACCTATTACTTTTTAAATAAACCTCAATCGGTTATGGAAAATATATTGTGAGTGTACCTAAGTTCGAAGTAATATTTACAATTTTTCGGATATTTTCCACTACACATGTGTATATTTAGCAAGGATTGTATATATTTTACAAAAAAATGTGCATATTTTACTGAAACTTTGTAAAACTAACTTGAAAATTATGTAGTTGTATAATTACATAGCTCTTAGTTAATATTCCCTCTGGTTTTCTGCGTGTACAAAATATACAATAAAAATTAAGTTACATAAATATATTAATATTTTAATCTAAATATTGGTAATAATCACTAATGGCTCGGTTTTGTACTGATATTTTATATATTCCACTGGTATACAGAATTAAATTTTAGTGAGCCTTTAGAGAAATTACATTATAAGGCAATTACTTGGTCATCTTCTGCGTCTACAAAGAAAAGATACACTACGTTAATAAAAAGTAGCAATTATAACATAAACGGCTCCAAAAAATAATATTAGAGAGGAATTTCGGCCACAATTTAAATGTTTTCAATAGCTTTAAATTAAAACTGATCTGATCTTTTTGGATATGAAAAACCATTGAAATCCGGGTGTTTTAGAAAGTGACTGTTTTTTATCTGTCAAATATTAAAAAAAACAAAAAATGATAAATGAGGCTTCAAAATCGCTAGAAAATCACTTAACTTTTAAACAGTAAAAAATTAAGCGACTTTATCACTAGGTTATCAAAAAAAGATGGTACTAAAGACACTAGTACAAGTTTTTGTCTCAAAATCATATTGAAAACGTTCATAAGAGATCTAGACTTTAAAATAATGAAAAATTTTATGATTAACCTTCAAATCATGAATCTCTTAGCATTAATATTTATTAGTATTTAAAATACTCAATAGAGTGCGTTGTGCGGTGAAAAATGCACACCCATATCTTATTGATATATGGATTTTTTCCTACATCCTAAAAACTAGGGGCAAATTAAAATCACTAGATCTGGCGAGAAAATCGCCTTTATGGCAACAGTGAATTAGGTTTATAAAATATCTCTCAAAATGATGTGAATGAATCTTGAAAAAGGTACTTACCTTCTATAATTCGCCTGTTTTTGAATTGAATTTGATGCCCATAAGTGTATGGTCCATTATGGACGCTTCTTCAAATGGCAATTTTATTCCTAAACCAAATAAATTCTTATTTTATATTCTAACTTAGAAGATTTAAACCAGAAGTCGGCAACACCTATGCCCATGGGCGCTATCTCACACCTACATAAGATCACACATAGAAGAAAACGAGTAGAAAGGTTAAAGTCGGGCATGCCGACTATACAATACCCTACACCAGTCTGGGTAAAAGCCAACTAATGTTTGGATCCGAAATTCGAATGGGTTAAAATGGGGCTTGTGTCAAAATTTTCTATTATGTGAGTCAGCGCACCAAATTTCATTAAAATATCTTAATATTTGCGATCTGCAGTTGGTAACCAAGCCAATTTTGGGGGGACCCTTATATGGGCACTAGGTCTAAACATGGACCGATGTTCACCAAAATCAATAGGCTTCGTCCTTGGACCAAAATAGATCTGTGTACCAAATATTTGCGACCTGCAGCGTATAAAAAATATAATTTTGGGGGGACCCTTATATGGGCACTAGGTCTAAACATGGACCGATGCTCACCAAAATCAATAGGCTTCGTCCTTGGGCCAAGATAGGTCTGTGTATCAAATTTCATCAAAATATCTTAATATTTGCGACCTGCAGCGTATAAACAATATAATTTTGGTAGGACCCTTATATGGGCACTAGGTCTAAACATGGACCGATGTTCACCAAAATCAATAGGATTCGTCCTTGGGCCAACGTAGCTCTGTGTACCAAATTTCATCAAAATATCTTAACATTTGCGATCTGCAGCGTATAAACAATATAATTTTGGGGGGACCATTATATGGGCACTAGGTCTAAACATGGACCGACTTTAACAAAATCAATAGGCGTCGTCCTTGGGCCGACATAAGTCGGCGTACCAAGTTTCATCAAAATATCTTAATATTTGCGACCTGTAATACCCTGACCACATAGTGGTGTAGGGTATAAAAATAAATAAATTTACTCCACACGCAAAAAATAAAAAGGGGGAAATTACATGAAATAAGGGTATAAATTACCTAGTTTTATATTATTATAGCTCTACCCAAGTTTTGGGTATAACTTATATCGTTGGCTTAGTCGGCAAACCTGTCAAGTCCAATTTTTATGCAAATTGAGTTTTTGATGTAGTATGCTAGTGTAATTCAAAACACATCATTTACAAAAAAATGCCATTATGTTGGTTTTTCTTGTTGTTATGCAGTGGTAAGCAATTCTGTCAAGTCCAAAAAAACAAACAAAATATCGAAAACCACATGCTAAGTCCAGCTGAAAACAATACACATTTTGTTTCAACAAATTTCTTCAATAGAATTAAATGCGACTTTTGTTTATTTAAAGATTAACTAAACAATTATTTAGTTATTTTAACTTTTAACGTACCCAGTGTACAATTGGAGTCCGAAAAGACTCATAATAGAGCCCTTAGACCTTCTGAAATCATAGATATATGAGGGTGTTTTTCTTCACCGATGAAGCCTCTTTTGAGCGCACTTTTATGACTCATAAAAGACTCCAAATTATGAGCATTGCTCGAAAATTTAGAATTTTCTGAGCCATTTATGAGTCATTTGTGACAAATTTTTGAGTAATTTATGAGCATTGAAAATATTTTGAATACGCTCATAAATAAGAGTCTATTATGTTTCATTTATGACTCCAAGATTTGAGCACTCTGAAAATGTTCGTCTTTCAGAGTCTTTTATGAGTCATAACTTCTGAGCGCTCAGAAAAATGTTGGCTGGGTAACTATTACTTATAAATTTTTTCAGGAAAAACATTGTTAATTTATAAATTTTATTAGGCGATTGTCATGAATTCCGCTGGCATAAATAAAAATAAAATAAAAAAAAAAATCTGCTAAGTCCACAAAGTTGAAAGAAAATCTGGTAAGTCCACATTATCATCTTCATTTTTGCTTTAAAATATTAAATTTGGAAAACTATTTAATCAAAACATAAAAACTAATTTTTTAATTTGTTACCATTAAAAACAAAGCATTGACAGCCTGTCCTATTGTAATACAATTCCTTTTCCAGTCTCAATCGTTGGGCCATATAAATAACAGCCTGCAAGCTTAAAAAATGTTGATCACCCTTAGCTTGTCACTGCAACCATTAAAAATGACAATCAGCACATTCTGGATAATCAGCAAACCATTTCTAGATGACATAAACTTGTTAAAAACTTAAACTGCAATGCAAAAAATAATAAAAGTTATTAAATATTGTAATTTGAATATATAATAGATTTACTAACCGAAAAGTTTTAGGTGAACCACCCATTGTTGAAAATGTGGACGATAAATTTGTAAACGCACCGATAGTTGTGTCTTATCTCTATATATAAAAGAATAACGTGACTGACTGACTGACTCAACATCGCCCAGCCCAAACCGCTGAAGCTAGGAAGTTGAAATTTGGTATGTAGGTTCCTCTTTCGGCGTAGACGTGCGCTAAGACGGGATTTTTGGAAATTCCTACCGGAACGGGCAAAAAGGGGAAAAGTCTCCCCATAAACAGTCTCACAAATTGGAAAAGTGCCTGCCCAAACCACTGGAGGTAAGAAGTTGAAATTTGGTATAAAGGTTCCTCCACTGTAGTAGACATCGACTAATTCCCTATAGCATATCCCAAATGCAAATTCGGAATGTGAGTTCTTCCTTCTGTGTAGGCGTCCGCTTAGACGGAATTTTTGAAATTCCTATCGGGAGGGGAAATAAGGGGAAAAGTCTCCCTTGACGGCCTGCCCAATCCCTTTTGGCCAACCTAAAATTTTAAATATGTATTCCTTGGAGTAGGACTAACTCACCGGTAACGTAATTTTTCTATTTTGGAACAGGAACATAGTAAAAATGGTGGTTGAAAGGGAAAAATGTCCCCACTAACGGCCTGCCCAAACCGCTTAGGCAATGCAGTTGAAATTTGGTATGAATGTTCCTCATCCATCGCAGATAGCCGCGAAGATAGAATTTTTGTAAATTCCTAAAGGGAGGGGCAAAAAGAAGAAAAGCCTCACCTTGGGGGCCTGTAAAAACCCCTTCGGCTAGAAACCTGAAACTTAAAATGTGGGTCCCTGGAATAAGGGCTAACTTATTAGAAAGATACTTTTTTGAATTTTGGCCAGGGTCGTTATAAAATGTGGGCTCAAAAAGGGAAAGTGGCCCCTTAACGACCTGTCCAAACTACTGGAAATAGGAAGCTGAAATTCGGTACTTAGGTTCCTCTTCCAGCCTAATTCCATCCGGGAGGGACAAAAAAAGAAAAAGTGTCCCCCTTGACAGCCTGCTCAAACTGCTGGAACTATATTTTTGGAAATTCATACCGGGAGGGGTAAAAAGGGAAAAATAACTGGCCAAACTGCTGGATATAGATAGCCTGGCCAAACTGCTGGATATAGAGACCTAAAATTATGTATATAGTAGGTTCCTCCTCCAACGCACACGTCTTCTAAGACGGAATTTTTGGAAATTCCTACCGGGAGGTGTAAAAACGGAATAATTCTCCCCTTTGATGGCCTAACCGAACCCTTCGGCTAGAAACCTGTAATATATAATACGTTTTCCTTGGAGTATGGGTTAACTTATCGACAAGGCATTTCTAGGACTTTGGAAAGAAACGTGGTAAAAATGGTGGTTCAAAAGGGGAAAATTGCCCCCCCCCCCCTTAACGTCTGCGTCTTTAGCTAGAAACCTAAAACTTAAAGAACAAGTGTATATGGAACACTAAAATTAAGAAACTAAATAGGAAACGAGAGGATTTGAAACACTACACAAGTGGAATGAAATGGATATAAACGTTGAACGAGTGTAATTGAAATTATAGACAATGCAAATGGATTGGAAGAGGGAATTACCTGTTCAAACACTATCCACGGAATATAAAACTTATGTAGCATTGAAACATACTCTCCAAAAAGTTAAACAAATTTTCTAAAAGAGAAAAAACCTTAGAAAAGGAATGGAACTTATATATTCCGATATTTAAACTTCATGTAACGAAGCACCGGTGGAAGAAACCGACGCAGTAAATTTTCCAACTGAATTTGTGAATTTACTTGAATTGCCAGGTCTACCTTTACATAAACTGGAATTAAAAAAAAAACTTTAAGGCACGGTAACAACGTAGCGGGCTTTACCCGCTATTTTTAATATTATAAAATGCTTTCCAACCCTGCTTTACGTTATTTATTTTCATGAACAAAACTACTTACGGGTCTATCTACCTAAGTTCGCACTTTACCAAATTATCTTAACATACACACGTATATTGCAATTTATTATGGATTCATTACTAACAATCCACTTTCATGAGAAAAAGTGATCAAATATTTATTTATTTATTTTAAACCCATTGTTGTGCAGAATTATTTATTTATGGTGGCTGGGTGAAGGCTTTTATTATAAAAACTGTACTTTAAATAAAAAGCGAATTTAAAAAAATTTGTGGGGGGGGCACAGCCCCCCCTAAACTTTAAGGCACGCTAACAACGTAGCGGGCTGCGCCCGCTAGTGAGAATATAAATCCATGTCCGTTTGAGATTGTTCATTAGCCTTACCCACCGACAATTCCATATGACATTTAGCATAAAATTTTATATTATTTTACATTTTTATAACTTTTTTCACTTTTGGCATCTACTTTTCGCCATATTGTTTTATCTTCTTTATTTTTTTTTAACAATTTTCAACTTTGGCAATTTTAATACTATTTTTAGGAATTATACACATTTTACAAACATCTGGCAACAAATAAATTAATTGTAAAACCTCCTAAGTTTATTTTGGGTCTTATACATAAATTTTTTTATCATTTTCCCATAATTTTCTAAATATTTAGATAAGAAAAGAAAGTGATTTAACATAATGTACAAGAGAATTTATAATGTACCAATAAAAAATTATGTTTTTATGTAATTTATATAAAAATTTAAGGGTTTGATTTAAACTAAGCTAATGAAAACTATTTTTATCTATAGGAAATCGTTTTTGCCAAGCATGTTTGTATAATATAACATACTCTAGTTTTTTGCGTGCAATCTCACACAAGCAGTCAATGAAGTAGGTTGTCACATCGCTTGTTTGCCAGATTTTTTTACACTCTGCATAATGTTTATTGATACATTTTTTTGGTAATTTATTTTTAAGCTTTTTTGTTTTTATTTTTTTTTTGTGTTGTTGTTTTTGATATTTGTTTTTGTAGTTGTTGTTTGCTTTTAAATTTTTACCCCTAAATTCATAAACGCGTTGTAAAGTTATAGCAGGTTTACAAAACGTCATTTTCATACAAAATATGTTCAATAAACCTTCTATAATTTTACAAAGCGTTTATGAATTTTGGGGTTATTTTATATTCCCATTATAAACATTTAAAATTTTCAAATTATTATACAAACATTCTTTGTCAGTGCATTGAGAGAGAGAGAGAGAGGCTGCAACTCACTCATACAAGCACAAAATAAGGTTGTATATGTTTGCTGATGCCTGATTTAAACTGATACTTACATTTCTAATT